>OX424496.1:14917056-15234556 GCA_949152395.1 Agrochola litura
CAAACAGCCTCAAGAAGCGAGCCAGCACAGCAAGCAGATCAGGCGCGTCAATAGTGCCACGGAGCGTCTTAAGCCGATATCAGATGCTTGACCTTTTGTTCATTTTTAAAAGCTTTTATTCAACTTGCAATGTTTGTATGTTAGTTTAGTATGTTTGTTTAGGGCAAATCTTGCAAGCGAATCAAAACCATTTCCTCTTATCCTACGGAGTTGATATTTTACATGTTGGTTCAGTTCCGAAGACAATGCATTTTTATGATAAGCATGATCTGACCGGGCACCCAAGATTGGCTCCAGACAAGGAAACTCCTCAACAGTCAACAGTACAGACACAAAATGTTATATACGCTTTAATTATGATAGTCCGTTCTAAATTCCACAATGATCTGACTGCTGCGCCCAGTATTGGCTCCAGACGAGGGAAAGTCCTCAACGGTCAACAGTACAGACACGAAATGTTATATGTATACGCTTTAATTATGATAGTCAGTTCTCATGATCTGGCTGTTGCACCCAGGATTGGCTTCAGACGAGGGAACTCCTTAACGGTCAAAAGTATAAACACGAAATGTTATGATATATGGATATGTATTGATAAGTGCTATTATACTTGATGGTATACATGATCTGATGATGGAGCTGGAAGATGACCATAGGAACTTCTAAAAAAATCGAGACAGTACCATCGAGTTTGGACTCGTTGGCTTTGTCTTGACAAGTGCTATAGCCCAAAGTAGTATCCAAGGTCTGATGATAGAGCCGAAAGGTGATCATAGGAACTCCTCCACCAAACATAATAATATCATTGTACTAGCTGACCCTGCACACGTTGTTTTGCCTTATGAATGCTTGGGGTGCACCATCTTTATCATTTATTACCTACCCTACCTACCCTAAAACCTTGTCCTAAAAATAACGAACATTTAAAAAAAAATTGGCCAAATTGGTCTAGGCGTTGTTGAGTTATGCGCTTACCAACATATTTTGCGATTCATTTTTATATTATAGATTTGCGGTCATTGGTTTTTTCTTGCCAAGTTCTATAGTCCAAGGTGTAGGTCCAGGGCCTCATGATGGATCCGGAAGGTCACCATAGGAACTCCTCAACTAAACAACATAGCGCCGTTGTCTTCTGGCTATTTGGATATGTCTTGCCAAGTACCTACTTGCTAACTACTACTACTAACGTACTTACGTTAGCCCAAGGTGCAGCCCAGGACCAGATGAAGGAGCAGGGATCACACCATAGGAAATCTCACAGAAACAAGATAGCCCCGTTGTCTCACGGCTATATTGATTTGTACTTTCGTATGAATTCCTAAAGCAAGAGCTGTATATTATAATATTATTTTGATGGCATGTGCGGTGTGACAATTAAGCAGATTGAATATTTATTGTATTGTTTTTATTTTTTTGCCATCTGTCAGGTCTAATGATGGAAGCTCACCGTGATGCGCGTGCGCTCGCTCTCTAGCACGTGGGTGACGTCACTTATCGACTCTATGTTTTAAGACTATAGTGATCGTAGCCAGTTACCTAGATCGTGTGCAGCTATAAGGTCAGCGGGATCGAGATGCGTGGCGGCAGACAGTTGGTCGGCCGCGTCGCGCCAGGCGAGCGGGCCCGTGTCAGACGCGCGTGCGCTCGCTAACGCGCTGGTGACGCGCGCTGCGCAAGAGTATGGGTCGTCGCGGGATGCTGCTTCACTCAGTTGGCGGGCTTCCGTCCAGTTGCCCAACTGGATATTGTAAGAGAAAAGAAAGAAAGAAAATACATTTATTTGAACCAGGTTATAGCAAGAGCAGAAATTATTATTATTTTAGAAGTCGCGACTCTCTCCGATTTCTTCAACCATATTCTAAAACAATACTGCCACGAATCTCATTTTCTAACTAGATTTGAATTAAATATATGACAATACTAGCTTCCGCCAGCGGCTTCTCAGCGGCTTCTATTCTTCAGCGGAAATTATCCCCCGGGAACGTACTACCGGGATAAAAAGTATCCTATATGTTAATCCAGGTTTTAAACTATCTGTGTGCCAAAGGGAAATGCCCATTTGATAAAGAGGTTTTGGCCAAGTGACGCCCATGAAAGAAACAAATTATAGGCATTCGGGTTGACATCATAGATAAAGAAACAACCACTATTTTTTACATAGGACTCGGTTGGTCTTTTATAAATCTTAAATAAAAATAAAAGGTTAACAAAAAACATATTTATAGTTTTGGTATAATCCATTCTGCAATTATAGTTCTTGTTTGTATATTTCTTGTGCCTATATTGCTTTGGTATAGATGATGAAAGTGCTTTCTTAATACAGATTGACTACAGTTTACACATATTTGTCGATGCCCAACATTTCGTTCTTGTGGTGCAGAAGGCTGTTGTGCATTACTAGCCAACATCCAACATTGGTGACATGCCAGACTATAATCTGAAACATATTTGCATACTGTCATAAAAATAATTTATACCTATTAACATGCTATAGCATCAAAAGGTCTTTACGTACATTTAACGACACCGGTCTCGTGATAACATTTTTGATGATCATAAAATTAATTACTATGTCACATTATGTGGCAATGGTTTGAGACAAAACGTGCGTTCAAAACTAAAAATTAGATCAATTTGTCATGTCATTATCTAGCCCTGAATGGATGTAGAATTGAAATTAAAAAATTGGTTGGCGGGTATAGAATCCAATGTAAAGCCAAGGTCGTCATCGGGAGCGGTTACAGAGTCCATAATCGTAATCAGATAGAAAAAATATAGCACCAAACAAAATGTGAAATATCAATGTCAATCAGTAGTCAATTACGATTATTATTGACATAGGGATGCGATATGACATCGATTTTTCGAAAATCTATTTAAAAAAAACAAAATGGAAACACGGAATCGTTTCAATGGATCGTATTTAGAAGCCCGAAAATGGACAAACATTTTTTTTGTCTCTAAAGAAAATAACAAAAGCGTAACAACTGACGCTGACGAGACGTACTAGACCAGATGCACAGCCTAAATGGAGCCTCTCGGCGGGTTGGCCTCGGCATGAATTTGGACAAGACGAAAGTCATGTACAATTCACATGTCTTGCCGAGTCCAATCCACATCGATGGGTCGCTTCTCGAAGCTGTGAAGGAGTACGTCTACCTAGGGCAACTCATCCAGCTCGGTAGGCACAACTTTGAGAAAGAAGCCGATAGAAGGATCCAGTTAGGTTGGGCAGCGTTTGAAAAACTTTGTCAAGTTTTCTCGTCGCCAATCCCGCAATCTTTGAAGATTAAAGTCTTCAACCAGTGCGTCCTGCCCGTTATGAAATACGGTGCCGAAACGTGGACACTGACAGTCGGGCTAGTCCACAAATTCAAGGTCACTCAGCGAGCTATAGAGCGGACTATGCTCAGAGTTTTTTTGAAGGATAAGAGCAGAAATGAAGTTATCCGGAAAAGAACCGGAGTTACCGACATAGCCTGCAGAGTAAGCCAGCTGAAGTGGCTGTGGGCTCGTCATGTTCATAGAAGGACCGATGGCCGGTGGAGTCCTAGAGTGTCTACCGCGTATCGGCAAGCGTAGTGTGGGACGCCCCTCAGAGACGATGGACCGACAAAATTAAAAAGTTGTCTGGGACAGATTAAATGCGGAAGGCGGAGGACAGGGTGTTGTGACGCAGCCTGGGAGAGGCCTATGTCCAGCAGTGAACTGCGATAGGCTGATTTGATTGTAACAACTACATCATAAAAAAACGATTTTTGGTAACCGATTTTGAGAGTATTCATTTTTTTTTTCGTAAAAGTTGCCATCCCTACTTTGACAGGATTAACCAACAACCGGAAGTGTTAGATAAGGCAATAAACGATTAAGTGTCTTGATTAAATCGGCTTTTAATTCCGGAGGTTTCGTTACAAATAAGTAATGGCAATATTTTAGTTACTAAATGGGTATTTTTTGTATTTACCACATTGATGGGCAATCCATGGCCAAGGATGAGCGTTTCCCTTTCATCCAAATCTGTTCAAAACGAACATAAAAAGTAACAAACATCTAAACACACAAACTTTCACATTTATACTATTATTAGCTGCCCGCCCCGGCTTCGCACGGGTAGCACTAAGTACTTACCTACGGCACACCTACATATCTACCTATCCTACCTACCCCTACCTACCTACCCACCCTGCCTACCCTACCTACCTACCTACCTACCCTACCAACCTACCTACCTACCTACATACCTACCTACCCTACATACCTAAATACCTACCCTACATACCTACATACCTACCCTACCTACCTACCTACCCAACACCTTGTCCTGAGAATAACGAACACAACAAAAAAAGAATTAGCGAAATCGGTCCAGCCGTTCACGCGTGATGCCGTGACCAAGGGAAATAGGGATTCATTTTTATTATTATTTTTTATATTATTTATATAGATTATATTTGACGGCACGGTTGGCGCAGTGGTTAAGCAATTGACTGCTGCGCTGCGTGTCGCGGGTTCGATTCCCGCACGGAACAAATATTTGTATGACCTACAAGTAGTTGTTCCGGGTCTGGCTGTTTGTGTATGTGAGTTTAAATGTTTGTACGCACCCACAATACAGGAGAAATTCCTAGGGTGGGGCAAAGTTAAAAAAAAAAGAATATTATAGTAGGATAAAAATAAGACTCGATATTGACCATCGTTAATAGAATATAGGTCCAAGTTCCTGATACATACATAAATCTGCTGGCACTTTTCTTGTTAGCTATTGCGATTGTAATTTAGTAATAAAAATAAAATTAAAAACCATATTAAACATAGACTTTTGGTTTTTTAGGGTTACGTAGTGAACAAGGAACCCTTATAGTTTCGCCATTTCGTCTGTCTGTCTGTCCGCGGCTTAGCTCAGAGACTGTTAGTACTAGAAAGCATAATTATTACATATTATTAACATATTAATCACGCCGAAAAAGTGGTAAAATAAAATCACGATTAAAAAAAAATAGGCTAAAGTGGCGATGTTTTTCAAAAATACTGTGAGTTTGTGAAAACCATTTTTGGATTCAGGGATCCGTTTGCGAAATAAATCGAAATATTAAGCTTTAAAGGGCAAATTTTTGTTAGTCATGTCCCCCCCACCTTCCAGCTAAATGGTTAATTCTGGATATGTGGAAAAATTCACAGCAGTAGTATATATAACGAAATTAAAAGGAAAACTATCACAGCTAAGTAGGCTCTACAAGTTTACGAGTAAATAATCGACTAATTTACATTTGCAGTTGAAGTTTTTCAAGTACACTGTTAAGTTTGTTCTTGGGATAAATTCATCCCATCTACGGAACCCTTCATTGCGCGTGGTCCGACACGCACTTTGCCGGTTTTTAGTAGTTTAAATTCGCTGTAAGACGATCGACAGAAACATTGATGGCAATCAGGCAAATTGACACCCTACGTCAATTAGGCGTGTAAGCCGTGTTATAGCCAATTCATACAACTTTCAAAGATCGACAGTTGTGATTTGAATATACGGACAATTTAAGTTGGTAGTCAATTCACTTAACAAGTAATTTCTCTGACTTTTTTACATTATAAAATTCTGTAACACTCCACTCACAGCATAAGCCACAAAAGCAGCATCAGTATTGGCTTCAGCGCGTAGCACACGATCATGAGGATGCGCGCGCGCCACTGCCTTCAGCCGCTGCAGCGCTCTCTGCGCCGGCGCGCCCGTGGGCGGCCGCAGCGAGCGCAGCGCTGCAAGCGCCCCGCCGAGCTCCAGGCGCGCGCCCGCTGCGCCGCCGCTGTAGCCGCGCAAGGCTTCCACGCACCATGACATGCCGCTGCAACATTACAGTTACACTAGGACTTGTTCAGAACCACGGATTGGATAATTACTATATAACATGTAAAAAAACTCTGTCCGATCCGTGAGGGTGTTGTTAGGTATCGTACTGAGAGTATATTTTTGTGGTAACTTTAAAGAAAAAATAAATCACCTCATTTTTTTCAATGGGAAATTTTACCGGTTTATTACATGGAGCGCGGGCGGCCGTCATTTAGCGGGTCACGACTTATGACCCCTGGAGAAAATTTTAAAATTTTTAGTTAATTTGGAGTAATTTTGGTACAAAAAATGGAAATTTCAAATAGCAGCAACTTTTTTAATTACAAAATAATTCAATAATAATTACAAAATAAAATGCTTTTTGGTGATATTATTGCAATACCTATGTGCCCCTTTCGGATCGGACAGGGTTTTTTAAGGGTTCCGTAGTAAACAAGGAACCCTTATAGTTTCGTCATGTCCGTCTGTCTGTCTGTCCGCGGTCTAGCTCCGAGACCCTTAGTACTAGAAAGCTGTAATTTGGCATAGATATACATATTAATTACGCCGACAAAGTGGTAAAACAAAATTATGAAAAACATTTTTTTAGGGTACCTCTCCTACACGTAAACTGGTGATGTTTTTTTTTTTTTAACCCATGGTGAGGGTTATCATTGGAAACTGTAATTTTTTTCAAAATGTTTCAAAAGGTTAAGGACAGTCTTCTAAGACCGTTTTCTTGTAGCGACAATGGTTAAGGTTTGCCCTTATTGCCCTATCTCAAAATCCACCCTGTATATGTTATGATTGACTACTTAGCTCCATAAAGGTATAGCGTGATGATAATCTTTTGAATCCGTAACTATCTGCAATATTCTAACCTTTTGGCTAGCCTTTTTAAAGTTAATTAAAGAAGAATACGAACATAATGCAATATTGCACATTCCCCATAGCAAATAGCGTGATAATAATTTTTGAAAAATCTATTGTGACGTTTCCATTATTTGACTTATAGATTATTTATACCAATTGACTTTGACTTTGACTTTTCATACAAACAAAATCCCCCTTTTTACCCCCTTAAAGGTAAAATTTCCAAAAATCCGTCATTAGAGGACGTCTACTAACTATAAACTACCTCCCTGCCAAATTTCATCTTTATACGTCAAGCGGTTTTCGATATTTCGTGATGAGTGAGTGAGTGACCTTTCGCTTTTATATATATATATGTAGATAATAAAGAATATTCTATCTATCTATCTATAACCATATTTATAGTAAGTGGCAAGCAGCAAATGAACTTCAAGTAACAAAACAACATCAACAAACAAATGTTAAACAGGATTTTCTCAACGATTCACCCAGAAATTCTGACACCGAATTCTCGACCCCCGAATGAGCTTTCCTCAATTGGCACGTTTCATTACTATAATCCTGTGAAAAACTGTCTCCAGTGTTATTTATTATTTAGAGGCTAGCTCAGCTTGGTGACTAAGGATACCACTTTCTGTAGCAATAAGTATAGTTAAGTATTTTATATCTTCGTCAATTTTAAAATTAATTCCTTTATCAAGTCAGAACACTTAAAACTTTTTGAAGCTACAGTACTGAGCAGACTATTTCATAGAAAAAACTTTTTACAAAAAAAAAACAACCGACTTCAAAAAAAAAAAACACTACAAAGTGAAAAATAACTTTAATTTCGGAAGTCGGTGTCTTTGGTTTTGAATTTCCGTTCTTTGTCACCGACTTCCGAAATTAAAGTTATTTTTCACTTTGTAGTGTTTTTTTTTGAAGTCGGTTGTTTTTTTTTGTAAAAGTTTTTATTTCTCACTTTTTAGTTGGGGTACCTACCCCACACAAATTCGAATACCACTACCTGCTATGTAAATAACAGTGACAAGAAGTTATCATATCATCTACATACTAAGTGGGAAAAAAAACATTGTAAACCTACATTCTCGTAAATAAATGAATTTGAACATTATCTATAATTGATAAAAAATAAAATTCGATTATTTAGAATAAAATATAATAATTTACATTTAAAACCACAGATGATTTGCAATTTTACGGTTATAATGTGTTTCCGAACGTTTTGTTTGTATCTTTTTTGGGCCGATTAAGTATGGTATTTAAAAATCGAACTTCGAATCGACTTGTTTTTATCTCTCGTTTTTTCGTATCGAAGTGAAAGTGACAGAACAAAGTGAACTTTAAATCTTTCGAATTTTGTGAGTAGACCCAGTACTGTTCTCGGCATTTAATTTTTTTTATTAAAAAGTTACTTTGTCTCACGCTCGCAGCAAAATCGAATTTTGCTCACTGTCTTTACACAGCAAAACCTGCTTGTTTGAGGTGCTGAGGTGAAAAATATATAATACACCTTTCACCAATGCCTAAAACCTTTTTATATATATTTAATTGTAAAAGTCTGTCATTGGTGCCGATTCTCTTGTCACAAATGCCTCTAAACTAGACTAAAAATCACCAAAATTTAGTTTAATCCTGTGAAACGACGATTTCCCATTCTGAAATAGACTAAAATGACACAACTTAACTATATTTTAGTTTGGCAGCACTAAGATGGTACTGAGATATTAGTTTAGTGAAAATGGCAATTTTGCTATTCTGAATTTGACGTTTTTCACCAAAAATTTAGATTTTCTAACTAAATCTGACTATTTTTAATCGCGACTAAAAACGTGTGGAACAAAATTGGTTGTCATGAACTTTAAATTCACACCAACAACGCCTCGACTTCAGATGCAAAAACAGTAGGTACTGAATATTTTTTTTTCTTTTGCTTATATCTCGAAAACGGTGTGTCCAATCGCAAAAATAATGAAAATTTCGACACCCTTTATAAAACCCTTAAACCCCTAACACTCTACATGTAGGTAATATTTTTTCTTATTTTTCATACAAAAAGTAAAAAAATCCATATAAAACACGTCGAGGCTGCCCCCCCTGCGCGCCTCCGGCTCTAAAAAGATTCACGTGGTTATAGGTATCACGTGTGGAGTTGCGATTGTCAAATTCGATTTAGATGTGTCAAAATTATTTTTAAATTTAGAGAATTTATTTTGCAGAATAGCTTTTAGATTCTCATAGTCCAAAGTAAGGAATTTTAGTGATAGTTTAGTTCGGTGTACAAGAGAATCGGCACCAGTGTTACATTTTGATTTCGGTCTGACATGTAAAGAAGATGGCTAAATGTCATTTTGCAGCACTGACATTACGACGCAATATATAATTCTGAGAAGGTAAAGCAGATTCTATCGTGCAATGAGCAGACAAAAATAGGTCTTAAGGTGACGAACATATTTTGGTACTGTACACTGCTATAAACAGCCAATGAAATATTTATATACCCACCCCGAGTCAGGTCCCCTAGAGCCAGGCCTCTGCATAGCTGCAGCGGCTGCAGCCAGCGCCAGACATCGCTCGGCGTGCGCGGAGCCTCGACGCGACCATCTCGACAGCCGGTCGCCGCGGACCACGTCGCGGACTACGCATTCGTAGGCGTCGTTTTCCTGAGAAGAAGACATAGGAAAAGTATCAGTCGGCTGAATAATAAGGACGTTACTGCATAACTATAAGCTTAAAAATAAACATTATACTTAAAAAATTGAAAGCCTCCAAATCTTAACCGAAATGCTAAATGTTACCCGAAAAAAAAAAATGGGACAAAGGGCAAGCAGAAGATGTATTGAAGTGATTGCTTACGTCATCAATAGTGATGTCCTGGTGGAATGTAGGCGGCTCTACATCGAGCATTGCGTGGAAAGCCGCTTTGGCACCTTCAGCGTCGTTCAACGCCACTGAACATAATACAAGATGCAGGCCTGGAATGCAATAGACGAATATGTTGTAGCTATTCATTAATTTATACACATTAGTAGTAAAATTTCACTATTACAATGTTCAACGCAAAACGCAGACGGAGTGGCGTCGAAAAAAGTAATTCAACAACATTTGAAACTCAACTTTAATCACTTTAGCATACAATTGATATTGGTAATGATTATTCACTTAAGGACTATTTTCTTCAAATGGAAGAACATACAATTTTTTTTACTCACCCGTCTGAAAGTCTCCTTGTTCATGCATAATATGTTGAAAGTTAGTGACAGCGTCTCGGAACTTGCCCATGCGCACCAGAAGTAGACCGATGTTGTGCATGACTTTCATCCTACAGAAAGTCAATTTTAATAAAAAGATCTTCGATCATGTGGGGAGGATTGTGCAATAGAACTTAGTTTGTAATAGGTATATGACGTGTTTCTTTATATTTTAATCAATATTTGTTCCTAAATTTTTCGTAATTGCACCACTGTTTGTCTCTGCATCACCCAAAGGTTGACTGGTAGAAAATTCCTTTGGCATTAAGTCCGCCTCTGTACATTTGTGTGCTTAAAGAATTAATTAAATAAATAAACTCTCTAACTTATAGAACCACTAGCTTTTGCCCGCGGCTTCACCCGCGTAGAAGTCGGAAAATATCCCAAGGGAACATACTACCGGGTAGTACCGGGATTACATACCTAATAGTCCAGGAAAAGTTTATTGACTCTTACCGCTGCGCTCCAACCGTAATTATTTTGTTACGCGTAATTTTGAATCTGTGATATCTTTTAAACCATTTATATAAATGATATGATGTCAAGGTGTATTTTAATCTAAATTAAATGTCCAATTTAAATAACATTTTATTGGATAAGGATTAAGATGATACCGGTCAATATATCTTCGGAAATAACAATGGAATTTTTATCAAATTCTGAAAGATAATAATGGTTACTGTGGGTCATCCTTAGAAGATAGACATATGCCATCGCAGCCTTTTTTGTTGAACTTTTTAAGATCTTCAATCCTGTAGAAAATAAATTTGATGTATCTCTAATAATCTCTAACGGTTTACGCGGCGCACGTTTGTAAAGCTCCCAGTCGGCATGAATTTTTCCGACATCTTCGACAATAATCGTCATATTTCAGCCAATTTACACAAAAACATAATGAATTATACAATACACCAAAACCTTCCGCAAGAAACACTCCGTCCATTGGTGAAAACCGTTTGAAAATCCGTGCGGAAGTTTTTGAGTTTATCGCGTTCAGACAGACAGACCGACAGATGCGGCAGGGGACTTTGTTTTATAATATGTAAGCATGATTAGATGAGTTAGGTTAAAATAGTAAAAACTTCGTAGTTCTGCACTTCACTGAGTGTCGATCTTTCCCCTTCTGCCCTAGTTTAGTGACGAAGCAAGTGTCCAAATTGAAATTACCATTTAATCTTCGATCAACAATACCAACTAGATAACGGGTCACGTACAAAATCAAAGCTAAATACTGTCTTCGTGAATATAATACTTATACATCTTCATTTGTTTACTAACGAACTGAGATAAAAGTTTTAAAACAGTTTTAAGTTCAACCTTATTACAACCATGGCACCTAGTAATAAAGTCACAAATCATCAAAATATTATGTTATACTTACGATCACTCGTCACAAAAAACCGGCCAAGTGCATGTCGGACCACGCACAATGTAGGGTTCCGTAGTTGGGATGAATTTATCCCAAGAACAAACTTAACTTTGTAGTTGAAAAAAAAAAAATCTTTCATACAAAATGTATGGGTGAACATGTTTTTACAACCGCAAAGGACAATGACCAAAAGTGGTACCATAAAGTCTCGCGCATCAAGACCAAAATTTTATAGTAATTACTTTCATAATTTTTTACGATATTACACGTCGGGGATTTGATTTGTGAACAGGGAATTTACTTTTGAGATTAAAAGTATGGATATTGTTTTACTCCCTATAACTGACGTTCCGTTTCACATGAACAGCCCCTTGTCTATCGACTTGTCAACAAATTAGATGTTACGAAATGCCTTGTTTGCAAGCATAACATTTTATGACAACCGTTGGCGTCCTTCGTTTTTTAACCCTTGATTTTTGAAAGCGTCATGACCACTGTAAAAAAGAATACTTTGCCGATTCTACATTATTAAAAAAAACTAGAATATAATAGAATCTAATTGTATGATTATCATTATTTTATCTATGGTTAATTGGCTGTTCACAGCCAGTCTTAGAGATGTAGAATGCAATAGAATTGATTTTTGATGAATCGACTAACCAGTAATAGTTTATTTTGTGTAATAAATAATTATATAATGTTTGCTTGAAAAACATTTCACGAATTATATGTTTTTGCTTTGATTTCTTTGATTATCAGCAACAATTAAGTAAAATCAAACAATTAAGTACACCAAATCGATTTAGTTTGGCTTATTGCTAATTGACACAAAATCGATTTTCATACCCATAAGATTTTTGTATATCGATTACATCCCTAAATCCCGACTAGTTACTTTATAATCTGTGCATTGTCTGTGCATTGATTTGACATTTTTGGTTGTACTCTACTGACGGATCAAGTACCAACTATCTTTGCGCTAGCGAGTACTGTTTTTGAGAGTTGAGAACTTGAGATTATATTAGATAATTATTGAATTGTGCGTTGAGAAGTAGAACTTGTTTGTATTTTTTTAACTTCTTTTTCTGTGTTGTGTATTGTGCAAATATGGCGAGTCGTGGGGTCGACCGATTGAAACCGTCAGTCAACCGGCAAATCCGACGATGTATCAATTAAAACAAACTATATAAAGTTTTCCATGCGCAAACCAACTTCCGATTACTCCTCGACGCTATATGCTCATTGTTGCACAGTCCCCGCAGAATGCCCGTTAAAGTGTCCTAATATTAATAAGACTAACCAAATAAAATACCTAGGTGTTATATTAGACGAGACCCTTACTTTCAAACAACATATAGAAGTCTTAAATAATAGAGTTCGTAAGCTCATATTTGTATTTAAGCAGCTGCGACATATTGCGGATCCAAAAATAATTAAGCAAGTTTACTTTGCTCTATGTCAGTCAATTTTGACATACTGCATTACCTCATGGGGTGGAGCAGGTAAAACTTTATTAATACAAGTCGAAAGAGCTCAAAGAGCGATTCTCAAGGTGTCTACGTGCCGCCCTTTCCTTTTTCCCACTAACCAGCTCTATAAAAATTGTGAAGTACTAACAGTCAGGCAGTTATTCATAATGAGCATTGTACTAAAACAACACGCAGCCCTCCGCTTCAGCACTGAACTTATTAAAAAGAGACGGAAAGATATAGTTTGTCCCACAAAAAGCACAAAACATGCTTTTACAGCCAAATTTTTTGTTTTTCTGGGACCACTACTCTATAACAGACTTAATGCAAAAGCAAAAATTTATTCCCAAAATTTTGTAAATTGCAAGAAAACTCTGAAGGAAACATTACAAAATTTGTCCTATGAAGATACAGAGAAGTTATTAGTTGTACTTAAATAAATATTAATTGCACTTTTTATTATGATTAGTTAGCTTAAATTAATATACTAAGATTTTAGCAGGTAAGATTTTTATACTGTTTACACCTCTTTTACATACCTATTAGTTGACTAATTTACCTTTTGTATATGATGTGATTACTGTGATTATTTAGATATAATGTTTTACCTTTTCTCGCCTGAAACACAGGATGTCCTAGTTCAGGCATGTAACACTTGTGAACTATTACATAGAATTACGAAAAATGTTTTTACTGTACTACATTATTTTTTGAATAAACTTTATTTATTACTTTATTTATTACTTTACTTTACTTTATTACTCCTACTCAGGTAAGCAGATCCGCTCACAGTATTGGCAATATAAAGGTCGGACAAATCTCAGAGTTTCAGTCACGCACCCTGTGGCGCGGCTATTATGTTGCAATAACTCGTAATTCTTACTAATATTAGTGGATTACGCCATTTTTAGAGCAATAATGTTCGTTCGTGTTTAACGTGTCTATTTAAAATAGGTCGTCGGAAGCGTCGAAAAAAATAACCTAGTTTTTAGGTTATTTTCGATTTTATAAAATAACTCCAAAACCCGGGTTTTTTTTTCAAAAATAACTTTTGTCGGAGTTAATATGATCAGTGTAGTCTATAAAAAACAAAGTTTGATTTTGATGCAACATGGTACGGGATTCCATACATCCATGAGCATTCTCCTTTAAGTTGGTCGATTATTACTCGTTAACTTGTAAAGCCTACTCCTCAGCTGTGATAGTTTTCCTTTTAAATTCGTTATATAAGCTACTGCCGTGAATATTTTCACATATCTAAAACCAACCATTTAGCTGGTGGGGGGGGGGGGGACACTTGACTCTAACAAAAATTTGCACTTTAAAGCTTAATATTTCGCAAACGGATCTCTGAATTCAAAAATGGTTTTAACATACTCACAATGTTTTTGAAAGACCTTTCCAACGATACCCCAAACCAAGGGATAAAAAAAAAAACATCCCCACTTTACGTGTAGGGGAGGTACCCTAAAAAAAATTTTTTTTCATAATTTTATTTTACCACTTTGTCGGCATGATTAATATGTATACCCATGCCAAATTACAACTTTCTAGTACTAACAGTCTTGGAGCTAGACCGCGGACAGACAGACAGACAGACAGACGGACATGACGAAACTATAAGGGTTCCTTGTTTACTACGGAACCCTAAAAACGAGCAAAGCAATATTATTACTCATGTTACTTAAAATTACATTTAGTGTGAAATCAACCTTACACAACAAATAAAGTACTTTTTCTAGTTATTGCCTTGCGAGTTACATCGTTTTGTCTTTGCTTCTTCCAATTTTACTACAGGAGGTACCACGGAGTCGCATTGAACACTAATTTATAAAATGAACGTGAAAGTTTAGTTTTTTTTTATGTTTTGGGCTATGTATACTAACAAACATAGATTGTTTGTTAGTATACATACTTATTACTTTATTAGCGTTATATTTTTGTGTATAATATGTTTATTTACTTTAACAGTTGTTTTATGTGTTGTACACAAAATGTAAGTATGCCTGTTGTTTTTAGGGTTCCGTACCTAAGAAAAAACGGAACCCTTATAGGATCACTCGTGTGTCTGTCTGTCCGTCTGTCACAGCCAATTTGTTCCAAATCTAATGGACCGATTAAGTTGAAATTTGGTACACACATGTATTTCTGTAACCCAAACACGGACGTGTAACGTAAATAATAGAATTTTGAATATGGGGGGCAAATAAGAAAAAAAACTGTATCGTGTGACATATCAAATGAAAGGGCTTGTTGTGAGGATCTTAAAAATGATTTTTATTTAAATTTAAAATAAATACTTTAAAAGATATTTAAGAAATTCGATGAAAATTGACCCCCCGAAACTACAGGACCTAAAATTTAAAAAAAATACAAAGTATGGCTTTTTACTCATAGATTACAGGAAAACCTATAAAAAGCCTATAGTCTTAAAACAATATGGTAAATCTCTCAATATTGTGCGTAAAAACGTACATTTGCAGTTGGAATGTATGGGAGATATGTTTACACTTTTAATGAGGTGTCGGTAACGGTAACAGTGTCGCGAGTTCAATTGTTTTTCGCATCTCAAAAATGTCCAACGCGACTAAAGAAGATTAAAAAAAATACAATACATATCTACTCCGTACATCTACTGTTCCGTTACACAAAAGTTTACGTGTGTATTGGCCAACCTTGGCCAAACATTTGTAGCGGTGGTTTAAAATTGGTAATTTTGTTCAAAATTTGATATTATTCGTTAGTCGTTAGTTAATTCGTTAGTTAAATCTATTCTATGTTACATTTTAAGCTTTAAGCTTAAAATGTAACATAGAATAGATTTTACGGCTGGAGTACTTACCGAAAGTAAGAAACTCCAGCCGTTAAATTGCTTTTTCGGGCATTATTTTTACAAGTTTTGAATACACATTGCGGCATTGTGAAACGTGGTTATATTGGCTGTGTATCAAGCGAACTAAACAAAATAGGGGCTCAACTTTCAAGTGAGCTGTTATTTGCCGAGACGTTTTTTTCGCGCCGACCCGATATTTAGTTGGTATTGTTGATCGAAGCATTTAACACATACATTAAAACCATTTTTTACAGTCCACTCCTCTAGCTAATAAGTTTTTATATGTCTATTGTTGTAACAGACATATACTCTGACATCTGTCTTTACATTAATCAAACAAAATGTTCTACGAGGGAAGACGTGAAACAGTTTCATCAAAGGAATAGAAATAGATCAACAGCAAGAATAAGGGACGTTTTACCTCAAGTCTTTCTCAGCAGTTGGTGTCTGGTCTAGCGCCATTCTATATAACTTTAATGCTTTTGGGTGCTCTCCCATTTTAAAGTAGATGTTTCCCATGTTCACCTATAAATGCATAAAAAATATTTAGTATCCTTTACCATAGACAAATAAATAATACTTCACATAATGCTGAACCGGGACAATCACGCCCATGGTCTAATGCCGTGGTTTTGAACGCGTTCGAAACGGGAATATTAGGTACTGGTTTTATTGTATTTGAATTTTGATTTTATTATTTTCTATTCAAAAAATTCAAAAGTCATTTATTCAAACTAGGCTGAGAATCAGCACTTTTCGAACGTCAAAATTACATAAGACAGTCCCCCAAAAACGCCCACCCTTCACCACTTCCTAGTGCTTTTATCTGGGAAGAAGAAGTGGCGCAACAAACTCCCCAGCAGCACAGCTGTCTGTTCAAGTTAGAAAATGATTCTATACAATGGTATGCAAAATATAGTACATTACTGCCGCGGTCTACAATAACTACTTTGCTGGTCGCGCTGATGATGGCCGACAGCGCAGCGTAGCGCAGCGTAGCGCAGCTCCAGGCCCACACAGCGCGGTCAGCGTGCAGCACTTGATGGACGAGCTGAGATAAAGGCCGAGGCCGTAGGTCGAGGCCTTTACAGCGGAGACAGCAAGGGCTGCAATGATGGCCATGCTGGAAGGCCTAGAGCGTAGCTAGGCTAGCTCGAGGCAATCATAGCGTGACCAGCGAAGCAGTCATAGTGGGCCAAGGCTTGTATAGTGCTTTACTCAAAAATGCAAGTACCTAATCTAAATAAAACCAGCAAGTAATTTCAATAAAGTATATATTAATTAACTAGAAATTTAATTAAAATGACAATTATGAAAATGTGTTTTTAGTAACTTTAGTTACTAAAAACACCGACTTTCCCGGTTTGATATTACTAATAGTTTGCGATAATTTTAATGCGGTATTTGACTGCTGTATTATTTCTTCATTTATTACGCAAAAAAGTCACTAAATAAAAATAAAATTTTCGCTGAACCGCGCTTTTGTTACTTCTTGGTTTTTTTTTTATAACAATCTTTGTTGGAACTATACAGCCAAATATGGAATAAAATCTTTTTGTACCTATCTCTATAAATACAAACAGCTGTGTTTTAAATAAAATCTTTTTGCATTTGATTTTTTAAAACGTTGAAACGTCAAAATAGCGGCCGGCAATGTTTTGCCGGCCTGTTAGAGCGACCAGCAAAACTTTGCCGGCCGCTTCTTGAAACAGAACGGCAAGGTCGACTTTGCTCAAACAAGGTTGTCAAAATAATGACCACATTACATGCATTTTTGAGTAAACTTACATTATGCAACACAAAACATAATTCAAATGATAAATTATAGGCCATTTGTCAGCTAGCACACGCCAATATACCTACCAACCAAAAACATCGAGAACTATACTCAAGCATTATTAAAAAAAAAAAAAACTAAACGTAAACAGAACTAAATATTTAAATAAAAGCCTCCAGACATAAAGGGCGTGCCCGCTTGCATAAAGCTGTAATTGGCAGTTATAAATGATAAACTAGGACCATCGAGGTAAAATAAATGAACAGTTAATTACTAGTAACAACAACAAAACCATGATCAGCAAGACGACCAGACAAGCAGCACCCGTTCACGAGCATAACGCAAAGATCAGCCATTACCCCCCTCACCATATTTGAGGGAAGGAGGCAACCCGACCCCCGACGCTACCGCAAGCAGTGACATCTAAGGGAGCATGACAAACTTGCTGCCGGTTGCTCAAGCAAAAAATAATATGATCAATTGTCGAGGTCGCTAGCTAACCACAAATTGCAATACAACTCATAACAAAAACATTGTAATGAGTAAACTATGTCAACAATAAAATAAAATAAAAATAAATCGACTCGTAAAAAATAAGTAAAAAAAATTGACTTATAAATTCAAATAAAATAAACAATTATATAAACTCATATAAACTGTCAGTAGGTAAGCTAATTCTGGAGAAAGAACATAAACATTGTCTTGAGTTAATCACAGCAACCAACTATTCTTATCATTTAAGTAGTCGTTGATACAATAGTATGTCTTTGAACAAAGGTTGGATTTTACTTTAGTTTTAAATGCTATTCTGTATAATAACCGATATTTTATTTTATGTTATATGGATTTTGCCTGAAATAGACGAATTTTATTTTAATTATTTATTTTATTTTATTTTACTCGTACACGAAGCAAGCTATCTTTTCTGTGACCATACAAAATATAATTTTCTACATTACCTTCAGCCTGTTGGCATGTGGAAACAGCTTATTCCTGGTAAGTAGTTGGTATGTGTTCAATGCCTCTGTATACATTTCATTGAGCGCGTATTGTCCTGCCAGATTACAAAGAACCTGAAACCATTTTATTTTGGTTCGAATGACTAAAATGAATGAAGAAGAGTTGAGGGAGAATTCATGGTAGTATTTAAGGAGACTAAATGGCCAGTCAATTGCCATACTTCTTTCTTTATTATTAAACTTTGAAGTAAAACAAATAGTTAATAAGTACCGAAGAACGCAAGAGGATTGTTGACTCTTTGGAGACGTGTATGTTTGTCAATATGAAAATAATGTGAGTACTTACAGCAAAAGTCAGGTCCAGATTGTGTGTATCACCAACATTTGCTTGTTCCTGCATACGAATCAACTGTCTTTCCATTGCTGACGCTTCCTGTGCTTTGGCTAAGGCCTAGAACATGATCAGAAGATTGTTATAACATCGACCGACATGGAATACCTACATTTTATTTACTGTCGTGTATTTTGCTAATAAATAAAGTTGACTTTAGCATGACTCACCTGTCCTAAATCAACTTCCTTCTTCGGCGCGGTTTCATCATCGGGGTCGGTCCGTGCGCTCAGCATGCACGATTCTTCAACAAGCGTCATTATGCGCGCCTCCGTTTGTTTTACCCGTTCTTCGATACTGTAAGCAGTATATAGTTAAGTATAGTCGACCTCGTAATTGTTTTATCATTTTGACAACAATTCCCACTAAATTCAAACTTCAATAAGACACTAACGTATTCTAACTGTCACATAGACAAATAGACCTTGTCGTTTTATGAGGTACAAGTGACATTCAACCTCATTCCCCCAATCCCAATAATTTAAGGTGATAAAGCAGTTACGAGGTCGACTATACAAAGGTTTACCAACTTATATTAAAACTAGCGGACGTCACGCGGTTTCACCCGCGTAGTTCCCGTTCCCGTGGGAGTACGGGGATAAAATATTGCCTATGTTACTCGCTGATAATGTAGCTATCAATTGCAGAAATAATTTTTCAAATCGGTCCAGTAGTTTTTAAGTTTATTCGTTACATATAAAAATACATATCTTTCCTCTTTATAACATTAGTATAGATATAGATAGTATAGATTTACAATGTGGACCACACATAAAAAATATCATAGAGGAATACCTATCTTCCTTGACGTCATCCCTGGTGGGGATATCTCTGGTGGTCGAAGTGTACCCAGCAGCTCGTACGGCGGTGACAGGTCGCGCGGCAGTCGCAGCACGGGAGCTGTTGCCGCGGACGCTCACTGTGCCCATGCGCATCATCTGTACAATGGCCAAATAAGTCCTAAACTCATAATAATATACAGAGTGGCAGTGACATCGCCGCGAAAACTGTTACCATGGACTCAGTACATGATTCTGAACGCCCCTAAGTTGAAATTTTTCGACGGTTATTTATAAAAAAACAACTTCCATAAATTTTGACCGCGTACATATTACACTTTTCTATGAAACAAAAGATTTTATTTTTCGACTTATGTTCCTGAATCCACGGTATGCACGGTAACATGATAACCTGCCACCCTGTATAGACTGAAGTTATTATTTTGCTCACATTTCAGTAGGTGGGTAGTATTCATTCGTATTTATAAGTGGAAACTTGTAATTGGCCTTAATTGTACTAAAAACTGTAACCATTCTTTGTTGTTAGCTGTAAGTATTCCTAATAAAATAAAATAAAAATAGTACGGGAGTTGCTGTCGCTAACACTCAGTGTGCCCATGCGCATCGTCTGTACATGGACAAATAGGTTCTGAACTCATTACAATGTTATTGATGTGAGACAGTAACTGTAAAATATTGTACAAAAGACCTCCATTAGATATAGAATAAGTATAAAACAGTAATTACCCGTTCAAAGCAGATATTTATTGACCCCATAAATATTTTTAGTGAGATTATGTACTCTTATTTATTTTATAAAATAATAACCAAGCTGATGTCGTCATGCACATTACAGGTTATCTTTGGTCAACAGTAATTAAGACTCACCCCTGTGCCCATTCTGCTAGTACTAGGCACCTTCCTCCCGATGCCGGCAGTACGGAGAGTTTCCTGGAAGTCTTGGTCTTCTCGCAAGTTGCGCGTGTCCAGGGCAGGAGCCACGTCGTTAAACCCCGCGTACAACTCGTCATCTTCGTCCACCACCATCGCAGTACGAGGCTTCGCGTCGGTACCGACCCGGGATGCGCTATAATAACGCGAACTCAACATTCTTCCTCTTACCAATTAGAAACACGTGTATTATCTATGAACACGTCTCTGATACGACTAAAAAAAATTAGCAACATTTGTTGTGACGCCGTAACCATGGCAACGGCTGTCATATCAACGACAGAGGTCGACGATAATAGGTCAGAGTTAATTATAGTAATGTATGAAATATGAATGATCACGTAAAATTATGTCGTGTGAATGTTTATTTAACAGGCAATAGTAAATAATAAGCCATATTCACGTTCAATATTTATTACATACTTCTAATACATACAATCAAGGTCCATCTCATAAAAGTCACACCAATGAAACAGTTTAAAGTTTTAGCTAAATAAAAACAGCTGACTGAAATAGACATCACATTAAAAAATCATCTTTCTCTTTTATAAATCAGTGCTATTGGAAGACGCTGAAAATATGATTCGCTTGTTCAGTTAACACACGAGATAAGAAAACGAAATATAGCCTAACTTAAACACTACGAAGTTATAGAAAGAAAACATTACAAACGAGTGAGACGCCACTACGTCACCGAAGCCTACTCCTGATTCTGACTGTTAACCTTTTTCTTATACATTCAAAATATTGGATATAAAAATAAATGATTTTCAAAAAATTTATATTGTATCGTTATCCAACATAATAACAATGATCTCTTATATGTACATTTATGATTTTCATTATGTATGCGATTTAATAAACTACCTACTGAAAATTATATTAACAATGAAAAATTATTTCGTGACCCTAAAAGACTAGTAAGAAATGCAAGGTATTAATATTTTTGTACACTTTTCACTTATTATTAAGATAACACCAGATAAACATAATAGAAAAGTCTATTAACGTGGATATGACTTAGATGTTAACAATGCATAGTTATTACTTGTCATCTATAAAATTTTATTATATTTACATACATTTAACAATACTCACTGACACCAAGACACTTTCGCACGTACATTAATGTTTTATAGGTGCCAAAGGTCGACAAGAATTATTTCACATTTATATGGCATTATTATCTTAGGTCGACTTAATAATGTTGTCACAACTCTATTATTTATTCATTATTAAACTCTTACATGGCTAGATTATATGTAGTCGTTACAACAAGCTTTCGAACATTAAGCACAGAAATATAGCACTATACTTCACCTCACCATTTGTTAAATGTTTTAATTGACTTTGCATTAATTGATGGTCAGTTAAGAATTATATTCTAGCCATGGATATATTGAAATATATCAACATACTGCACCCATTTAATCACAATTATAGATTTATTGTTCTCGATATTAAAAATGTATCGCAAACTAATAAAATGGCATAGCTTAAATAACTCAAAATTATGTACCTACTGTTGGGATCTGAGTCTAAATTAAAAATAATAATTAGTAAACTGCGTTAGAAACGATTTGGTGTTTATCTTTTTAATAGTTACTCTGCTTATAATAACATTCTATAGCCTCTTATAATCTACTTTCGTTCTCATATATTTAAATCTTATTCCATAATATTAAAGGGCTCCCAATTTTTTTTTTAGGTTTTGTATTTTATTATAGCTGCCATATTATATCTGTTAAATGTAGCATGTATTGTCACTTGTTGTTAGGTCAAACGTAATGTATACTCATAATTTGGATTTAGGGTCACTGTGATCACGTTATGAAGCACCAATGTGTGACAAGTGTATGTATAACTCAAGGACACTAGTCATGCACAACTCGACGAGATATCTTTGAATGATTTAATATTGTAAAGCGGGCGTTGTCCGTGTATAACGTTTGGAGCAAATCTTACGCGGACAGTTCGAGAGATCGGTGTGCGCGCGTCCCTCGCTAGATCTGGGTGGAGAAGCGCGGGCGCGGCAGCTCGAACACGTCGCCGTGCACGGAGCGCGCCAACGCTTTGATACTTGCTGCTATGTCTTGCGGCTCCTCCTGTAATCATACACAATACTTTAATAATAATCTTTATGAAAATCCAAGGCTGCGTTATGGCAGCATATTTATTTGAGCAGCGGTCTGTAGTATTCTACCCACCACACACCTTCGTTTATAGTCCTATTTCTAAGGTGAATTATATATTATTTAGATGATGAACAGGCACGGGGAAAACGAAATCAGAAATGGAGAAAACAGTCAGGCAAACCGACGTAAAACTAAGATAACCAGAATTTGAGAAGCAACACTATAGAAATGTGACAAATTCTTACATCATCATCTAAGTCCCGTAGAGAGGGGCGCTCGTTGGGGAACTTTGGCATATTCATGGGGAGAGAGCGCGCGATCACCTCCTCGCCTCCGCCGCCGCGAGGCCGAGAGATGTGGATGCCTTCGTCGTTACTGCCTTCTGCGGAAGTTTTTTATTGGGAAAATGTATTTCTCAACATATATGAAGAACCAGTAACTAGTAGTAGGTAGTGATAACAGTGTAGCCTTATCTGCGTTTTCGGTAGAGACTTTTTGCGAGTGAGGTCGAGAATAAATATTTATATTAGGTAGCCTTGGCGTCCAAGGCCTGCTAGGCATACTTAACTCGACCGGATAAAACAAACTTACACTTTTTAACCGACTTCTAAAAGAAGAAAGTTCCATCGGGGTAACGCATATCTAAGCATTTTGAAAACAAAATCCAGTGCACAAGACCCTATTTTTTCGTAGGTAAGCCATACTATAGCGGCCGAGCGCTGCAAGCAAGAATAGTCCTTACAGTGTACAGATATGCGTTTCTTCGATAGTAGGTACACCTGGCAATTAAAATAATACAATTTGGCAATTATGAATTGATTTTATGATTCTTTTTTTTTTTTGGTAGGTCATACTTCAGAGGTGGTCGCATAATTATAAATTTTTATTCAGATTCTCAAACTCAAACTTAAAGCATTTATTTCAAATAAACCAATTACAGGTACTTTTGAATTGTCAAGGGGTCGGTCAGTCAGAAAAATGAAGCTAGTTGCCCATTCCAAAGCGTAGTAGGTACCTATGGAGAAGAACGGGCAAGAAACTCCACGGACACTCTTTTTAAATCAAAATATTGTTACAAAATATTGGTTACATCATTCGTGTTGAACTTATACATGTGAGAACAATGTAGAAAGACGTGCACGTTAAAAGCGTCCGTAATAAAAACATAATATCAATTCAAAAATTTTAATAAATTAAAATAAACCGTGGCAGCTAAGAGATGACCAGTTCCTACTGACGGCGCCCGTTCACGAACATGACGCATGGATCAGCACCATTCACCTCAACCATTTTGAAGGGAACTTAATGATCCAACACACACGCCACCATCAGCGAGACATTTGAGTGAGCATGACATACTCTCAGCCGCCAGGGCACATTCAAGTCAATGAAAGACGTACCCAGTAAATGGTAGCTTTATGGAATGTACAACATGGTCACAGTGCTCACACATGTGATATGCAATTATACAATACAAAGAGATTGAATTTATACAAAGGAAAGATAGTTTTACAATCTTCAGCAGCTGCAACAATACTTTCGAATGCTAATCAATTAGTTTATGCGCCCTTGTGGAGCTGGACCAGCGCTGAGCCAAGCATTTTTATCAGCGATGTAATCCCCCAACTTATAATATGCTTGGCAGCATAGTGTGCGTTTTATACATGATTTAAATTTCGTTTCGTTCAGTTGGAGTATGTGGGAAGGTATTTTATTATAACATTTTAAACAGCACCCCATGAAGGATGAGCTACTTTAGCCAGTCTGAAACCCGGTTGAACTAATTGGTCCCTATTTCTAGTCCCATAATTGTGCTTATCACCTCTTTTACTGAAAATACTTAGATTTTTCCTTACGTACATGATGTTTTCATAGATATATTGACAAGGTACCGTCATGATGTTAATATCTTTAAACAGTTCCCTTAGAGAATCGCGTCTGCGGAGGCCATATATTGCTCTGATGGCTCTCTTCTGCAGAATAAAAATAGACTCGATATCTGCAGCCCGTCCCCATAGTAAGATACCGTAAGACATGATACTATGAAAGTAACTGAAATAGACTAGCCTCGCGGTATCTACATCGGTAAATTGACGGATTTTTCTCACAGCATATGCTGCTGAACTTAGCCGTCCTGCAAGAGATGTTAAATGAGGACCCCATTGCAGCCTTGAATCGAGCGTGATCCCCAAGAAAACAGTTTTATCGACAAATTCTAGTTTCTCCTTATTCAATACTATGTCACAATCACTACTTTTAACATTTGGTAAAGCAAATCTTATGCATTTAGTTTTTTTCCCATTTAATACTAAATTATTAGCAGTGAACCAATTTTGGACCTGCAGTAGGGCGTTATTTACTCCGTCAAGATTTGATGCACGTCTATTTGTCTTAAAAATTAAGGAAGTGTCGTCAGCAAATAACACCATTTGTGGTTGGTTTTTTAATAAATGGGGTAGATCATTAATATATACTAAAAAGAGGAAAGGACCCAATATCGAGCCTTGTGGAACACCCATTTTTACTTTTAAACCGATTGAATGGACACCATTTACTTGAACCTGCTGCTGTCTATCATTTAAAGATTATTTATTTGTAAACATAGGTTACAGATACACAGTTGTGTGAGATTACATTTTTGTAAGTTCTCTATGCTTTGCCATTAGGCGTGCAAATGTTAGTATCAATTACAATTATTTCATTATTCAAATCACAATATCAAATAAAAAATAAAGAAAGAGCTAGTGTTGGATAAATCAATATAATATTCCCCTGACAATTAATTAATTAAAAACTACAATGTCAAAACAAGTACCAAATTAATAAAATATTTCAAAAAAACTTTGCTTGGGTAGTTTTTGAGTTAGCTTCAATAATACGTACTTTTTCCCACTTAATGATGATATGATATGATAAGTTCCCGTCACTGTTATTTACATAGCAGGTAGTGGTATTCGAATTTGTGTGGGGTAGGTACTACAACTAAAAAGTGAATAATAAAAAATAAAAACAACTGACTTCCAAAAAAACACTACAAAGTGTAAAATAACTTTAATTTCGTAAGTTGGTGGCAAAAAACGAAAATTCAAAACCAAAGACATCGACTTCCGAAATTAAATTAATTTTTGACTTTGGAATGGCTTTTTTTTGGAAGTCTGTTGTTTTTTTTTTTGGCAGAAGAATTCCGTTTTTCATGTTTTAAACTAAGTACCAGACATTCAGAATCTTTTCAGTCATCTGAACTGTCGACTTCGCGAAATCTTTTTTTATAGTATAAGGTAACTCCGATCCGACTTTTGACCGCAAAATTTGCCTACTTTAACTTGTGATCAAAGTACAAACCACGTATTTAAAATGTATTAGTAATTGATTATTCGGAATACTTACGATCAGAGTCGTAGTCGTCTTGATCAGAAAGCATGTTATTCCGTGAGTCAAAACCTTCTAAGTCAAAAAGATCTTCAGCATCTAAGGAATCTTCTTCGGGCGGCATATTTCTAGTGGGCTGTAAACGTTAACATAAAGAAATAAGTATAAGCACTGCAATAATGTTGAAAGCCCTCAACAACAAAACATCTAGATACATCTTCTAAACATTTTCTACCACCAAAATATTTATAGAAAACTAGCAGACCCGACAGACGTTGTCCTGTCCGAACAGCACCACCTACCGGGTCCAATTTACTTTCAAACCATCCAGGTACCCATTCAAATATACCCACAAAATTTCATCCAAATCAGTCCAGCTGTTTAGGAGTTAGGTGACATACACGTACAGAAAAATCTATATATATAAAATTCTCGTGTCACAATTTTAGTTGCCATACTCCTCCGAAACAGCTTATCGATTTTTATGAAATTTTATATGTATATTCGGTAGGTCTGAGAATCGTTCGTAATCTATTTTTCGTACCCCTAAGTGATAAGGGTGGTCAACCCTAAACATAAATAATTTATATGGCAAAACAATGTTTGCCGGGTCAGCTAGTTATTTATATATATAAAGACATTCCAAGATCTATTTTTAATAGCTGCTTGTGTAAAACAACATAAACAGAATAACGCCATTGACTTCGAAACCAAACCTAGTTTCAGTTTGGTGTCATAACAAATTAACGAAGCTGTGTGAATGGCACATGTAAAATAAAAGTAAATAATAACATGTGTATTGGGTCACATGTGCTGACTTAAAACAGGTATTTAAAATGTACCATTGTATGTAAACACAACATTATCAATTATCGCGTACTTTTCCTCTGTTATGGTGGTTATATGGTAACAAAACAAACAGAGCTGTAAATTAATACTGCTAATAGCAATTATCTTTAACATAGTAGGATAATAGAATATTCTAGAAAAATTATTACTTATTGTGCAAAACTTCTTTGTATGTTATTCTAAGATTATGCAAGATGTTCTATCTTACATAATCCTTATGCTGAAATTGTAAATGAGTACATTTATGTTTTCTTTTTTACAAAATAAATAACTATTTTATGAGGCCCAGATTTTTTATTAAAACCTGCCATGCAGGTAGGTAATAGTGTCTGGAAAACAATTTTTCACGTATAAACTTTTTTATTTACACACTGTGCGCTCAATATGAGTAGTTCCATATTTTCCATACAAAAGTTACTCGCCAATAGAAGTCATAACAAGTTTTTAGGGGCAGGATTATGAATGGTAAATAGATACCTTAACAATATCCTGTGAGACTTTTTTCGCATCTTTGAAAGACGACAGTCTTCGTCTCTGTAGGGGAGGTAGGTGGGGGGAGGGAGGTCCATTGTCGATGGTTGTGTCGATCCGCCAGCCGTCCCTGTCGACGTTGTTGCGCGCCTTGCTTATGATACTGTAACAACATGCTTGTTGTGAACATTTATACTTTTACAGTAGATAATACAAGCTGGTTTGGCTAACATTAACTACATGGTGGGGTTCATAAATAAACATGTTGTGATTTTAGGAGAGTTACCAAGTTGCAATTTAATATTTAAACAGAATACCTAGCTAAAATTTTATGGTCTCTTTGTGCTCTCTCTCTGTAAGCCTCAAACTCTGCATATTTCTGATCTCTGAATTGTCTGACAGACTCTTCAACCGCCTCCAGCTGTGACTGCAGGGTCTGATTCATCTGTTTACTGAGAGTGCCTATCACCTGCTGGGTCGGCAGCCAAACATTCCTATCACTGTTTATATAGTTGTTTGTATCCACATTTTCTTTCATTTCAATGTCATTTGTTACTTCTGGCACTAATAAGTTAAATATTGGCGAATAGTTGTTTGATTTTTTCAAATTGTTTATCCGCTCTTGTGTGGTCTGTAACATAAACAGTTGAATCCATAAGTCAGGGACGGAGAATTATCTTTGTTGGTGATAAGATTGTGATGTAAACATGTTCTATATAGTTTTAACATAGATTAGTAAAGACACACTGAGTTAAAAAAAAAACATGTTTCATACTTATGGGGTCCTTAGAATAGATAGATAGATAGAATATTCTTTATTATGTACACCAAAAAATTAATAGGAACTTGTACTGTAGATTACTAGTTTAAAAAAATTCATAAACAACTTGTTACCATTGAATTTTATGAGGTATTGTTGTAGTTGTTAGAATAAAAAAATTAAGCACAATTTAAAACCCCTTAGTTACTATATGAAACCTGTTTTTATTACTAACATGTTTACTTTCTTTTGTTTGCAGTGTAAGATAATCAGCAAGGCCACTCAACAAATCAATATCAATGATTAAATACAAGCATAAGTGTGCATGTACTAAATACATATTTTTTTCATGCAAAACAGATGGCAGCTATTTACATTTTGTAATAAATCAATTGATAGCTATATTTCAGCTGACTGACTGAAATTAACACTGACCTGATTAGATTTACAAACAAGCAATGCATAAGGTCCAATTTTGTCATGTGATATGGCATGAGTGGGCTGGCCACAAGCCAGGCAGGAGTGTACGGTCCACCTGCCCAGTGGACGCTGCTCCACCAATGCAGGCTGAGCAACCTGCTTCTTAAGGCTGCCTAAGGAGCATGCTAGCAGTTTCTACAACAACAATTTGAGATTATTAACAACTATTTTAAAACTTGAAGTAGGTACTAAATATTCATGATAAATTATAGTTCCAGTAAAACTGGTTTGCATTCTTTTTGATACTGTTTTGTACACAGAACAGGAAAGCAACAAGATGAGTTTGGAACATAAAAAGCTAAAAATAAACCAAGAAGTTAGTATAGAGTTTAAAGAAGGATATGTCTTAATATTATGTATCAATAGTACGATCGTAAACAAGTCGATACAGTGCCGAACGCACATGTACTTGTGTATTATGTATTAAATACATACAAAATAATATAAAAATAAACGTGATCACAGTGATGTTGATAAGGTTTCATTCATATTTTAACATATCAAGCTATGAAAACCCTTCCTATAAGTCAAGGTCAAGACATGTTTACTGACGGTACCTCACTGAAAAAAATATCCCTTTGTTCCATGGATGTTAACTCCAGTTTCCCATTATCGACATTGTCTTCAAGTTTATCACCTTCAAGCGTTACATTTAGGCATTTACAAACACAGAGAGCCATGTTGTCCGGAAGGATTGTGTGTTTTGGACGAAACAATACAAAAATACACAAAAAATTAAGTAAATTATGAGTACAGTAGTCGCAACTTTCAGATAAACGCGTAGAAATACGTATAGATAGATAGTTATTTTTGTTCAAAACACACACATTCACAAATCGACAAGGAGTTTTCACATGCAACTAAATTAACACATATCGATAGCTTCGTCTCTTTTGTGAATTGACATAAACGCCTAAATTTATTGCAAGAAAGAAAGAAACAAAATATTTTCCTTGGTTTCTGCTAGTATATACACAACATTTGATTGTTATTTCTCTAGTGCGAAGTAAATATAATCGACTAAGGAAATTAGAAAAGCAGAAAATCGAGTATTTTATTCGACTTAATTGTTTTCGAATTTGACGCTCAAATTAGGTCCCGCAATTTGCCGCACGGATCGATTCAAGTTTAAGCTACGCTTGCCGCGGTCGGATCATGGATGGGTGACTATTATTTACATAATTATCGATCGAAACCCCTCCGTGCCTCGGAAACAAGGAACATATTTGTCGGAAAGCATTAAGCCGTTGGTACCGACCGGCTGTCATTCTTTGACAGTCGTTACGGATAGTCAGAACTCAGAAGCCCGATAGCCTGACAGCCAGTCTAACCAAGGGGTATCGTGTTACCCAGTAACCGGGTTGTGGAGGTCAGGTAAGCAGTCGCTCCATGTAAAATACTGGTGTTCAGCTGCATCCGGTTAGACTTGAAGCCGACCGTGAGTGACCGTGACCCCAACATAGTTGGAAAAAGGCTAGGCAGATTGATTGTTCGGAAAATCTTTGGGGCTCTAGTTGGCCGCCCAACAAATGATCACGACGTACACGTATTCGCACAACGATCATTCTTTATTTGGACGACACCGTAGAAACTTGCACCATTTAGTTTACAACTAAAAAGACTTGCTGTTTAGTCATGTGAATCAATTTGAATTACTAATTTTAGAATGGACTTCACTACAATTATTGTCAACCTCAAAATCCCACAGATGGTTGCTTGCTGTCAGATAAATTGTGTTGCAAGTGTCAAAGAGTCATGCATCATACGTTTAGTACGTGGCGAAAAACGTTTTTTCTAAGTTATAACTTAAGATTTTAATGAAGTTTCTTCTAATTTATAAACTATAGTGCATGCCCTAGTTGTATACAACTCTTGAAAGGTAGTTTTATGTGAAAAAACTTACAATGTCGAAAAGAAGTCAACCCAGTTGGTCCCCACCGGCTAAAACTGAGAAGAGGCCGGTGCTAAAGCTTTATAACAGCTTGTCACGACAGAAGGAAGAATTCGTGTGCGATAATGGTAACCGTATCAACTGGTACAGCTGCGGACCTACGGTGTACGACGCCTCCCATATGGGCCATGCCAGGTACTTAATATTAAGTTTACTGATGATCCCTTTGTCCTTTAAGGATAATTTAAGTGTGTATCATTACATTGAAACTCATACTATATGCACCTTGTATCATTTTCAGTCAAATTTAGTTTAACAAACTTTTACGAAAAACCTGTGATTGTAAAATGGGTAGTTTTCTGTTTATAAAACTTCTTCTTAAACGAAGCTATTGAATACCCAATTTTCTTCTAAATGCTCCGTCTTACTCAAGTTTTAATATGCCTAAGTATGGTAGTAATTATTTACCTTAGTTTTCTGAAATTAGAGATCCATTTGCAATCTGAAGAAATGGTCAAATATAATCATTTCACTATTAAATTGCCACTCAAATTGACAGCGTTTTTAGAAGCTTATTTTGATCCTATTTAATCGCATAATGACTTTTTCAATTCCAGATCATACATATCTTTTGACATATTAAGGCGAGTAATGGCCAACTACTTCGGCTACGACATCCTTTATGTAATGAACATAACAGATATTGATGACAAAATCATAAAAAGGGCAAGACAGCACCATTTGTTTGAGAAATACATTGAAGAGAAGAAAAGTCTGAATTGTATCATAGATGATGCAACATCAGTAGTGAATTACTACGAAACAATTGTTAAAGAAGCCACTGACCCTGATAAAAAAAATGCTATGCAAAAGACATTAAATTGGTAAGTGATTTTAACATTATATGCAAAATAAACAGGTCAAAGAAACAACAAATAACTTTATCAGCATTTCTTCATTGTTCCAGTGAAGTATTATAAATTAAATTAATGCTTTGTGTAGAAGTCAGTTTTATTACTTACTGCTTTTAGATAAGCAACCTAAGTATATGCAAGTCCTTATCAGTAAAGTATGTCATACCTTATGCTAGTTATGTTATAAAATAGTTTCCATCCGAGTATGTTACATTACCATTTATCAACATCCTTCCTTAATATGACTGACTTTATTTCCTTGTATAAAAAAAAATAGGATTAAACTAAGGAAATCGCCTAAAAATAATTAGTAACCTATCAGAAGATAACAAAATGGCCAATTAGTCAGTAATCAATATTCGCACATATGTTTTTTGAAACAAAATGATAAAAAAAAAAATCTCAATGAAAACTTTAATTAAAAAGATAGCTATAATCTAAACAACATCAGTACAGTTAACCGCATGACACATGTCCATGATAATAATTTGGCTTCAATGTCATAACAGTAAACCCGATCTTCATAGTGTAACTGCTGATTTGAAGTGATGTGCAGTTAACTTTACAATATCAATTTTACAAAACTAATGAAATCACACTTACAGCATAGCTTCAGCAGTTAAAACTCTGAAAGTAGCAGTGGAAGGTAAAGATGAAGCAAAGATCACAAATGCAAAGTGTGAACTACTACAGTCTGCTAAAAGCCCCATTTCAGAATGGCTTGACAACCAGTTTGGGGCCACAGTTACTGATAATGCTATATTCACAGCACTGCCTAGGTATTGGGAAAATGAGTTTCATAAAGACATGAAAGCTTTAAATGTGAGTATTTTTAAATAACAGTTTAATTAAAATTCAAAGCTATTATGGCCTCTATAATAAAAAAAAAAAAAAAATACATTTTTTACTTTACTTCATCACATACAAGAAACGTGTATGTTTTTCTGCTTGTTTTGTTTGATCTTAATAATGGCAATAATGATAACCATGGTACAGAACCTGTTGTGTGTGAGTCCGACTCGTCCTTGACCGCTTTTCTTTTAAAGTTGATGTTGTAATGGAAATCTCTTTATTTTCAAGAAACCTTTTTTCAGTGTATTTTTTTTCCTATGCACACAAATATTTAAATCTTCAATTTCTTGCAGGTATTACCGCCAGACGTATTAACGAGAGTAAGTGAATATGTACCACAGATAGTAAAGTTCATTGAGAAGATAATAGACAATGGTCTTGCTTATGAATCAAATGGCTCTGTTTACTTCAGTGTGAGCGAGTTTGATAGCAAAGACAAGCATTCTTATGCCAGATTAGTTCCTGAAGCTTATGGCGATACGAAATCATTACAAGAAGGAGAAGGTAAAAAATCTCTTTATTCCCAATTTGTTGTATTGTATGCTTTTTTGGTAGGGTTGGTTGTGCATAAAAGATTTGGTCTGGTTATCATTTACAGCTCGAGGCTAAATAGGCGACTAGGAGCTCGTGGCTAAATATTAACAGCCGCACGGGTCGATCCATCAGGTTAAACTACGCTTGCCGGGATTGGTCCGTGGGTGGGTGACCATCTTTACATACCGAGACTCCTCCGTGCCTCGGAAAGCACGTTAAGCCGTTGGTCCCGGCTGTTAGACGTGGGTCTTTAACAGTTGTTTCGGGTCGTCAGAAGCCCGAAAGTCAGACAACTACCTAGTCTTACCAAAGGGTATTGTATTACCCAGTTACTGGGTTGTGGAGGTCAGATATGCAGTCGCTCCATGTAAAATACTGGTATTCAGCTGCATCCGGTTAGACTGGAAGCCGACCCCAACATAGTTGGGAAAAGGCTAGGCAGATTGATTGTCATTTACAAGCGCATTTTTTCAGTGCTGTTATGAATTAACGAACATTAATTATCTTGGATTAATTGATGGTAGCTCTCATAAAAGTAGTTTTAATTGTCCCCACAATTTTGTACATACCGCAAATTCTACTCTGTAGAACACTACATTTACATCGTTTTCAGTAAAAAATTATCTCAAAATTAACATTAAGTAGGTACTATAAAATTAAGTATTTCTGCCTCAGGTGATCTTACCGAAGACACAAGTGAAAAGCGTTCTCCCAATGATTTCGCTCTATGGAAGCGCAGCAAAGCGGGCGAGCCGGTCTGGTCGTCGCCGTGGGGCGCTGGCCGGCCTGGTTGGCACATTGAATGTTCAGCCATGGCGTCCGACGTGTTTGGCGATAAGCTGGACATACATACCGGGGGCGTTGACCTCAAGTTCCCTCACCATGACAATGAGCTAGCTCAGAGTGAGGTGAGTTAAAACGCGGCTTAAGAACCGCAAAGTTAAATCAATGGACCATAATATTCTTAAAGAATATAGCAGGTTTATTTATATTACATAGGTACATATTACAAGGAGTTAATCTAAAAACAACTTTGATACTAAGAAAAAAAAACAGAAATTGCATCAGATTTGACTGGGCCGATCCTACTCCCTTTGTCTTTTCTGATGTTAGTTATGGGTTATACGAGAATAACGCGAAATGATAGCTCGGCTGCGCGTGCGCTGGTGGTACTTATGCATCGTCACTTTTTAAAAGCAAATGAAACTCGGCTCTTCTTAAAAAAAAATGGTCCAGAGCTAGTCGGGCTCATAAGTAACCGAGGTTCCGAACCAAACTGTACTTAGCAGTCTTTGGAACGGTCGCCGGCCAGCCAGCGTATATAATGTATTTCGCAAAGTCAATAAACCTGCGCTAACTCCTAAACTCGAACTCTAAAGATGTATCTAAATGACATAGTGTTAAGGGAAAAAAATGGTGTGCACTATATAATTCAGCTAAGTAATAATTTTTATTCGATAAAAATGTATACAGACAGATCAAAATGCCGACGTAAGCAAACAACAATTTCTCGCATTTATTTTTTCGTCGCAAACAGGTATAATTTCCCTGTAAAATGCCGATCAATATTCTCTTAACTAATAGAATTATAATTTTAGAGTTAGGAGATAACGGAAGGTAATTATTTGCAAATTCTAAGCTATATCTTCAAGGCCGCTAAACCAAATATTACAAGAAATATAGTTTTCGAATCCTTAAAGTAATCTCTTTGAAACAATACCGAATTAGAGGATTATATCCAAGATAAGAGTGCTTGGAAACATGCTGGTCCTGTTCCATAGGACAATTTAGAATCAAGACAAAATCAAACTGGTTGCTAATTTAACTGTAAAATTTATTATTTTGTGTTTTATGATATTGATTTTACATTCTGTGATTACTTCCTCACACACTGACTTATTAATTACAAAATTTTAGGAAAATCGTCTACTTTTACAATGTTTGTAAATATGTGAGCACATATTAAATTATCTGTTGTTGCTTCATTTTTAATTTACCTATTGTGGTATCATAATTTTATTCTAGGTGCATCGTCTTCACATATAATTATTTAACTAATGTAACCGATATAAACAATTGTAAAACATTTTAAAGGAATAACGGTGGAGTTTCTTGCCCATTCTTCTCCATACGAAAACTACCTTTTGGAAGGGGCGACTAGAATCAATATTATTATTTTGTAAATTTTGACATTCAAAAGTGCCATATATGGGCCTATTTGAAATAAATGATTTGACTTTGAACATGGTATGTTAATTAAAACTTTTTTTTCTATACTCGAACTGGCAAACAATAAATAAATATGTCTTTGGTTGCCCATCTGTGCACATCTCATCAACCTAATATTATGCCAAAATTAAAATTCCTACATTGCATAGATCTCGAGAAAAACTTGTGACAGACGAACAAGACAGTGAGATTCGGTTCCGATTTTAATTTTTTCGGAACTAAATGTTTTTCTTCTCATCCCAGGCCCATTTTGACCAACCTGGCTGGGTGAACTACTTCCTCCACACAGGCCACCTGACGATAGCGGGCTGCAAGATGTCCAAGTCGCTCAAGAACTTTGTCACCATATCCGAAGCGTTGCGCCGCCACACGGCCAGGCAACTGAGGATCGGCTTCCTCATGCACGGATGGAAAGAAACCCTCGACTACTCCGATAATACCATGGATATGGCGATACAGACTGAGAAGCTTTTTAATGTGAGGATGCATTTATTTCCATAATTTTATTGTTATCAAACCAGCTTTAAAACTTCACTCATCTTCATAAACCTACATCACTCCACTGCTGGACATTGGCCTCTCCAATCGCACGTCATTTAATCAAACTTCAGTTGTTGGCCTTTCATCCATACGGCATGACAAATAATATTGAGCCACTAAAATTGTATAAGTATAATTTGATAAAAATAATAATTTGATCTTTGAAATTTTTAAATAGTGTCTCAACTTAACAAAGGTGGTATAGATCTGTGTTTGGCGTTAAGGTTAAGCGTATGCTGAGACGCAGGTGACGCAGCACATCACAGTACAGATTTTGCAGGGTAGGGCAGGCGAGGCAGACACAGGCCGCGAGCGCATGCTCAGCTACACAGACACATTCGCGTCCTAGCTAGTACAAACAATCTGTCATTGAAACAAAATTATGAATCAGTTGTAAAAAACAAATGACGATCTGCATGCGTCGCCCAAAAATCTGTGCCGGCTCTACAATGAGACGCAGAGCTGGTCAGATACATGCATAGATATAAGAAAGAAGGAGATATGCCCGGTAGTTGAAAATGTATCGAAACCCAATGTCTCCAATGTGTCCCCACCACGTCGCCACAACTACACATGCAAATGAGTAAACCTAATAGATACGAAGTCGCGCTCAAACTTGCAATTCATAAATCAGAACGTACTACACAGTCAATTATAAACCTTATGCCATCAAACACAGCGTGCATTTACCATGCACCGTACAACTCACTCACACGAAAACATCGTTGTGCTGTGCAGAAGCCATTTATTATACATATACGCTAGTGATTGACTAAATCGGTAACTTATCGATTCTCCCATTAATTATTGTATTAAAATTTTTGGGAGGTCCTGAAAAAATTATAAATAAAATACGATTTACATATAATAAGATGATATAAATAAAAAAACGACACAAAAAAAAAGTAAATCATTTAATTTCAACATTATTTTTACACTTCTGTTGCACGTGCCTGCGCCGCAGCGTACGCAGCTGTCAGTACGTTCATGCATTACAAAATCTACTCTGCCCTGCGCTGCGTGAACCTGCGTTTCAGCATACGCTTAGCCTATGTTGCAAACCTCTCTGTTAATCTAGACCTCATAATATAAAATTTAATATTTCAGGAATTCTTCTTAACCGTAAAAGACGCGTTACGTAGTGGTTATGACGAGGGCTGCGGCGGCGTGTGGGACGCGGAGGAACTGCAGCTGTCCAACAAACTTACCGCTGTCAAGGAACAAGTGCATGCGGCGCTGTGCGGTTAGTACTTTGAACTTAAAATATACCTGTGCTTAAGACATCATTTGTACGGTTAAAGTTAAAGATGAGATGAGACGTAGTCAGAAGACAAAGGAATAGCTAAATAGTAGAAGAATTGATGTGAGAAGAAACAGCAATTGAACTCACTGGCAAGGGTTTTAAAATGATTTCTTTCAATTTCCCTTTTTAAATATGGCCACATCTACAGTTTATATTATTAAGTATAGTACCAGAAGCCGTTGGAAAATTAGTGCTATTGACTCTATAGAACGCACTCATTTTTTCAACCGGCATCCGTCATGAAGATATCCACCCCTCGCCACTGCCGTCTAAACCATTTTTTATTCTCTTGGAGGCGTTGAATACATATTCATACAATTTGTCCACAGACAACATCGACACCCGCAGTGCACTAGACTCCCTACGCGAGTTAGTAGGCGCAGCACACATATACCTCCGTAAGACGACACCACGCAACGCTCCGCTGTTAGCAGCCGCTGCCAAGTACATCACAGACATACTGCACGTGTTCGGAGCTGTGGAGGGGCCGCGGGGAGGGATCGGCTTCCCTGTTGCTGATGTGAACAGTGTCTGCGTGAGTATCATATTTTATGTTACATATTAATATACATATAGTTCGTGAGACGACACCACGCAACGCTCCGGTGAGTAGCCGCTGTTATATACAATACGCGCCACGAAAGATGAGTCTTGACCGCGCCTCCCGCCGCTCTTTCCACCGCCCCGATGACGCCCAGACGCAGACCTCATACCGCTAAAGAGACCCATAAATCGTCTACTGCGCAAGTCAAACCACGTGGTGTGTCAATTCTCATCTTTAGTGGCACGAACTGTACCTACTATCTACGTCACAAACATATTTTCTTGCCATAGTTTTCTGAAAGTTTGCGTACTACGAAATAAATAAATAATAAAAAAAAAACAGTGGCACTCCGGGAGTGCCGACAGAAGTGAAAACTTGAAAAAAATCGGCATCGAGGTAATCAACGCGTTGCTGTCTTTTACTCTACGGTGTCGGTAAATTGCGTTATAGTGTCGCGAAATCAATGGTTTATCTCAAAAATGCTCAACGCACCTAAAGAAGTTTTCACTTAAAAAAACTGCATTTGTTACACTTCGAATATTATTGTGCCCTTGAAAAACTGAGTAAAGTGACTCTTGTTTTTTTTACCACCGCAGTTAGAAGAGACAGTGATGCCGTACCTAGAAGCACTGAGCACGTTCCGCGGCCGCGTGCGCGACGCCGCGCGCGCCGCCGCCGCGCCCGCCGTGCTGGCGCTGTGCGACCGGCTGCGGGACGTCGATCTGCCCGAGTTGGGAGTTCGATTAGAGGATAAACCAGGTGAGTGGAAGCTTCAGCTGTCGTTGTATAGTTCCGAAGAGTACCGAATAGTTACGAGGCTTGCGCGTGAGGCGGTCCTGTATTATGTAATTGTGGTCTGCTCAAACTTGATGTAGATTAGACAACTCGGTATCAGGGAATTGAAATATTGATTTAGTCTATTGCTATTGAAGAGTCGACTTTATTGTTGTTGATTTAAGCTACATTGAGCAAGCGTGGTGATCAATGCTCATGCTTTCTCTGTATGAGAAGAGGTCTTTTACTGCAGTGGGACAATAAGAGGCTGGTGTTATTACTATTCTCCTTTATTCATTTTAATATATAAGGATTACATTTTTAAATATTAGATTATAAAAAATATAAAAACAACATTATTATTACGCTTCATTTATAAATTAATGGCAACTGTTACATTACAAACCTACATTTGATTCACGCATGAAAATTTTATTCCCTCTTAGATCGCACAGTAGTCAAACTAGTGAGCAAAGAAGAAATAATGAAAGAGAGAGAAGAGAAGGCTCGGTTTGAAGCGGAGAAGCAGAAGAAGAAGCAAGAGTTGCTCGAAGCGCAGCGCGCTAAGGAAGAACTGAAGAAGATACCGCCTGGAGAAATGTTCAGGCGAGAGGCCGACAAGTATTCCAAGTTCGATGATAAGGTAACTTGCATATAGGCATGTCTTTTATAATTAAATGCACAAAAGTAATGTATCTTCAAGTTATCTTGGTGAACTGTTATTGTTTTAAACATATTTTTTTTAACTCTTGAATATTTCAAGTCACCGTCAGGCATCACATTTGAAAATACTAAAGCATGGGCAAAATGTAAAGTCCAGTAACCAGCAGTTACCCCGTTTCAGTCTCATTTGATTAGATTGAGTGCTGTTCAATCCAACCATTTGAGTAAATATTACTGGGACTTAGTAGACAAAGATGAGTTGCCATGATAGCATTATTCCAACTTATAGAATATAAATATTCTTCTAGGGTCTGCCAACCCACGACCATGAAGGCAAGGAGCTCAGCAAAGGTCTTGTGAAGAAGCTGCAGAAACTGCAACAAGCGCAGGAGAAGAAATACAACGAGTACTTAGCATCCGTCAACACTTGCTGACAAAACTTTGTTTATACGTCAGCTTCGACTAAACACTCTAGACTCGTATTATCTTGATCGCACTGTATCCCGACGTTAATGTGACACATTCTTATTACAAACTGAGGTCTATCCTTTTGTACTAAAATATTTAAATTTTCGAGCCAGTTATTGTATTTTAAAATTTATTCAGAGCATAGTAAAGTTCTTAATACAAAATCACTAAATTCATTTAAATCATCGTTCTGTTTGACATCTTCAAAGAATTGACAAAAACGGAACGATATTTTAAATTCATTTAGCGCTAAACACATTTATTGATTTTATTGATTTGAGGTGCAAGTGGACCTTAAACTTGGGTTAAGGCTCCTACGAACAGTGCCGACGGCGAATTGCCTGCTTTTGCCGAACGGCACGCCTTTGTGCGGCAAGCCGGACGCACTGCGGCTTGTTCGGCGGCAAGGCTGGCGGCATTGCCTTGGCTGGCTGCCTGGCTTGATGGTTTAAACCTAGTCTTGTTTTGTAATAAGGCCGATGGAGTTATTAAAAAAAGGTCGGCTTTATAGAGCGCCGTCTTTGTCACTTATACTTGTGTGACTGTCTCTTTCAAAAGGTCGATTTGTCATGTTAACGCCCTGGTACTTACTGGAAAGTGGCCGATGTCCCGATACTGATGATGTGTTTTATTGCGCAAGTTGACTTCTTGACAGTTTCAGTAGTAGTAAAGCTCTTTGTGAAAGACATTTATCCGTTGTGTCGTCAACGATTTTGTTGCCGGTGCGCACGCACCCCACCGGTGATGCCTCTGGTATTCTGTAAAGCCAGGTCAGTCGGTCTATTCTAAAATCTTAGTTGAAGTGAGCTGTCAAAAGTGCCACATGGAATGACAGCTCACTTCATAAATCGAAATAGATCGGGAGATGTCCATAAGTGGCGGTAACTATTTACCATCAGGTGATTGCTTGCCAAGTTGCCGTCCAAAAACAAGTCGACTAGCTCTGAATGTTTCCACAGTGCTCGTCAACTTACGCAATAAAACTCAAGTGGGCATGGTACATAGTGTTGTATAATAGTATTAAATTAGGTCAATTTATAAAGAACACACAAATTATTTATGCCTTCGCTGTAAATAAAATATTCTAAATTATACTAAATATAAATAAAAGAGAGTTATGCTATTGGTGAGCGAGAGTCTTTAAATTATGTGGTTGGTGGTTTTAAATATAAGCGATACTGGGATTGGTATTCTGCCTTTCATAATTCACAATGTATTATGTTCTTATTTATTTCAATTATTCATGAATCATTCTCTCATTATCCATGGAATTGTTTACATTCCGAATCAGTATCTTGTAATCGATTCAGCATTTTTTTAACTTGCATTTTTTATTAACTTTTATCTTTTCATTAGAATGCATATATTATCCATTAGTAATGTTATCCTTTTTACACAGTGATTGAGGGTTTCGATAAATATAATTAGCATTATTTAGTTCTGTGTTTTTGGAGTTAGATAATCACCATCATATCAGTCGGGTAATATCCACTGTTGAACAAAAATGCCTTCTCATAAGTTTCCACTCATTTCTCCGTGGGTCAGTTAGATAATTCTTTCGAGTAATGAAGTACAATTTCTCGAAAACGTTTTCGTCAATTGATGTTATTACGTCGACCTTCATAGATTCGTAGATTTTCTTACTTCTAGTGGTCATATTAATTTGAAACTTTGTAAATGTATTTATTTAATTCAGATGACTACCATAATCGAGCTCTTAATAGTAATGGTAATCTCTTGGGCTCATTAGATTTGTCTTAAACACTGCACTTATTAAAAATTAAAATGTGCTTAATCGTTTTTTAAACTATGTAAAACGATTGTATTTACCATGAAAGCTTATTTAAGTTTTGTTATTTTTTTCATAATCTTAATTTTTTACTAAATCTAGGACCGTATTGTTTGATTTGATTTGTGTGCGCATATGAAAATTCTTAACGCACCCGACCAATGGTAGAGAATGAAATATTTTGTGTGATAAAAGTCACAAGCAAAATGTGTAAATGTAAAGTAACATTACTTCAGTATTAAGGCTTTTTATGTTAATACGTATCATGCATATTATTAATTATCTTCATTTTCATGTACCGTTACATTTTCTTTGCAATAAAAACATACCTGAATTCTTGAATATGAATTGTTTTATTTATATTACTACTACCCCTATTAATAATAGAAATGGCGGCGTAAACCAATTAATGTCTTCCTAATGATGACGATGGTTTAGCTTATGAGTAGCCTGTCGCATACTTATGTCCATTTACACGAATACTAGACGACACCTAAATAAATGCTTAACTAAAATCGCGCTGATGAATTTTCGACTTTCGGCACTAAGCTGAAAGTAAAGTGACATGCTCTGTGGCTGAAAGTTGAAAATCTAACAGCGCGCTTTTATTTAGCCATTAATTTAGGTGTCGCCTAATGTTAGTGGAAACGGGCATTAGACCTAAGTACTTTGGACACGCCACAATTGCGACGATAAGTCCCCTCTTTGAGGAGTGGCTAGAGAGGCACCACGGCGTCCTCACCTTCCGCCTGACGCAGGTCCTCACCGGACACAGTTGTTTCGGGAGGTTCCTGTTCCGGATAATGCGGGAAGAAACGCCTGGGTGTCACCACTGTGTGGATCGCCCGGAGGACACGATGGAGGTCTGCCCGGCTTGGGCGGAGCATCGCCGTGTCCTCGTGGAGGCGATCTCTCGTGTCCGGCCCTGGTCCAGGCCATGGCCTGGACCAGGGCCGGACGCGGACGCTACTAAGGTGACGGCATGGGAGGCCGTCACCTCCTGCGAAGCAGTAATGCTCGCGAAGGAGGAAGCGGAACGCGTGCGGGATAGACAAATTTCGCGCACTCACGCCTCTAATCGCCGCAGGAGACGCCCTGGGCGTCGGGAATCTCAGGTCGATTCCCGGCCACCGTAGGCGCAGGCTTGCGGACGGTGTGCAATGGGTAGCTCGCCGTCCGATAAGGACCAGGCCCGGGTCGACGGCGCGCGTGAGCAGAACTGACGGTGTCCGATAGGGCCGATGCCTGCTGGGGTCGCGGGAAAGTCCGAAATGGATACCTTGGCCCCTGGCAACATGGCAACTGAATTAACACGGGTGGGTTTTAGTCAGTAAGAGTCTGACAAGCCCTCCCGCTCCGCCTAGAGCAGCAGTTATTTGATAAAGGCACACCCAAAAAAAAAAGTCCTACGTACTCATACTTAAATCTGCAATAATAACTTTACAAGGTTCTACAATTAGTTCAGCAACCCCGCAGGCTAAACATAAACACACGCGTTCAAATAGTAAATACACAAGCTAAGCACGAAAACTAATCTGCTGTGCATTTGAAATGTCTCAACTCAACACTCGCTATGAAATTCCTAAAGAGTAAAGAGTTTGTTTTCGAATATCAACAGTACCTCCTCGGGTGAAAATAGATAAACGTATCGTCCAGGTATACCAACGTTTTATCACATTTTCGAGGCTGTGGAAATAGAGAAAAAGATTTATCCCAGATAATGATGAGACCTAGCTAGATTGATTTTCGCCCCCGTAAACCCCATATCACAACTTACAGGGTTGGCATAAAACAAACAAGTTGTTTTAAAACACATCAGTTATATGAAAGAAAATTTAAAACTCATATTAAAAGTACACTTTGTAAACAAGCATATTACAAATTAGAGAATTATATCCAAGATAAGAGTGCTTGGAAACATGCTGGTCCTGCTCCATAGGACAATTTAGAATCAAGACAAAATCAAACTGGTTGCTAATTTAATTGTAAAATTTATTATTATGTGTTTTATGACATTGATTTTACATTCTGTTACACTGACTTTTTAATTACAAAATTTTAGGAAAATCTTCTTCTTATACAATGTTTGTAAACATGTGAGCACCATCTATCTATCACATATTAAATTATCTGTCGTTGCTTCATTTTTAATTCTTTTTACCTATTGTGGTTAGTAATTTTATTCTAGGTGCATCGTCTTCACATATAATTATTTAACTAATGTACGTACCTATACAAACAATTTTAAACATTTTAAAAGAGTAACGGTGGAGTTTCTTGCCCATTCTTCTCCATACGAAAACTACCTTTTGGAAGGAGCGACTAGAATCAATTTTATGATTTTGTAAATTTTGACATTCAAAAGTGCCATACATGGGCCTATTTGAAATAAATGATTTGACATTGACTTTAGTGTTTAAAACAGATTGAAATCAAACAGTGTTTTTTATTAAGTGTTAAAATCACAGTATAAAATGAGTTTAAAATAATGACGTTAAAAAAAAAAACATTGTTTTAAATCGCGAATGAATGGAAATAAATGAAAATTTATTCATTTTTAGGACTTGAAATAGCTCGAAAAAAAATGGTTAGATAGTTATATACACACTTCGTTGCCGATCGAAATTAAGTAATTCCCCGCAACTATTTTGGGGATTTCCCTAATTTGAATATAGTCCATCCCACCTATGTACCTATATCTATACTTCGTCACTTGTCGAAAAGAGGTAATTCCCCGTTCAGTATCTGTGTTAGATACCTACTTAGATTGATTACAAAAAAAAGTATGTTCACAGATTAGATTAGTTAAGTCTTCTTTCTTCTTCTAACTATAACTAACTACGTTGTGATTATTATGTTATTCAGTACCCTAATTGCGTAATACAACACAATCACAATCTGTTTCGATTTGAAACAGAATGCTAATCCATTGCTTCATAAGTTGGAAAAACAAATCTGTTCAACAACGTAAATAACGCAATGAATGTTGTTGAACTGTCAAAATGAAACAAATTAGGCAAAATTGTTTACGAAAATAAGTTATGCAATTAGGGTACTGATCGTTTTTGTAAATGTTTCCTCAGGTAAATTTTCAAATGTCTAGAAATGAATTAATATATTAGGCCTGATCGATTTCTGTTGATAATAAATTTGATCTCTTTGACTCTTGTTTAAAACATTTTGAACTGTTTGTTTTATAAAATTAAAGAAAAAAAATACTGTTTTTTTTCGAACCCTGACAACTTACATCGAAATCGTAAGAGCCGTTTTCGAGAACGTGATTACAAAATATATATAGGTATATATATATATAGGGTGTTAGGCAAACGGTTGAACATACGAAAATGGCGGATCCGTGAGGCATTCTGCTACGTGTTTAGGCCCAATAACAAGACCCAGGCCACACGAAAATATAAAAAAATATTTTCGTATGTTCAACCGTCTGCCTAACACCCTGTAATGTATATAAGTATACAAATATTGCTCATTTAATAGTACCTATAGGATTACATCTGTTCCATTTTTTTTAACAATAAGTATTTTGTTCAATAATTAGGATTTAAATTGCTGCGGACTGACTGTGGGCACCTATCATCATCACAGGCAACATTTTGCGCTCATTTTAAAACATGATCTCATTTTTGAGGAAAAAAGGCTGGAAATAAAATAACAAGTCACGTCGCCATTGAAATGAAAAGACAAAGTTTTAATAAAAATGTTTCGCAAAAACTGCATTACACAAAAACAAATCTTTGTGGTCGCGATACCTCTTGATTGAATGACACCCGTTATTGTGTCTTTACTTAAAATGGCATTTTTCCATCCTTCCGCTACTTATTGTATTTTTTACTCTGCAAGCAGGAAATCTTGCTTTTGTGGTTTCAAAGTTCCTAACCGTCTCAAGGTTTCTTTGACGGCTTATACCAAATTAAACTCTGATCTGAATTCCTTGATGGAATAGGTAGAGATGTACCATCGGGGTAACGCATATCTAAGCATTTTGAAAACAAAATCCCGTGCACACGACCCTTTTTTTTCGTAGGTAAGCGATACCATAGCGGCCGAGCGCTGCAGGCAAGAATAGTCCTTACAGTGTATGAGTGTACAGATATGCGTTTCTTCGATTGTACCTACTTACCTATAGATAGATTTTCGCCCGTTCAAACTCAAACTCAAAGCATTTATTTCAATTAAACCATTTGCAGGCACTTTTGAATTGTCAAAGAATCGGTCAGTTAGTCAGAAAATTTAAGCTAGTTGCCCATTCCAAAACGTAGATCTCTATGGAGAAGAACGGGCAAGAAACTCCAAGGCCACTGGCCACGTTATGTTGTTAGTCCCATGTACCTAATAGGGGGCGAGCTTATTGCCATTGCCTTACAAGGGCACAATTCTGCAAGAAAACTTGCAGCTGAGATTTTCTTAAATTCTCAGTTAAGTAGCAGCACTTTTCGAATCTGGTAAACTTACGAACACTGCCAGACCTAGGACCTCAAGCACCAGTTATCAACGAATCAGTCACAATCATGGTCACAATCGATACCTACTTACCTATGGGTACTTAGGCAACTACTAATATTATAAGTAAATGCGATAATAACTCTGTCTGTCTGTCTGTCTTTAAACTTTCACGCCTTGTCGGCTGAACGGATTTAGATGAAATTAGACACACGTGTGCCAAATTAGTACGTTCCCGTGGGATAATTTTCGGCCTCCGTGCGGGCGTAGCCGAGGGCAGAAGCTTCATATAAAACACTGTTGATACCTATTCGCACGTTTACTTCTTGCTATTCCTATCAGTCGACACATTCACTATAGCGGTCTAAGAAGTTTATGCTCAGCCCTCAAACCAAATAAAAAACCGGCCAAGTGCACACGAAGGGTTCCGTAATGTACAAAGATCGAGTAAAAAAACACCGAAAAGAACACGTTTCTCGTATGGGGACCACTTTAATTACTAACTTTATTTAAATTTTATTATTTATTGTCATAACGGCAATAGAAACATACAATCTGGGTAAATTTCAGCTGTCTACCTATTACAGTTAATGTGATACAGCCCGTTGACAGACAGACAGACAGTGGAAGCTTAGTAATAGGGTTCCGTTTGCCACCTTTCGGGTACGAAACCCTAAATACAGCTGTCAACTGTGACGTGAGGCCGGCTTCGTAAACATGTGTGCACTTAGTGAGGTATAGTTTGATTGTAAATGTGTGCGTGTGAGCGTGTATGCACAGAGCAGAGGTGTAGTTTTGGCATGCTTCACTATATTGTTCGCAGTGCTATGTCTTGGTTTTCTATTTGGTCTGAGACTCAACCCTTTTAAGTGCCACGCCATAAGTACTGCGTCCAAGGTAGATCGTATGATACCTATAGAAAATAATACAGGTAAGATTGTAATATAAGTAGGTACCTGCCAAACCTATACCGTAGGTTAAGTAAGTAAGTTGGTAAGAGTAGACCAACCAGAACAAAAACCGATCAATCTAGATCACCATCCCAATCATTCATCCAATTTAAAATTCTTCTTTATAAAACATTCCCCATCTAACAAGCCCCTCCTATATAAGTTAATAAAAGACCTTGAAAAAAAATTGATACAAATTAAATTCTAAATATCGAGGTCTTCAACAAATCCACCGATTATCTACATTTAAATAAACATTAAAAATGAATAGCCTTGGCGTCCCGCATCACAATAGATCGCGCACCTATCTGTAAACGCTTGAATGATGTCTCTATAAAGGCGATGGCCGCGTGCTCAGCGACAAAAATACTTATAAAAAGCTAAACAGTAGTTTAAAAAAAGTAAAAAGTGAGGTAAACAATCTGAGCGCGTTTTTTGTGTAGTGAAGCTGACGATCATGTTTTGGTGGGGTGGCACAAGTACCGCACGCGAGTCGCCCAACATCTGCAGTTGGTAATGAGCACACTACTTCATGGCTTCGTTTTGTTAATTTGATACATTAGAGGTGTGATTTTAATGGGTTGGGTGGTAGCTTTATACAGTCTTATTGGTATGGACTTCATAGATCTAATTCCACTGTAAGGCGTCTGAATAAAGATTTAGTGTAAAAATGTGGTAAAACACAGATAAGACCTAAGACGTAAATAATTATTGTGTTTAATGAACGATCACCACTAGGTAAATCTACATAAGACTTTCTATGTTGCTCTTATTGTCTATCCTTGCCCCATATTAAATTTGTAATAAAAACCAGTTAATACATGACATCCAATGAATCGGAACAGTTGCCTAACTCATAACGGAAATTCCCAGCGAATTGTAGAAAACAGCTTCTGGTGGTGAATGAAATTTAAATAGTTTTTGGATTTGATCACAATCGCTTTGATCGTGGTCAGATTTACAATAGCTCTGGTAGGGCGAATCGGGCGAAGGGAGGCAAATCTTGCAAAACGTCGGGCCGCCGGCTGACCGCCCGGCGAGATGTCAATCACACACATTTGAATAAGAACATTGTTCCGTTTACATATTCCGTTAGATATCACGATAACAAGATTTCATTATTATAAAGTCAACGAACTGAAAGTTGCATTTTTGGTGAAAAATAAGACTTTTTACAAGTAAATTATTTTGGAATCAATCAACTGGAATCTCGACTAACGGTCGCGCTTTTGTAACCAATCGGTATGAGTGAGCCTACATCATACGGTATGTAAATGTGATAGGGTGCCCTTTTTGGGGAAATAACGAAAATTTACTGTTCAGTAGATATGTGACATTTGATAAGATCTTTATACGTTTGCACATAGTTATAAATAAGTGCCCAATGAGGTTAAACTTGATGTGGGAAAGAAAACCAGTCGGTAGGGACTTCTATTGATTCTTTAGAATTAGAATTCGATTAAGGCTCAGTAAATATTTGACAAAGAATTGGAAATAACTGTTATTTTAGTAACGGTGAGTAGGAAATAATAATAATTACGGTAGTTGCGACTAAATTAAGTAGTGACTACAAGAATATACCAATACGTTAAGTAGGTACTTTGATACAAGGCTACCCAGTCAGGTTCCTACAAGTGAGTTCATAGTTAATAACGTTAATTGACGACTAATTCTCAATATTTAAGCAGTAGCTTACAAGTTTAATTGGTGCCCTAATAAGATTTATAACGATAGCAATTAAAAGTTTTACTTTATAAATTATGATCGGCGGAAAGCTCCCTCGCCGGGTAATATTTTGCGCGAGACGCTGTTAGCGCTTGTCCCCGTCGCGCGGCGGTCGGGGTTGCAATTATGGCTTGTTTTTCATCGTAGCCCCCGAAGCACTCCGCTGCCTGAAAAAAGAAACCAATTTTGCACGCTCATTAATTATTTAAATCTCATTAAACAACCGCAAGTTTCCCTCTCTTGTTTTGTAATTTTGCGACGCTATTCTCCATCTACATTACCTAATTTAAGCCGTTGGACACCGAGGAAATTTCTTTAGAATAAAAACTCGCAAAACAGCTAAATTGGTGGTACCTAAATCTTAACACTGTCGAGTTTTTAACATTGTTGATTAGTCAGAAAAGATTGCTGATGTTTTTACTGTCGGAGAAGTGAAAATAGAATTTTATGTTAAAATGTCTTTTTTGGAATTTGAATTTGAGAATGTCCGATTTAGCTATCTGTGTAAAAAAAAAAACGTGTTATTTGTGGGTGGACAGTAGTGAATCTGGAAAATGATAGTGTTACATATTATAACCTACCTAATAGTTTCAGATCTACATGCGAAAAGGCTCTAATAACACAGATTTTATGATTTTTTGTAGAATGCAAAAGAGACTAATAGGAGGTATAACGAAATGACGAGCTGAAAGGAACTGTCATATAAATCCATTTACAAGCTTCAAAGCTATTTAGTAAAACAGGAAATTATACAGCGTTGTTGTTGCTTCGTAGCGAGTGTTTGTGTGTTGGCGTCAGCGGTGGCTTCCTATTAGATCATAAAGTCTGCCAGGACTGTCTTGTCTTTGGAGAATATTTTTGAGAATTAGGAAATTAACTGTGCGTTGGCACATGAAAGGTGCGGAAGCGCGGTGTTGGGCGGTCGGGCGTTTGTTCGCTAAATTCGCGCGACTGCCGTTGACTCGCGACGCTCGCTCCACAATGTGCCGCAAACTGAATTAATTATGTTTTCAAACGAATTTTCCGTAAACTGACTTTTATTTCGCAAATTTTTTATAATCTGTTTTCCCATAGATAACGAAAAATTGGAACTCAATTACTAACAATAAAGAGAAAACTAGTGAATGACACGTGAAAACTTCAGGATTCTTCTATACTAGAACCAAAACAAGTTGAATCGAACCTGGTTATGGCGCGAAATATTTGAGTAGAGCAAGATTACATACACTATGTGTGTGTGTGGCTAGTTGACGCTGTAAGCTCAACAGGTTATCCGACATGTGCTTCTGAAAAGTCCTTTATCTACTTCAGCAAAAACCAACACATGTGTGTTTGCATCATTACATGTGCTTTTACGAGTTATTAATAGCCGTGCCACCAAGTAGCAACTCGTTGGCACTGGACAGTGGACAGCTATGATCGTAAATGCATATAATCGTGTTTATTGTAATATCTTTCTTGTTGATCGAATGAGTGTTGAAGTGGGGGGCGGGCGCCCCAGGGGGTGGGGAGGCGGGGTGGAGATCACTCGCCCGTGCTTTAATTGCTTTTCACTTAGCAACCGCTCATGAACAGAGAAGGCTCGCGAAAATGAAGAAAAAAATCATTACATCAACATCTTTTAGAGATTGGCCAGATTTAGGACGTTCAGAAAGACAGCGACCTTCTTATATAACGCTTTCCTCTTTCTTGTTTTTCCAGCGCGCCTCATTTCCGGAAGGGGGTCGGGACGGCGGTGCGGGCGCGGGTGGCGAGGGGTCTAAGTAATTTCGCTTAAGAACTCTAAACGTAATTAGTGTAGGGCGTGCAAAGGGAAGGGCTTGAAACTTGGAGAGGGTTGCGTCCCGCGCCCGCGCCGCCGCCTCCGCGCGCCGACTGAATATTTGATCGCGCTCGTCTCGCGATAATATTTGCCGGAGGAGCTTTTCCGTAAACACGGCCACATTTCCCCACCTAGGTACTTATACTTTCCTTCATTCCGCTTTCAAAGCTGTCGCGCGCTTTTAATTGGAGCCGGTGTTATTTATAAGTAGACTTGTGATAGAATTAAAATCGTTCGCAACGTCGCTCTCGAATACCTATACAGAGAAAATGTTTTAATATTAAGTTTTTTGACGAGTTATTTTTCCTTTCAAGAAAATCCTCTTTACAGCACTTCAAACAAATTACAGCCTCTTCCTGAGCTCATATAACTGATAGGTATTCAGTGAGTTTATATTACATGTTTTAATTTTATTTATTGCGTCATTGGTTCCTGATAAAACGCTTAAGTATACAAATATGAACAGTGTTCCGTACGTTTGTATGTTGCGTAGGCAACATTGAATAGAATGGTAATATCCGAAAACATCTTAATAACTGTATAATGGACACTTTGATACATGTTCTTCCTCGTTTTATATTATTTGAAACAAAGAGGACTTTACAATCTTACTTTTACGAGAGTGTCAAAATGAGGATTGTCAAACTTAGTCAAGTTAAACTTGCTGGTAAAATGAACGAGTTTCATTGTAACTTGTAACATTTTAAGTAGAGGTTAAATATCAACATAAAATTTTAATTTACAAGACCATAGACCGAAGCAGGGCTCGGGGGAACGACGGGGATCGAACACCCCCGAAATGTTGTAAAAAAAGCTCTTAATTTCAGTGTACCTGCCTATAGCTACGTAAACGTATAATTCCATAAAATCAATTAATAATAGATTCACCTACAACTTTGTCAAGATCGTTCGAGATAAAAACGTTGCTACCTTGACTAATTAATTAAAAATTAAATAAGTAGGTATAAGAATTACATTTTCAGGGAATCTTCCTAGCAGCCTCTTCACTCTTCAAATATTTTCCTAGGTACGGCTTTGTGTACCCACTTTATTGGATACGTACCAAGAATCCAAGATATAATTACAGAACTAAGAATTGAGAATTAATTTGATAGCTTAAGGCAAAAGCAATAATTTACAAATTCAAAGGGCCTATGAAACAAGAGAGGGAATTAGAATTTGTAATTAGTACAAAGCGAGCGACCGTGCCGACGCGGCTACTCCTACAACATTTGATTAGCAATTATGGTAATTTGACTTAGAGCAGGGTAAGATTTCTCCTAATTTGTTAGTTAAATTATTATCACGACTGTTAAGACATGAAAAATTTCCTCCAATTTGAATATCATTAATTTGTTAAATAAGCACAGATATAAATAGACGCAGGCTATTCAGGGTCATCAGTGCTCATGCTTAGCTGGCTGCAATTAAGCTTACCAAACTGAAATGTTTCTTGTGAAATGCAAAAATTAAAGCAATCAGTTGCAAAACAAAGATACAAAGACACCAACATTGCTCTAGAATATTAATGATTTAATCATCAAGTTTAATGTGTCGTGAGACAATAATAAAAACGCCGCGCCGGCGTGGGTGCCAGCCGGCATCGGCAGGGTGACTACAAAGTATCTGTGGGCCGCAGTTTTAGCAGCGCTCCCGCGCTCCGGTGCAATTTAATTATCAGCGCGGGGGCCCGCTTTACCCTTTTGTATCTTAACCCCCGGATGAAAAAAATACTCACCCATAAAATAGAGGACGGGTACGAAAAAGGAGCGTATGCAAATTCAGGATAAAATATAGCCCGTAAATGCCACCGTTTCTAAAAGAATATTAGAGACGTTTTTCAGTGGGTGGCTGGGGCGCTACTTTATACTTTGTCTCCTCGCGCTAAGTACTGCACGGCCGTGTCCGCGCTACGGAATCCGCCTTCATTTGTGACTGTTGTTCACTTATAAATCAACGTGTACCCTCTGCTTGACACATGTATTTTATAATCTGATTAAATTGGCGAATATATTTGCCTAGTTATGCGTATTGAAGTTTGGTTTAGGCTTAGTATTTTGATCTTTGTAGGTAGAGCATAATAGTCTTGCTAGTAACATGGTTCGATATTATTTAGAGAATGCTCAGTTATACTATCAGGTTACTGTCAGATTCGACCAATGCTCGTCAAATTTATGAATGAAAATAACAACATGTTAGGTATTAATGTGAGAGTTTTTGCTACGAACTTTGCGACGGTCGTAGTACTACACTACGAGTGTTTTTGGTTCTAATGATTGCGATTTTACTGCAATCGAGAAGTGTCTTTATATTTGTTTGCCAGATTTTGCCGTTCGTCCTGATCATAACAGGTGCTATTGTATAGGAGTGTTGCTACATGCACCATCCAGATGACAGATACGAGTATAAGCAAACGAATCGCAATACGGAGTTTATGAACCTCAACAATCTACATCCATATTGTCACATCGATCACACGTACTTAAAATGTTAAAAGGATTTATGTAACTTAGAGTATTTACAATTTCATGAAACTTGATTGATACAGTGTGTTTGAGAATTGTACACCTGGGACGTTGGACACGGTGGACGGATAATACCAAAAGTGGAACGTAATAGTGAATGTATAGTGATACTTTAGTGGGGATTAATTAAGTAGGGTGGCACTTGGCAGCAATCACTATGTATACGGTGTGTTCGAATTTTTTTATTCGGGACGTAATGAGGGGTCACCTGAAGAGGAATGAGTTAATAGGCGTTTTAATTATTGAGGACGCGGCCGCCCCGCGGAGCGCCCGCCGACCGGCCGAAGAAAGAGACAACATCAAATATTTAGCGCGTAATGCCGGTCGCTCTCTCGCTTGTAATTAAAGCGTTCTTTCCTTTTTTCAGCGGCCTGATACAATATTCAGCATGAGAAAGAAGCGCTCCGGTGGCGGGGTGGCGCCTCCATTGTATTCGCTAAGGAAGATAAATTAAAAAATATAATTACAAGGCGGCCGCCATAATTCTCGGCAGGCGGGTTGTGGGTGGCGGGCGGCGCGGGAGGGGGATAGTGGAGGAGCGGGCGCTCCCGGAGGAGGCTTCTTAAATATTTGGGGATAGCGCGTACCTACGCATTACGTAAATTAATGACACGGATTCGAGGAAGGATGGCGCCCGCCCGCGCCCGCGCCCGCGCCCGCGCCCGCTCCCGTCGCCGCTGTTTGTTTTGTTTTAATGTGCGTTGTTAACGACGTTATTAGACGCGAATTATAATACGAGAGCGTCCGAGCCGCGCCCGCTCGCGCTCGCTCCCGCCCAGATTGATTGGACTAATGACTTTCTTTTATATTCTTATAATTGCACAAATCCGACTTCACGGTGCTTCGTTGATTTCTCCAATTTCTAACTTTTGATGAAATATAATAGTCATTCATTTGCGGAAATAGGCTGTTATGAAAAGAATTTCGATGTTTTATCTCTCGTGATTTATTAAACTTAAGTCGATCAAGTTCCGTACTCATTATATTTAATAAGTTCTGCCTAAATACGGAGTTCTTACTTAAATATGATTAGTATCATATTTTATTCCGTTCGAACATTAACTATTAATAATGTAGTGTTTAACATGAAAACTCAATGTCACAATTGAGTGAGGTGGTGGTGTAAGTAAACAGGAAGCGTGTGTGTCGGTCATGTGTCGCGAGGTGAGGCGCGCATGCCCACACGTAGACTCAACAAGTGTCTCCATGTGCACACGGGCTCACGTCCCCCTCTCAGGCCGGCCGTCCGGCGTCCGGTGCCGGCTGACAGCCTCCGACACCGGTGTCCGACCGCGTTACTTACCGCACTAATGCCTGACGTGGGGAAAATACCTCAATGACCCATTACGTCTATTCTCATAGATATAAGCGCCTTCTTTGATGTCTCTGAAAATTATTTTAATGACTACGAGTTAAAATAATATTAATTATGATTAATATTACTACTACGCCGTGACAGTACCTACTTAATCGTAAATATAAACATCTATTATGATTTGGAACTAACAAAACTTACGAATGTGTTGGAAGTATACACCGCATCAAAATAAGGAAGTAATTTTGATAATCATACAAAACACCTATTTATTTGTGTGTTCCACCATAACCTCTACCGTTATCCCTAGCAATACAAGCAGTTACGGACAGGATCTCTATACAAAAAATTGATCTTCAAATGTAACACACATAGGGTTACGGAGCTTTAAGTGCGCGTCTCCTTTTTAAGGAAATTTCTCACCGACTGGTCGACACTTCACGTGACTAGAGGGCTGGCTCATTCTTTGGCCAAAGAATTAGCATTGCCATTCAACGTGGCAATGCTGCCAGTCTTCTGGGCACGTTTCCGGATGACAGTGATGCTGACGAGTACTTCGACGCTTAAGTGTCCTTTTGTTTTTGTAGGTATTTATTTGTATAGTAAGTTAGTTTTGTTATTTATTGTATAAAGGTATATGATTTTAATACCCATCCTCCCATCCCATCATTTACATTCGATTGCGTAGATTTTATTGAATAATTAAAAGGAGAACGGAAACCGACGGCAGCCTACTGAGAAAGGAGATATTAATACTGTATCTATTATATTCCGTTCTGTGTTCCCCGACTCACCCCCGATACTATTTTGCATAAAGAAAGAAGATAACCGAGATTAGAATAACACGCCAGATAACGAACGATTGGAGATAATCATACATACAGTAACTACGTATGTTTTGAATCTGCATACCGATGAGCAAGAACTTTTCGTAGCTGTAAGGGGTTCCTTACATTTACAATTAGTAGTTTTTTTTTTACAATTGGTCTAGTTTTCGCAAGTTTCGTAGTGCTACTGAACATGAGGTCCTGGGTTCGATTCCCGGGTCGGGTAAAGTGTTATTTCATCAGGCATTTCTCAGTAGTAGCCCGGAGTCTGAAAATAGGCTCGCCCACTATTACATGGGACTTAAACATAACTGCACCTCTACCTAACCCTTCGGGAATTACAGGCGTGATGTTATGTAAAATATGTGAATGTGTAAACATTAAACATGTTATTTATGCGATCATTATTATTATTGTCGTCTTCGTAGCTCGTAGCACTTTCGTAGCACCAAGGCTACGCTGATTCAGGTGGTCGTACCAAATACCTGCGAAATACGGAAAGTTAAAACCATCTACAGGTCTAACTTTAGCATATGGGTATTGCGTAGTAATTGGGTTGTGTAGGTCAGAGAGGCTAAAACGGCCGCTTTGGTAGAACCATAATATGTATATGATAATATTATGAATCATATTAAAGTCACAAACTAACATTCATAATATTATTATCTGCGTTCAATTCATTTGTTTGAGAGTTTTGTATTGTAATGAAATCTAATAACTTTAAACGAGCAATTCTTGTATATATATAATCTGAATCTCGGAAACGGCTCCAACGATTTTCATGAAATTTAGTATGCAGGGGGTGTCGGGGGCGATAAATGGATCTAGCTAGGATTCATTTTTAGAAAACTACCAAAAAAATATCAGTAATCCAGATATTAACATTTAAACTGTACAAATAAAAATTTAATTAGATTAATAAAAACTGTAAAGAAAAATTTACCGGTAAAATTACGGTCTTTATTTTTTTCATGCGGCAATATTTACACCAAATATGATTCTGATATGAATTGAATTGAATATGATTCAGCTAATATGTGTGACCATAGAGAAATTACTAATGATTTGCTGGGAATTCAGAAAATGTATTGATGTGGCCGTTTTAAGCCCACAGATGGTAGTACTGGCGCTCTGTGTAAAAAGTTGATATTATTCCGGATGTGGTTAGACTGGAAGCCGACCCAAATCTAGTTGGAAACCGTGACGCGGATGTGTCCGTGATGTTAATTATTTTAAATTACAGTTCATGAACGCGTTCTTCACATACTTCATTGCCAAATATGTATGTAAATGTAGCTGTACCCCTTGAAAACAAGAATGTTAAGACATCTATAAAATATAACATTCTAAAGCGTAACAGAATAGGTACAATATTATACTCGCATCTATAAGTATTCGCCGACCGCCGTAGTTCCAAGGACCCTCAAAAGAAAACTTATTAATTTTCGTCATTATGAATTCCGCGAACGAAACTCGAACGTCTAATTTCAACCCTAACTTATCAAGACGCGAATAAAAAAGTTCACCCCCCGGCGCACCCCACGCTCACCCCCTTGTTTAAAACGCCGGCGAAAAAAGAAGCACATAAAAATGCATGAGGCCTTCCTCGTTATAAGGAAAGGGTAGCGTCCCCCCCTTTCCCCCCACGGGGAGGTAGCTGTAAAAATCGTCTCTAATTTAAATTTGGGAAGTTTCGCGTGGCGCGAGGCAACGTTGATGTCTTGATAAATGTAAGGGAATTCCACTAATTTCACGTCTTCAGCAGTGGCAACTTTTAATTGGGAGCACATAAATCTGCCGGCGAGAGTAACGGCACGCGCATTAATATCATCTTGCGACAAAAAGCCGCTCTGAACAGGTACATTTAGATAATCATCGCTCATTGTTTCCGGCATCTCGCGACTCGAGATAGCGTCTGCTCGCCAGTGGCGGCTGACATGTACGATTAATGCGATTATCTTATCACACCTCTGAATGAACACCTTTAGTTAGAAGTTAATGCGTCGTTTACGCTTTGTGCCTTCACAAAATTATTCTTCAGCAAACGTCTTTGTGACTTAGCAAGTTCGCATCAACACCGACAGACTATATTAAACTCATCTATCATCGTCAGCACCTCAGTAGGCAACTACCTTGACTCTTTCAACTCTAATGTAAGTGTAACTCATGCAACTCCATAAACAACAATGCCTGACCAAACGATTCACTCGAATCTCCCCGTTATTCAGCTCACATACACACTATTCACAAGAGTCCTGACCATCTGATTACCATATGCATTACGGATTCTTAATTTAAGTAATTAATGTAAAAAAAAATCCGACGTTTGATAAAAGTAAACTTTCAGTTGACTTTGTTTTCGTAGGCGTGCTACGCGCTACGAAAGTGCTACGCGCTACGAAGACGTGACGTATTCACATGTTTGATGTTTACACATCTACTTATCATTCAAATAATTTATTTTAATTGGTTTTGTTTATGAATGAATGTTCTTTTCTTTCCAATAATTTATTTCAAACTTCACATTCAAGATAAAGAAATGTGCTCATTGTTTGTTTGCTCTAAGAAATATGTCAGGGAACAAAAGAATATATTTCTTAGACAAAACTTTTCACTCGAAGTAATTAAAACAGAAGCCAAGTTTGTTTTGAGTGAACAATTATGAACGCGTGGTGAGTATCGCGTTTTCTTCTTCCTCATTAAATCGGGACAAAGCAAGCGCCGGCAAACTTCGACGGGTGTAATGTTATTCATTTGGGAAAGTCAAAGGTTGTATTTACAAAAAAAAATAAGTCGCCGGAGAGCGGACGGTGGCATTTTTTCCATTCGGCGCGTTCCATTAGCGTGCCTTTGTTTGGCGGGAGCGCGCAAATTAATTTAGCTCTCCCGCCATTTCCTCGCGCCGCCGCCCGCGCGCCGCCCGCACCCCCTGCCGCGCCCTTTTTTGTCTACGCCTTGCTCTACGTATCGTTTTCTTCTTTATGGCTCATTAGGCAGCATTGTCGCCATTGTTTTTTTCGCCTAACCCACGAGATCTAATTATTATGATCAGCAAATCTCGTACATTAATGTTATTGAGTTAGTGTGGTGATACTGAAGCAATACCTAATAACTTATTTATGCTTCTAGTCAAATCAAAAGTAGATAAACAAAAGATTTTTGTCCATAGGAAACATACACACAACAAGAAGAAGAAAAGAGAAGATTTTGTTAAAAAAGTTTTTAACTTTCATTATGAACAACAGTTATTTTATTTAGAAAGAAATTATTTTCCCAATCAATAAATTGGTGAACGTTTAATTGTTACTTTCATCAAAAGCATACAAATAAAAGAACAGATTAACGAAGCTTCGGAGTATCAAAAACGTATAAAAATAAATTGCTCAATAGAGCAGAATCGACAATTGTCATCGGTACTTATCCTCTTTGTAGTAAAACCGTTGAGCAAAAGGGTGCACTACAATATTAGTAGGTAGGGTAATATCAAGGGGAACTAGTTAGATTTATGTTATTTATTAAAGGTACCTACCTACTTATGGTTAAAAATAATCAAATATTTACTTAAGCAATAAGTTGAAATTAAGGATCTCGTTTTTTTTTTTTTGTAGATTTTCAGATTACCTTAAGTACTATGTACAATAATGCCTTCTTTAACCCTTTCAACTGATTTATGTAAATAAATTACAACTGGGTTCATTGCAAACTGTCACGGAATCAAGTTGGCTTACTATTTTATGGAGGGTGTCAAGCTGGCACACTACAGACTGCTTAGTCAAAGCTATCAAAATTCTAGACTAATCAGACTTCGTTGCGCATGAAGACATGCTTAAACCGGCAAACTTAACTCAATAAAGTACTTAATACTTATGGGATTTAATTATAAAACAAACTCACCTACTTGTAGCTGTAGTAAAAGCTGCGCGGGCGCTGCACGTAGTGTGGGACGCGCGTTCAGGGCCACAAAAACCCGACAACTGACTCGCGACTCGCGGCCGTGACCCACAGTTTTTTGAAACGCGCGTGCCCTCGCCTCGGCGCTCGGCTAAACAACCCTTGCGTATTCATAAACCCACACGTCATACGTCGGGGTACGTCTCGACACAAGTATTACTGAACCATTTTTATAGAATATTAAAATGAGTTGTATTTTAACAGATTTGGTAGATTTTAGTGTCGTATAGAGTGTATTTTGCACTGAAAGGGTTATTTACGTTCTTTTACGTGAGATTGAAATCAATTGTCCAGAAAATGCGTGATTTGACGATATTAAAATTCTACCTATTATAAAAGTCTGAAAAGGCCCACGAAATAGTAGTCATACTCGTTCCAAGAGAAGCTCTTTGTTCTACGTTAATTAAATTCTCACTGCCTCTACAGCAGAAAATGTGCGTCATTAGAAAAAAAGGAATTTTATCTCGCTAAGTTGGTGGACTGAAAATTTATAATTAATTACTTAGCAGACACATTTTAAATTCTTAATTAAGCAATCCGTACTTTCTCCCGCCTATAAATTAGATCGAGCCGTTTCCATAGAGACTACTCATCCTTTAAAGCGGGCCGGGGGGAGGAGGGGGGGGCTTTACAAAAAATATAACTTAGGGTGAGTAAAAAACCGTGGGGTGACTCAGCCGGCCGCTGCACCCCACGACGAGAAATCTACGATCAATATTAACTCTTTTTTTCAACGGGGAAACGCTGAATTTTTAAGTCGTTTTAAGTCACGACGAAATGTTGAGGAAATTATGCGCGTGTTGAATGTATCGGGCACGCTTCACGTGAGCACAACGAGTTACAGCTAATATTTGAAGTTCGCGATCGTCATAAATCACAGTGTCCATGCGAGTCGTGCATCGTACGATTTAACTCGCGTGCATTTGTCAAGGTCGGGCAACACATGTTACTGACATCGATGAGATTCAATTGTTATTTTTTAACCATGTTGTTATTTGTTCAAGTGAGTTTCAATGTTGCTTCGGAGCTACAAAGGTTTTCGTTACAAGTATTTCTTTACATATTTCATTTCGTTAAAAATATTGATAGATAAGATAAGATCAGTATTTATTTGCCTTAAACATGGTATAAAGTTGTTACAGTCGGGTATTAATCCAAAGTCCACATGTTTAGCTATACAGGATATGTATCAATTGCATGCAAAATAGTAATTATTAGTTAATTGTTGTTCAATATCACAGATATAAGGTCAATACAATAATATAATAGTTTTATCTTAGCACTATCCGCAGTGCCAAAAGTCCAGAAATTTATAGTTAATTGGTAAAAAAAATCTTAAATATCATAAAACATACGTACTTTCAGTCATTTCAATAATTTGTTTTTAAATGAGTTAATATTATATTTACCAATTTTCTTTCTTTTAGAATTTTGTTATAAATGCGTAAACACATGACTAGGAAACTTTTCGCATACTTGGCTGATTTAGGAGTAGGTATCCTGCAATACAAGTCTGCATAGATTTATTGCAAGAGTTCAAGTGATAGGCTTTTTTGAACAATCTCAAATATGTAATTACAAATTTCGTAAATGTAGAGTGACGGAAGTGGTAATATACCTAGCTTTCAAGCATAGAGACTTAATAATAGCGAACTTGTGCGATTATATCATAGAAGATTCCGACAAGTCGTATGTGAAAATTACTAAAAATATCAATAGACCTTTTATAATAATATTAACATTTATAAATACCTAGTTTTTTTCATTCATAGAATTCTTAACGCTAAATTAGAATTGAATACTTTTAAATAAATAAAAAAATACAAAAGAAAAAAAAATTACCTAAAAAAAATAATTGTATGTTACAGTTTAACTAACTTACATACATACTTTATTTATTAAATATGCATGCCATCACTACATGGCGGAATGTGTCGTTGCACTGAATTTTATATGCAACATCTGTACCTACCACATTATATGCAAATAAACGATTTTTTTTATTTTTCATTAAAAACCACCACAAGCCAACCATTACAAGCTTTAAAAATCCCTTATCACAGAAATTCATGCTTGATTATTCAGTTTACTTTTCCATTATAATACAAGGTGATTCCTAGCTTTTTATGAAGAAAACTAAAAAAAATACTAACATGCATACGTAATTAGTCAGAGTGCATTAATAAAAAGCTGTATTCGGCCCGGTGTGTGCGCATACGCATAAAAAACGTTCATTAGAAAAAGCTATTTATGACAGCGGCCATTATCATCCAATAAATCAGCTGGCCGCTCTTCTGTTTTTCGATAATGATTCTATTATTATGGAAAAGCGTTATGTAACTGTAACATTTTTTTCCTAGTGGGAAGTAGTGTGGAGACGGAACTTTTGTGGCAACGTAAACTAACGTTTTATTTACCTTGTTAAATATCAAGGTAAACTGTCATTTTTACAAATAATTTTGATCGCATTAATTAGCAGGAAAAAAATAACGAATTATAAACGAATAAAATTCTGTAATACATTGTACCTAGTCTGCACTGGTCAGAAAAGATTAGCAGCATTTAGATCCACATATTTAATCTATGTTTTAACCATATAAGTACATTCAATAAAAAGTTATGGACATAAATGTACCTGTTCTATTTCTACCCTCACTAAAGTTTTATTTTTATCTTATTAAACTAAATTAATCGTAATTCACATAGGGTAAAATAATGATGTTGTACAACTCTTGAAATTTTTGAGGCTTAGCTTCACCAGTGCTACGAAGAAAGCCTTCTCCACGAGCGCGAGCGGTCGTAAGTTTTTATGCGTGTCGGTCGGCTCGGCGCGGCGCCCACTGTACGGGTTACAAATTGTGGGGTGAAAGGGGTAGTTTTTTTCTAATCGACTTTCCTAACAGTAATAAACGATATTTATCTTTGTTAATTATGGTTCGCTCCGCGTTTGGTAGCTCTGTGCGTGTTTTCGCCTCAAATGCTTGTGTTATTATCGAATTACCTATGTTTGTCGTTTATGTTGAATTTGTTCGTATTATAGCCGCGGGCCGCGTCTTAATAATATTCCAAATGGAAGATTTCGGCGTTTTTAAGTGTTCTGTGATACAAATGATTTTAGGGCATCGTGTAACATATTATCTACCAGTTACATGAACTTATGTAACACTATACTCAATTGTATTTGTTGTATTTTTTTAAATTACACTTCCTGAAACTCTTATTTCGGTAAAAATCCTACATGTAAGTAGACAAACAGCCATATGTCCATGAATTTAATTGAGAAAAACAACATATTTATTCATTAATTGTTTATCAAGATATTCTTAATATTAGAACCAGCACTACAGGATTATTGTTGTACGCTCATTCAAACCTAGCACATGCGAATAAACGTTAAAAATGCAGGTAAAATAATCAAAAATGAAGACGTCCGGCCAAATTAACTCATCTACAACTAACATTAAATGTGGAAGAAACAAGTTTAAAATTAATTAAGAAATATTTCAGTGCTTCCTGGGAGAAACCAGTCTGCAAAACTGAGCATAATTGTGCAAGGGACTTAAAATTTTATTTTCGAGTTCATAACTAACTTGTGCTTGCTAAAATGTGTCTAGTATTGATTCATGTAATAAGTTACGCCGTTCACGATTATTAACCCTCATTATTGCAACCCTGTCATAAATTAGGGCTGAAAAGAAAGAAAAAAATTAATCGAGTCGAAAAAAATGTAATTTAAAAAGAGCTAAATGTGCACTTCGAAATTTTAAAATGAAAAACGAGGGCACTGATCCCACGGGGCGCATGCGTAATATCAACCCTTTTTTACCCTTTCGCTTCCCTGAGCTTTTTTTGTAAGCGTTTTTGTAAAGGGTTGTATGGGGTAGGTACCTGCCACGCGACTCAGCGGTAGGGTTGAATTTTTTCATAATGGACCGACACGCTGTTTTTAGTGATGCAGTTTTTTCTGTATGGAGCTCGCCTGGAGAACAATAAAAAGTGCATTGACCTTTAACAACAGATCAGCTGACGCATAATGGTGCACTTGTGAACACATGTGCTATTGATTTTTACTGTCGTTCAAGGTCGCACTATTTTATTCATGCAGCATCATTGCGATGTCATAGGAACCTGGTTCGATTTTTGAAATTGCTTTGTAGACTGCATGCAATTTGAACGGTTGATTTAATTATTTAATAAAGGAAGGTGTGTAAATACATATGTATGGTATGTTAATACATATCTATTTTCCATTTCTATTTGATTGTGTATTTTTCCAATAATTATAGTAAGAAAAAACTAGCCCCCCTGAAATAGTTATTTATGCTATAAGTGCAGAAAGTAGATAATTTCCGACGAGTGGCATTTTTATTCACGAGCGAGCGAAGCGAGCGAGTTTATAAGTCGACACGAGTCGGAAATCATCTTACGCACGTGTATCATACAACGTTTTATCATGCATCGTGCGAGAAAATAAAACACGAGCGAACCTTACAGTAGTCGCATATGATGTGTAACATCTGACATCTTGGCTGACGTACATAAATATAAACAATATTCTTTATCATGCTCATCGCCATCATCATGACTTTGACTTTAATTTTGACTTCGACTTCAACCAGTCATCGCCATCGCGCCATGGTCGTCATCATCATCATAATCATCATCATCTAATTTGTAAAACTTTTCTCAAATAATAAAAAACTCTTTGCGTCGAGCTAACGACGGAGTTAAAAATTAAAAAAAAAACAGAAAAGTAAAACGCACTAGTAAAAAAAGTGACACTTTCCGCCCAGTTTGGCTGCTTGGAATAAGCTCTTTTCTAGCACATGCATTGTAAATAATATTATAGGTATTCCTACACGATTTGCGTGATTTATATGTATTTAAACTGAAGTTAAAACAAATAGTACTTAGGTATTTCAAAGATATGCCATGTGTACCACGGATATCTATGGTACCTACCTACTAAACCCGAAAGCTTGTATCATGCTTGGCAACAAAAAAGCTAATGTCGGTGTTTTTACCTAACACACCACTTTAAAAGCTAGTAGCAGTAACGCTAACAGCAAATGTTTACTCCTTACAGTTGTTACAGCTTAACTGGCTCGTCTCGTATCTATTCAACAGATTCACCCCATCAGTTTCACAGACGAGACATAAGCTGCTTCACACGTCATCATGAATGCGGTCAGATCTCACTGAAGTACTAGAATACAAAACAGGGCTATATGTATAAATGTACGCATATTCGCGTGCGATGCTTTCTAGATACCTGTGAAGCGCTTGTATCTACTGCATGTTTTGATAAGTATGTTTATTTCTAGTTCTTCTCGTGTGTCCGTACATTTGGATTTGACCATTTTATAGGAACCTAAAAAAGCCCACGTCTCATTAAAGTAAATACGTACATTCTGTTTTTTTAATCCAGAAAATATCCAAACTTAACATAATTTTTTAATACATTTCAAGTGTACCCTTTATGACAATACAGTCAACACTAAGCGGGCGGATGGTGTCATCTTTCGGCGCAGCAGCCGTACATTTTTGTGCAAAATCTGTAAAAAGCGTTGCACCGGTACTTATTAAGTTTAACCCACCAACACTGTAACCCACATTGATCAAGGTGTTAAGGGTTATCAAGTTGCAGCCCGTTACGCGTTCTGTTTATCACGCTTTTGTTAAAAACTCTTTTTTGATATTTAAAAAAAACGTTGCCCCTTTGCGTTACCCGACGCTCGTTTTTTGCGATTACGAACTTGTGCCGAATTTGGCCTGAGTGGAACGAAGTATGGCAGTTTATCGTAATCTTTGTATGACGGAGATGGTTAGCCATATGGCTAGATTGAGCATTTATGATAAAATATGTACTAGCGAAAACCCGTACGCAAAATACGCGCTTTGACGTGGAGTTGCGGACAACAGCACGTATTATCTATCTACTAGCGAAAAAACCGTAACAATAATTTCAGTTGATCCAGTTGGTTTTGTACCACTTAATAACAATGTAAGTTACACTAAGTTACAAGTGACATGACATAACTTTACTACAGTACTTATTAATAATATGACACCACACTTATAAGTACAATAACTGATAATGTGTGAATACCAATCGATGTTTTTATTAGTACAACCTTCACGTTTTCGTCAAGCATACCTTAAGGTATTCGATATATTATTTTCTTCACAAGAAAGGACTTTACTTAATGATGAAATTATACTTGACTTCTTCTTCTTCTGGAATGTCCAACAGTGAACTGTGATGATAATCTATAACAACCTGAAGTATAAAGTTATGCATTTATCAAACTGTTTGAAAATCAAAATTCTTTTACCTAACAAATTAATGACGTAGGTAAAGGTTCAGGAAAATTGACCTACGTAAAGTCCAGACTCAAAAGGCATGAAGGCATTACGTAATACACGATCAACCAGAATCTGAATCGTTTTGAAACAGATTGCTAATCCATTGCTTCATAAGTTGGAAAAAAATCTACTCAACGACGTAAATAACACAATGAATTTTGTTGAACTATCAAAATGAAACAAATTAGTCATAATCGTTTACGAAAATAAGTTACGTAATTAGGATACAGTACCTTAACTGTCCCTAAGTTGTTAATAATAATTAGTATCATTACTATAATCTATCTATACGTAAAACTACCTTCGCAATGTAGACCTGCGGGATTATTAATGATGGAATTAGAGCGTTAATAACAACTACCTAGAAAACTAGTCCTAGACACTGAGACTACTTATTAATCATGATTACACGTAATAAACAGCTGGTACAACCTCTACCTATCAGTTCCAGAGGAGCAGAACATTTTTTACATATAATTAGTTATCTAAAGTGATTAAGTTTGTTCAAAGGGTCTTTGTGAAGAAACAACCCATCTAGGAGCACACCGCATTCGCGATTCTAAAATTAGTGGCAGCTGTCGTACCGCCCCCGTTTTACCTACACCTTACTTTTTCACAAGAAAAAGAAAAAAAAAACTTGGGATCTTTTTCTTCGTATAAGTTGAGAGTGAGCCGGCCGAGATCTGATTTCGCAAAGATAGAGTTTCATCAGTAGACAAGACGTTTTTAAGAGTTCTTTTTAATTATTTCTAGCTCTGCCCGAAAGCGGGTCACGGCTCGGGTGACGCGTTTATTATTCAAACAAGTCTTTTATTGAATTTAAGAACCACCCAAGAGAATACTGGCGCGTTGATACTATTTCCTAAATTAATTAGTTTTGATTAGATTCTTGTCGATTTGATTGTTTTAATTAAATAATACGAGTATGTATGTAAGCTCAGATTAACTATTACAATTTCAAGATTTTATTAGGTTGTATTTTGTAAGGTCCTAACTTATAAAACTTGTAGAAGATATACCTATTGTCCTACAACCGAAATTCGATTTCGAGATTGCAAAAAATTCAAAATAAAAATATTTTATTTCACATAAACCTACAAGGGCACTTATGAAACGTCAGAAGCTAGGTGCACGGTTCCAATTGGTCGCTTCGATGACGATGATACCTTCTTATGGCAGGTACCTACTTATTAAAAAAGTTCTAGGTATTTTACTATCGGTATAAAAGAACCCAATATCAAAAAGAATTACATATAGATTCTATTACTTCACACTCTGTAGTGTGTTTACTTTAGACTACCTTAGATCAGCACCCTTTCTGAATACATTTCAATAAGACATACGAAAAACCTTATTGTCATGTTTGTCGCTATGCATGTAACTGATGTAACGCGATGGACCTTTGTCTCTATTATGAAAACATGGAAGAAAGGGCATTACAAACAGATTAAATGCAAACAGACCCAGCGGCTACTGTGCGGTAACACAAACAACTAATGCTAAGCGGACGAAAACAAACTCTTTTGTGTGGCTTCTTTCGGAACACACCCTGTATACGATTTCAGTGACAATTAGGTTCTGTGGAGGACTAAAAATGCCGCTCTGATACCCGCCAGTGATACTCCACGGCTTAAAGGATTACGTCTTCGTTGTAAACAAGTTCGCGTGTATTCTCTACTCCTTTCTTACAGTGGTAATCGGTCTGTGTTGCCGCAATGTTCATGGAATCTCTGTTTGGGAAAAAGTTGGTGTTTACATTTATTTTTAGTAGTGGTTATTGTCGTGGACGTGTGTATTAGCTACAGTAGATCTATTAAACAATCTAAATTTTTGACTAGCTCTAACCTAACCTAACCTGGAAGCTACACGCAGAAGAAGTATGCATGATAAGTAAATTAAGGACAGCAGCGTATGTGATTTTTAATCTATCCAGTAGGTACCCTAATTGCGTAACTTACTTTCGAAAACAATTTTGCCTAATTTGTTTCATTTTGACAGTTAAACAACATTCATTGCATTATTTACTTTGCTGAGCAGATTTTTTTTCCAACTTATGAAGCAATGCATTAGCAATCTGTTTCAAATCGAAACAAATTGTGATTGTGTTGTATTACGCAATTAGGGTAAAAGGAAAGTGAAAATGCCCACCAGATTAGTTGCTTACCATGGTTTAGTGGCATCAATTTGGGATAATATTCTGGGGAAATTGTAATCTGAGAGAACAAGCATTCAAGGCTCAAAAACGATGCCTAAGGGTAATGTGTAACATGAAAGTAACAGATGGTTGCGTATCTATATTCAAGTCCCTAGCTAACATTCCCATCACTTTATATTTTCGAAATAGCTGCTTTTGTAAAATCAAATATGCATCTTTTTAATAAATCGTCTGACAATAGAACACGACCAGTTAGAAGGTAGTAAACAAACATGCTTCGTGTTAGTGGTCATAACAAAGTGTTATATGTATGTGCCCGGTTATCTTTAACAATATACCCGATGGAATAAAAAACGAGTCCATTCCACTGTTTAAAAAGAAATTGTCAGTCTTATTAATTGATAAATGTTATTACTCCATTTGTGAATTTCTAAATGATAAAACTTTATAGTTACCTAATTAATCCTGACATCTTTAAATCTTTATTTTATTTTATTGACCATATTATAAAAAAAAAACATATTGACAGTAGTATTTTTAGACTATTAAGCACTGGTACTAAATGTTTGCATGCCTAATCATAAAACATTTGCGTTTTTTTTACCTACTTTCTATGCTAATAAATAATTATTCTATTCTATTCTACACATAGCATAGATGTGGCTAGCTACGTCGGCACCTACATAGCAGATTTTTCGCTTGTCCAACTACCTTTGTGGTCTTCTGCAATCACCAACTTTTTGCAAACGACATAATGCCAGTAGGGTTTAATAAAAATAAAATAAAAATGACTTGCAAAACTCATAACCAACCCCGCGAGACGCTCCAGTCTCTATGTGAATAAGGATCACGTGAATCGCGACAAGTTCCATACATACGGGTTATTAATGACATTGTACAGATACGTCCTTTTGTTGTCAATTAAATACATCAAAAATGTTAAAGGAACCTATAATTGCGTTGAATAGAAATTTCCAAAAAGGGGACATTTAGCGTAAAAATCAATAATCAAACGTCGTAGCGACAATGGTCGGCGGTTACCCGGACTGACTATGAAAATAAATGCTGCTGCGTGACGAAGTGTGGGTGGAAGTTTTTTTAAGGTAACTTCAAACTCGAGTGCCGGGTCGAAACCGTGTCATCATCCACACTTGAACTGTCAATGAAATAAATAATCGAATTGTGATCGGTATTGAAAATAATTGTCTATCCATTAAAAGTATAAACAAAGGGCTTATGCCATTTGTCGCATAGAAGTAACCAAAAGAATTTATTCAGTAGTTGTTATTTGAGTAGATCCGTCTCCGGACTTATCGTAACTTATAGTGGTTTACCTAATTTTAAATTAGGTACGTTCTCTACATACTTACCATGCCAGAGCTTGAAGGTTACGTCGAGCTAAGATACAATATTTTGTTTTCAGTATTTAGTTTAACTTCCATGTGGGTCTAAACTCATTGTTACTAGACTTCAAATGAAACTCGATTGAGCGTAAAATTCATACACTCATAATGTCTATAGCACACCTACAAGACTCCATACATTCAAGTATCCTCAAAAAGGGTAAACAGAGCGCAAAAATTTATTGTCATCTATGCAAAAAACTACTCGAATGTATCGCACACGTGCATAGACTCATCTCACAATGCGTGTCCAATGCATTCACATATATTTGCTTAGCTCCACACGATTTCTTCTATTCACACACAAATAGTCTTTTGACTCCTTTGTGATATTCATAAGGAATATTGTCAATAAAAATTGTAGCATTATACTGAATACTTTCACTAGTACCTAGATTTAAAAATAATAAAAAAGGGTTCCGTACCATTATCTATAAAAACGACAAAAAATCTTGTCTGTTGAATGGCCCCCTTAAATATTTATTTTGTTGTGTTTTTTAGTATTTGTTTTTATAGCGGCAACAGAAATACATCATCTGTGAAAATTTCAACTGTCTAACTATCACGGTTCATGAGATACAGCCTGGTGACAGACGGACAGACAGACGGACGGACAGCGGAGTCTTAGTAATAGGGTCCTGTTTTACCGTTTGGGTACGGAACCCTAAAAAAACAACAAAACAAATTAAATAAAACATATCCAGTAGTGTTATGTAACTTGAACACTAGAGACAGTCTCGCCAAAAACTTCTTGTTGAGTATTGTAAGAAACAAATGTAGCTTACTTTACAATGTTTTTTATTTACTCGAGCAAGATTCTCACGCTTGTTTTTTATTTATGCGGGAGTATGTGAGTGAGTGTCTTAAATTGATTAATAAATCTTAATTCATCTCAAATCATACATTAGTGAATGAAAACAGTTATTTTTTGCTGAAATTATGAAAATATTAAGTTAAAGTTTACTGACATTTTGCGTTTCTGTAACCGTTTCTTGAAACTTTTTGCGTTACTTTTACTAACGTGTAAAAATGTGTCGGTGTATTTCGATGCAACAGCGTTCAATTTTGGCGTCGGAATGTGAACAAAAACCATTTTGTTGGTTTCGGCATTATTAGTCCATCCTTCCTGATGTCTTCCGGTATTTATGCCATTTGGCTGAATATTCCGTAACGTATTAGAGAAAAATATTAATGTTTTATAGAAGAGTCACAAATATCAATTAAATAATTGGGTAGATAATTTACCGATCATGGTATTAATCAACCAGTTTTGCAATCGTCCTCATAAATTTCTCAATTTGAAAACAGTCAGAAATACGCAATTTCACCATTTATTCTTTTGTTACATCAGTTATTTTTTTGCCCACAAATGTCCGTTTCTTTATGAAATATTTGTAACCTCACAACTGTTATCTATTTCTGCGCGAGCGCCTTAATGTGCATTCTGGGAACAAAGTGCAACACCTGTCTCTGCAGACGTAATCAATAGACGGCCTCGTTTCCGCCACCGCACAACCGCACACAAAAACAAATGAATGATAACTTATTACAAAAAACAATAATAACAAAGCCGAAAGTGTTCCGAACAGCAGATTATGAGCACGTTCAGTTATTAATTTATACGTGGCATCGCGGTAAAAAAAACTCAACCCTCGCCTTACTTAGAAAAAACGTAGCTCGCGACGCAAAAGGGAAAGGGTGCCGCGCCCGAGTCGCGACTCGCGTGCTGCATTCTGTTTTTTAACCGTACTCTGCGGTTTGTTTTTTCGGGTGATGCGTTCCTGTTTTTTAACAACACAATACCGTTGTTAAGAATTGTTTTTTAAGTGCGTCATATTGACGCGAGGCGCGAGCTCAAGGCGCGATCGCTAGTGTTTTTGTGAAGGATCTTATTTTTAAATCTCATCGCTTCTGGTAAATGGGGTATACAAGTTTTCAGTGTTTAGTCACGGATTGGAAAAGGGGAAGACTTTTGTTTTTTATATAAGATACGTACCTATATTGTATTTATATCTTAGGAGCGGAAAGGAGGTGGGTAAAGCACGAGCGGCGAGACATATGGTTCGTTAGACAAAGCCGATGTTTTTCACGAGAGGCAGGTGTTGCATATGGTACAGCGCCGGCTACATAGAAGTATGTCAATTTACTAAACAAGCGTACAAGTAAAAGAATACGGATATTTTATAAGATTAAGTGGGTATAGTTTCTTACTTATTGACATTTGACAATGGCTTTATGATATTTAAAAAAGAACCTACCTGATAAAACGTTATGTTGTAACTTAGAGTAAACAAGTGTAAATATGTTAATAGCATGCAACACTTAAATCTCCGGCTAGATAATAGCACAACAACGTTGCTATAAAACAACATCAATAATGTTTGGAATTTGTAAGTGCGCTATAAAAAATGAGCTATGAAAATGCCATTAAATATTAAAAGTGGAGAAACAGAGAGCTTAACAAGAAATAAAACATCGTTATGAGAGGCTAGGAGACGACCACGTCGCCCCCGGCCGGCTAGCTATCGGCGCGCCTCAGTTAATGCCTACTTATACCTTATTATATAGCGGAGTTTGCGTTGAGGAACAAAATTAATTGGTTAAAACTCCTCTCAGTATCCAGGGCGGGCCGCCCCCCTCCTCCCTCTTAATTCCGTCGTCCCCCCCGCAGGCCCGCCACCTCGCCCCGCGCCCCGCCAGCTCCTTTGAACGCAACCTACCTAGAGAAAAAACAGAAAAGTATAAAGTTCACTCCCCAAGAGTTGCAGCTTAATTAATTATATTTTTTTCGTCCTGTTTAGTTTTTAAATTTTTATGTTATTACGATATCGATATAGTTATTGATAAAATAAGTAATGATCAATTTAAAATTCGTCAGAATTAACTAAAATATGATAGGGATAAGGTTTGCCAATGTTATAGCGAATAACGCTGACTGGCTGCAGTATCACTTGTGCATATTGGTTCTATGTTAACCGATGTGGTTGATATGCATACCTAGTGCAAGCTATTATCTTGTTTTAATATTCAAGTAATTTGCTATCAGGTTATATGTGATATCTGAAAACCTATTATAAACTTTTGAGTCCGTCTGACTGTTTGTTTGCAACTCGCCTTTGACGTCGAATTCTACCAATTGCAGCTATATTTTTACTCCTAAAAATAAATAATCATAAGAGAATCTTACCCCTGCAATCTAATGAGAACCTGTAATTTGAGAGATTTTATTCTAAAGATAGTCGGTTTGTCAGACTGTTTATAGCTCTGCCTCTGTTAAAAGTGGCGCTGTACTTATACCTGACATTTTTATATAGGTACTTCCCAAGGCCCGAGGTGTTCTTGAGTTAGTGAGTGAAAATATTTTAATCCAGCAAAGAAATGTCTATGGTAAGTATTGAGTGTGTACTTTCCACATAAATCAACAGATTTTCTAAAATAAACATGTATTGCCCCGGTATGTGCCGATCACTTATATTTAATCATATTTAGAAAATAATGACCATTTCAAAATAAAAAATAACCATTATTTAAATAAATTATTAAACACACACTTACTAAAACTACAGTAAAATTAAAACATCTAGTAATTTTACAAAACACAAAACCATGTTAAGTTTCTCATGTTCTAAAATGTTAACTTCCGAGTTACAACGCTTGGAGTGCGCGTCCGTAACGAAGGGCGAAAGCAAAGGGTAGGTCGGGCTTGCGCGGGGAGCGCGGGGTTCGTTGCCACTTCTCCAAATAAATTATAATTCGCCCGCTCGTCCTCTACCCGAGCGTTTCGCGACTACTGTTTCAAACATGCCTATTACTTAGCTATTAATCTTGATTTACTTTATAGATAACTTACGACGGTACGTACTCTTTTTGAGCAGATACGACTGAGATGTTTGATAAAAGGCTTTTTTGTTGTTGTTTGAGAGTGAGGCTGTTATAACATTGTAGTATATACTGCACTGATAAGGCAAACTTATTGTATACAGTGTAACGTTATCTCTACTTCGTGGTGTCCAAATTGACCGATTTTACTCTTGTTTTATTGGGTAGTAAAATGCAAATGAGTGTCCTTTTATAAAATGTAAACCTAATTTAACTTCCTGATTGAAGAAGAAATTAAAAAAACATTCCCTACTCCGTCTCCGCCTGTGTGATTTCCAACCTCTAATCAAACAGTCGGAATAATACATCTCCCATATCCACGTAATAGTTATAAAGGATATTTCGCAAGAAATACACGAACTAATCGTGGAGTGTGACGGCGTGCGGGGGAGGGGGGGCAGGTCGCGGGGTGCGGGGTGAACGATTAATTTAATAAATACCAACCGGATTCCGGTGCGTTTGTCTCCCAGCTATGCGGTGGCGTGAGGCGGTTCTTGAATTACGACTCTATCTTGCCCTACATATTGTATTTATAGCTGATAGCATAAACACTATTAATCACTTAGGAATGGCCACGTTTTTGGTGAAAAGAGTTTTTATTACAACTACCACTCACATTATACTTCTACTACTACATCATCATTATCATCATTCAGCTAAAATCCGCCCACAGCTGGACATAGGCTTTCCTCAAGCATTACCACACACACACATACACGTAAATAGTTCAACGTTAAAAGTCTCTTTCAAGGAGAAAGTATTTTTCGTAGCAACCGTAGCAACCGTAGCTCGTAGCCCGTAGCGCGTAGGCCGTAGCAGCTTAAAGATTAATTTATTTGTCTCTAATTGCGATTACGTCCAATGAATCTATTAAAAGTTGTAACGATTTTGTAACATAACATCACGCCTGTAATCCCCGAGGGTTAGGCAGAGTTGCATCTATAGTGCACCCAGTTTTCGAATTTTTTGTAACTTATTTATTCCATCATAAATGATATCTATCCTTCCAAATTATGCGCGTATTTATATCAATTAATTGAATATGATAAATAAATCCGGTTCATTCAAATTGTAAACTATGATTGTGCTTCCGTCCTCTCATAAAATATCACACGTGGTATAGAGATCAATGCATTACTTCCGATATTTAAGTTGATTGCATAACTTATAGAAACGTCAATTCGGGTACGTCTACGTTTTACTATGACCCCTGTGGGAAGGCAGAGGTAATTCAAACGCTCAATCAAAACATTCTCTCCTACACTTTGTGTAAAAACCAAGACCTTGAATAAAATTTCGTACAGTTGACATAAAAAAACCTCATTCAATTTTTACTATTTTGCAAACGCAGTCGTATTTTTGCATTCATTATTTTACACCCTCACCCTTATTTGTTTGAGAGCTATTTTGTAATGTTACACTCTTAAAATTCTGCTATGAATTTAAATATTACGTTTTAGAACGGCTTCTTAGAATGACGACAAGTCAGGTAGACTACTGAATTGTTGGTCCGAAGATATTATAACGGTCTAAATTGTTATAATATCTAGCGTATCGACACACTCGATCACACTGTGTAAGGGTCAGTGAGACAGGCCCAAAACAAAGGAGCGTATGGAGAAAATAATGTTGTAATTATTTTAGGACTGATCAAGACAAGCCTCACTGGTTAGTAAGTTTAAATTCTAAACTGTCCACTATATTTACATCTCTATTTATTGAAGTGAGGATTACAATTAATATAATCTCTTCACCACCGTTGGTTGACTAGTAGAGAATACCTAAGGTCTATTAAGTCCGCCTTTGTACCTTTTTCAGTGTGAAAAGTTTAAAAAATAAATAATTTCCTTTATTCTTCCATCCGTATTGTCAACAAAAAAGTTTCTTAACGACGAATATGTTTTTAAATTGCTATCAATTTTAATTGGTGTCCAGTTCTTCGGTATCTCTCATTAGGAATCATATCAGTTATCAACAAAATACCAAAAAATACTCACTTATATAAAATGAACACGCCGCCTCCATACAAGGTGCCTCGACCCTGAGCGTGAAAGAGGGACGAGGTGCGTCTGTGTGCGTGTCGTGTGTGTGCGACACACATCGATGTGAGTGTATTAGTGCGACAACTCATTACTTACGCCCGATCTTAGATAAATTACACACTTTTCTTACTTAGTAGATACTACGAGCCTATCGCACACTAACAACAAATTAGTTTTATTGAACACTTACGCTGTATATTATTGGTGGATAGATGGCCACTGAAAAGTATCGATACCTTTTTCTCTTTTTGATATCTTTTGAATCTAGAGATATATCTAGTAAGATGAAAATTATAAAGAGTGATAGGTAATTTTTTCGATTTCCAACAGTTTGGAGTTTAAAATGTTTTGAAGAAATAAAGCATATCAGGGTGTGAAATAACAAAAAAAGAAATAAATAACAAACATCTCTTTATTTTAATAATTATGTACTGGACATTGATAAAGAAATACATATATAATCGTCGTACCATAATTTATGTCACATTTATATCTTATAATATTTTGTACAAGTACAGTATAATTCCGAATTAAGTTATTATGAATGTGTAAAGAATACCTGTATCTCGATTTTACGTGAGGTAGATCGGTTATGGCTTCTAACAGAAATATTTTAGTAGACATCAATATTAACTAGTGTTATGCTACGGATTGGTCTGTGTTGTGGGATGGCACTGAATAATATATCGCTAACTAATCATTATAAACAATATTAAGCAAAACAACACTTCAAAATATTTAATTAAATAGGAACTCAAATTAATTGCAACCATAGCGCTAGTGCGTGTATGAATGTGTCTCTTATCGTCTGAGAGAGCGCAGAGATGTTAGCGAATGTTTGATAGATAGTGAGTCAAGAAGAAACACAATCATAAACGTCAGCGCGATGGCAAGTGCTCACAGGTACCGCACGAGCGGTGACCAGCATAACGAATAAAAATCAGTCTCAAACTAATGATCACCTGCCAACGACTATACAATCCTGTCAGTTGTACGTTATCTCCGAGGAGATAAACAATAGAAAATATTTCCAAGAACTTTGGCTCTTTACCCTGGCGTAGTAACCGTAGTCAAATGAGGTAGATAATGGCAGACCCGCCTAACTTTACACTAACTACCAATATTACAACATTGCAACATGAAATTACGACTTCTAATCGAAAGTTATCATTAAATTTGTACACATTTATATTTGTACCAATAATTTCTTTGGAAAAAAATATATCGTTACTCCTACACTGATTCCTTATACCTAGACCCTATACTTCGAACATGACTAAAGACAATAAAATAATAATAATCAACAAACAGTACAGCCTTACATACAATAATTATAAATCATGTGCGCTAAAACGTTCAGAACAACTACTATGACATTAAATTATATTAAAAACATGGAAAATAAAACATTACATCTAGTAGGAAACTAATACCCGTAGAACAAATTGCAATAATGCTCACTACACCGCTCTCGTGTCAAACGAGAACACACAATTATAACACAAGGGCCATGTGCACAACGAGGTGATCATAATTTAACACTAAGAATAATTATGTACAACACTTTAAATATTTCTGACTGTTGCCTTACAACTACAAGTAAATATTTACCTTAACGACATTGAGTCATTGTGCACATGGCCCTACTTAGAACATCGTTTCTATTAACACATAATATTCACTTGTCTCAATATCAATACAACACAACCCGTCGAGAGTTGCTTCGATATCGAATTTAAATAATTTCAAATATAATTTTCGAGACACCAACTTCTCTACAACGTACTTTACAACACTACATAAATATGTACACGTAATATTAACAATACCGTATTCGGATTAGATATCGTATAGATATCGAAACGTCTACAAACTAATAATAAATAATCTTGTAAGAGACAGCATTATGTACAGAAGCACGGAGCGCGCGGTCGGCGGGACCGGCCGCCGCTCGCCAGCCGGAGACTGCCTCGCTCACATTCATACTTAATTACAAAAGCTCCAATGATTCTTTACAATTATCCCGTATCATGTACCTATTCGAAACGAGTATAGTTATTATTTGGTATTTTGCCAAAAAAAGAAATGTCCAAAACGTGTAAACTTTTCAAAGAGCTATTGAATGAAAACTTAAGAAATGTATAAAAGAGTGATTACGAACCGGTTATCGCGAGTCGCTACGGATCGGGGCTCACACAATAGCGACAGCTTTGTCAGTCGCAAGTCGATATCGAGCTCAATACGTAATAATTACCGCTTGTGAAGTAGCCTTTGTCGCCGAAATAATGAGGCAATGTCGCGACCTTCTGCGACTAGACCATATTCCAGTTTCCGTTCGTTAAGCGCGAGGGAGGACACCGATTGAAAATCAATAAACACCAAGCATAGCGAAACATATTTTTTATATTTTGTCACGAAACAATAGACGATACCAATAAATCAAAAAATATCTTTTGTGCAATATGTTCTTTAGGTGTTTAGCAACGTTGCAAAACAAAAGAACAAAACGACGTCGTTTTTGCCTCACCTCGCCTTGCGATTATGCAAATAGTACAACAATAAACTTCTAAACTGTAACGTGGATGAAAAAAGTACTTTTTATGGCGAACATTGCAAATGCAAAATCGTAAAAAAGAATAGAGGACTACCTAACGAGACTACGTCGGTAGTCTTACCGAGAAAAGCAAAAAATTGCTCTATAAATAAGTAACCGTTGCCGTATTTAGGTACAGCCGTAATTATTTTTACTTTGCAAGGAATTTGCATTGAATCATGGAGCTGGCGGCGAGCATCTCCGGAACAAGCGAGTGGGAGAGCATCGGCGTCGGCGGCCGACGGCAGCGCGGGTCTACGCGGGAGGAACTCGTATACCGGCTCGGCGGCGCGCGGGGCGCTTGGGGCGCGCGCGTCCTACGTGGAGTGGACCCGCAGGTCCGTGGGGGAGTCCGGCGTGGCCGGCCTCCGCGGCAGCGACAGGTCCTCGGGCTCGGTCTGTTCGGGCCACTCGTCCCAGCGCCAGTCGGCTGCGGCGGCCACGGGCGGGCTGGGCGTGTCGGGCGTGCAGCCGGTGCTGGCGCATCTGTGCAGCGCGGCCGCTTGCCGCCGCCTGAAGCGTGCGCCGCAGCGACAGGCGAAAGGTGCATCACCCTCGTGTACTAAAGCGTGAGCTTTTAGTTGGTTGGAGTCTGAGAAGCGCGCCGGACAACGAGCACACGCATATGGTCGCTCGCCGGTGTGAACGCGGAGGTGTCGGCGCAGATTGGCCACTTGCACGAAGTGACGCGGGCAGTGCGGGCAGCTGTACGGCTTCTCACCCGTGTGAAGTCGCAAGTGTGTCTTGAGGTGGTGGTCGCGCGTGAAGCGCTTGTGGCACTCGCCACATTCGAACGGTTTCTCACCAGTGTGAGTACGTTCGTGGTTTTGCAGGACGTGTTTGTAGCCAAAAGAGCGTGAGCAGACCTTGCAGGTAAAGAGTTTGTCTCTCGGTGGGTCGGCAGCGCCGGGCGAGGAGCCTGATGATGGCGGGGAGGGGGGTGCAGTGGCTGTCTCGTCGAGCTTGGGTGTGCGGCGTCGCTTGCGCGCGCGCTCCATGTCGTGTGGGGGCAGTAGTGGCGCGGGGGGCGAGGGGGGCCAGGCCGCCAGCAGTGCGCCGGAGTACAGCTCGGCCGGCAGCCCCGCCACCAGCGCGGCGGCGCGCGTCGCCAGCAGCCGCTCCGCTAACATGGGCAGAGATTCTTGACGCATGGTCGACAGCGGTCTTACTGACACACCTGAACAAGAAAAAGTTTTGGAGTTAGATTACATGTTACTTCAAAACAATAATGTTTCAGTAAAGATTATTGTCAGAGATGTTATAATACTAGATTACATTAATCTACGCCACTTAAAGATTTTCTTTCACTCTTGGCCTACTTTCGTCAAGGTGGAGGACCTAAAAAATTAAGTTATAGTTTCTTTGCCATCACTTCCGTCACGAGTTAGTTTCGACCTAAACAAACAACACAGTCGAACCTATCGATAGCATACTTATCAGCGAGAGAGGACAAAAAACAGAGCAAAAACGAAACCAGACGTTGTAAAGGAAACATTTGGTCGCAATCACGCCGCTGCAGGTCGCTTCCGCCCCGACCTGTTGCGCAAATTGTGGCTGCCTCACTACCACTACTCGCTACCGTTCCATCAGGTTTCAACTCAATCTAATTACTTTCTTTACCTTGATCATTGGTATACATGTATGTATACCTACATATCTCCCTAAATAAATATTTCCGGACTAGCCGTCATTTTCAAAATGTCAGGAGTGAAAAGCAATCATTTGGTGTGACGAGTTTGTATAGTGTCGCGGCGAGGCACGGACCGGGCGCGGGAGGGGGGGCAGAAGCGACCAGACCACTTACCTATATAATGGAATTAATTATTCCTCGAGCGGCAAACTCCGCCCGCCCGCTCCGCCCAAATTATATTCAAATATTAATTTCGTTGAAGAAAAGCCTTTTTGAGAGCACTTAATTAAAATTAGACAAAATCATAATTGAAAGTTCTCCTCGAGGCGTGAAGAGGCGGCACGAGGAGGGAGCTCCTTACATTATCTACTTAGCCGTGGAATTAATTCCCGGCCGGGCTCTGGACTCAGCCATCGCGCTTAATTGAAAAAGGCAAAATATTTTGTCGTTCGCGAGTGCTGACACGAGGCACTTTACACTTTTTATTAAAACGAACAATTTATGTCGGGAACGTAGAATTTTGAAACTAAAAGAAGCTTTTTGAAATGTCATATTCTAATTACTTATTGAAACGAAGTATAGATAAGTACACAAAGTGTGTAGTATAAGATAATTTTAAAGTTTGTGATTAGGCTGCGGCGTCGCGCGCGGCACGTACCGGCTTATCCCATAACTTTTTAATAACATTCCTCGTTATGTTTGGAGGACGAACAGCGAACCGCACTCGTGATGTGATCAGAATTATAATACTAGGCTTAATGTAAAAGTTTAAACAAGTAAATACCGACATTTTCTTGTAAAACAATCATGTATTCTGACGTTGTATCTAATTAGGTTCGAAAACAGATCAACAGATGAATTTACTTTTTGCAGCGGTGAATGTAGATATAGAGTATTTTAGAAAAATCTACATTACGGCTAAGTGAACATTTTAATGGGAAAAACCAACACAGTGAAACAATTTTTAGTCGTTCTCAAATATAGCTGATACTCCTTTTACATTAGACGTAATCGTTTCGATAAAGTCATTGAACAACCACTTACCACATAATCTTACAAAGGCTACTGTATTATCGATTACTTATTGAGTACGTTTTTTGTGCAGAGCAGCGTCATAATGTATCATTTTTATTAGGTGGCCGGGCCCGCCGGGTGACAATGTTGGTGATAAATTTTTACAGCGCGCCGCACCCTTCCGCACGGAGCTTTTTATGTGCTAAAGAGTTGTAATTATCCCCTCTTTATACGCCATAAATATTTGTCAATAACCCATATTCAATACTTTTATGGAGTTGCCTGCGGCCGCCACTCCATAACTCATTATGTCGCAAGGGTTCGCCCGATAACGGACGTGTCAATGACGTCCTTATTGCCCCGCACTTGCTACGAGCGGTACATTCATATGAGCTTTTAGAGAAAAGCTTGCTACTTTATTTGAAGATGATATTTATAATTTGAATGGAGCTATAGTAATTAGTACAATTCGTTCTGAATTACAAAATCAACGTATTTTTCTAATTTTATAAAATTATTAGCATTCTTTCTGAATACAAAGTTCATTCATAAGAGCTTTCGTGTTTTATTTTTGTTGTACGATAATTTCATAAGTGATGCGAATTCTTTCAGAAATTATGGTTCACGGATAAACCTCTTGAGTCAGACCGTGTTTTTTCAGGTCAATTAAACGTATGGCTGTCAAGTCGGTCAATTTAGGTAACTCCGGTTATACCACAGCCCTTGTAGAGGCAGTTATTGTATCATTTTTGTTAATTTCAAATATAACATGAAACTTCCCAAACCTTGTTTGTCCAGAATGACCTAATTACATTGTGTGCCATATAATGGGATTAACCTGCGGCTACCGGCGGCTTTGGGTACGTACTCACTCGCACAGATTACAGAGTTCGTACGGTTTCGGCGGTTTAGGGTTAAGCGGGATACCGCGCCGCCTAATGGGGCTTCTCTGACATAACAGTAGCCGTAACAAGTATCTTAACTGATGTAAGTACTTTATTAACCTTGGAAGTAGAAGAACCTTCATTATTGGTAGAAATGGTCGAACCGCAGAGTTTATAGTACAACTTTTGAAGTTATATTAGGCCCTTACTCTTTTAAACATGTCTGTTTTTCTTTTGAGAAACGTTTAATAACGTTTTTTTTTTTTTAATTTACTAATCTGAGTACTTTGATTGTAAAAGAAAATGAAGTTTCATTATTGGTGGAAATGGCAGTATCTACAGTGTAGCGATAGAACCTAATTAAGCCATTCCTTTAATCAAACTACTGTTTTTCTTTTGATCAACGTTTAAACGATATTTTTTTTTACTTTACCAATTTAACAGTAGGCATCTACAGTGCAGCGATAGAACTTAAGAGGCAATTCCTCTTATCAAACGTTCTCTTTTTCTCTTGATCAACATTTAATTACTAATATCTCGATAAACAAAATGGCAAAAAAGTGTCGATTAAAATTCTGGTTTACAGATGTTTTCATCACATTTATTAAAAAGCATTCTTAATTTATGTTCCGTGTAACGGCTTTTTAAATAGATTTACGACATCAATATTTTATTCGTATAAAGATTTGTCATCAATTATCATTAGTTATTTAAGCTGAACGGAATAATGATCTCAATAAAAGTGTGCCAATAAAATTGAATACGAAGGGCATTATACAATTTGCAAGCAATTTATTCAAATGAATAATTTGTTAAATGAGCCAATAAATATAAAGCATAAACATAGTTAAACTTTATGACAGTTGAGACAAAGAGTTGCAAACTACCTTCCAAACTACCATAATATTTGTAACGTATGTATAAGATGCTTTGAAAGAGTTTATTATTTTATTGGCTTTGCCTTTGTACGTTTGGACTGAATTATATTTCAATAAGTACAAAGTTTGCGAGAAACTGCTGGCAAACTTTGAATATTTATAGATAAATAAATTAAATACAATATCATTATCTATTTTTTTTTATTAAACTTTGGTTGTAATTTTGATGGTTTATTCTGCATGGCTCATCTGATAATTAATTGACTTATGAAATAAGTATTTTAATGATTTTTTAATTATTGGGTTAACATTCAACGTTTGTTGACAAATCTTAAATATAGTATACAATCTAACACTAAAATACATATTATGTACAAGTATGAAAAGGAAAAAAATGGACGGAAGAGCTCATAAGGCATCAGAAAATTCGTCCACATCGCTGTCAGTTTGAAAAGTGCCCAAAAGGCTGGCGGGCGACGTTGCCACGTTGGATGGCAATGCTGATTCTTTGACCTAAAAATTGGCCAGCTCGCTGGTCACGTGTATATTGATTTGATTGTTATAAATATTGTATTTTATGTCATATAAAGGGTTATTGGTTATACGTTGGCAATCCGTTAAGGGGATGTAGGAGAGGTCATTTGCAACCAAATTACCCCTGATGACCCCTATGCCAACGTCAACCATTTTCGAGTAAATAGCATTTTTTTAATGTTTGAAGTAAACATGTAAAATTTACCCAATAACCCTGATATACAGGATTAATGGTAATACGTAACCATTTTAAGTAATTTAACATTTTATATTTTAAAATGTATGTAATAAAATGTATGTAATAAAATGTATGTAATAAAAATGTAAAATGTAACCAATAACCCTGATATACAGGGTTTAATGGTTATACGTCGGCAATCCATTAAGGGGATATAAGAGGCGTCATTTACAACCAAATTACACCTTTTGACTCCTATGCAAATGGCAACAATTTTCAAGTCATTCACAATTTTCGAGATATTTTTGGTTTCATACATTTTTAAAGTATAAAATGTCAAATTACTCGAAAATGGTTGAAATTGGCATAGGGGTCATCAGGGGTAAATTTGTTTGCAAATGACGCCTCCTATATCCCCTTAACGGATTGCCGACGTATAACCAATAACCCTGTATATATTATATTAATCATCAATAACAGTTATTTTGTTACTCGTTTATTAAATTAAATAAATTTACGTAGACGTAAAGAAAGGCACATTATTTTTTATGTAAAGAATTAATTAGAGCATCTTTTCCTGTATCCGCCACTAGATGGCGTTAGCAGTTAGGACAGGACCCCCATTAAACATGCATTTAACTACAACAAATCCTTCAATAAAACCAATTTAAAATACCTTAACGGAATAATTAAGGAATTGGTAAGCAATTATGTTTAGTTTATCGTATGGCTTACTAATTACTTACGAGTATTTAACCGACCGGACGCGTAGTTAACATAATTAACAGTATAATAATATGTAGGTAGGTACTAATACGTTGAAGTAGTTAGTAGAAACGAAACTTTCGCAATTACTCAAGCCATTAATACGTATACAATTATCGGTAATGAAAACTCTTACTCAATCTATAAATTATATCTGCTACAACTAGGTACTTAGATAATTTAGTGATTCAAACCGATAGATAAGGATTTTTTTCGAACAGGACATTCAAATGAAAATAATAAAATTAAAAGTAACCTCGTACAATGATAAACAATTTACCTTAAACGAATATGATCCAGTACACTGTTTTTTCTTTATTTACCAGCATTTTGGGAGTGATAAGGAAATGTGATTGCACAAATTACTTTAATACTTTTGATTTACATTATTTTGTGTAATATACTTATTACTCTTTCAAGAAAACGATATACAACCCAAAGTGAACATATTAACATGTAAAATTTACTCACTTATCTCAAAATACTGGCAAGTATCACATAAAACAACAATTAATAAAATCTCGTAGCACGTACTACGCGGCGCTTCGTAGCGGAGCCGTAGCGCGCGGCTACGCGTTCGCTACCGCCTACGGTTCACTGAATCTGCAAAGTTCGCTGAATGCAAATAAACATGTGTGCGGTGAGCGCGGGCGTGTGGGCGGCCAATCGCATCGCTCGCGCCACGCATGCCGCGCGCCGGCTACGTTTGAAACTTTATTCACACATGCACTTCCAGATTCAGCGGACCGAGGAGACAGCGAGGCGCACTAAACTAAAAACTTCACAAACCTCTCGAATTCTGCGTCGACTGCAGCGACAGGGCCATCTCACTCCAGGATCACGGCAAGATGCATTTATTTGCACTAGTTTGTTTATAAAGTTTATCGTTGTTCAACAACTTGCTATCAAAGTCCTTGTAAGATTGTTAAGAAAAAACTAAGTGATAATGTTTATTGGAGAGCGATTACATGTTATGTCGGCGCGGAGTCGCGATTGTGAATGATTCGGGCACGCGGTGCGGGCGCGCTCCGTGTGACCTACCACAACACTGGCGGTACAGCGGCGGAGAGCGCGAGCCGCGGCCGGCCGCCCCTCCGCGCGGTAAACACACCCCCACGCCCCTCCCTGCGGCCCCCTGCGCGCCCTGCACCCCCCGGTGCACTCCACGTGCACGCAATGCATTCACTTTTTATGGCCGCTACTACATTATGTTCCTTCCTGACGTTGTTTTTTAGCCCTCGCAGAGAGCGCCACATAAGCACTTTTATGTTTTACGAGCGCTCCCGTGCGCCGGCCGGTACTTTCTTTGACTGCAACTAATTTGAGAACATACCTACTCAGCTTTATCTCGCAACTGTTTGTTCTTTGGTTGTAATTATAATAATGATAGCGATTAGATTTTTTCTCTTTGAATTATATTTGTATTGAATTAAAATTGAATATTGTACTTAGTGTAATTCATAGAGCATGCATGATGAAATTATATGAGCGTCTCTCGCTCGTCTTTTTCTTTTACATATTACGTTTTGTTGTAATCTAGCCTCTAAATTTCCTTTACTAAAGTCTTACATTCAAATTTCTAAAATTATAAATTCAACCTCAGAAAAAAAAAGAGAACAAGAATGTATGATATTGATTTAGAATAATTTAGGGCTTGTTATTTTAATTCAAAAGGATTACGAACAACTAAATATCGCCAATTTGAAAGTGTTGATCCAAAATTCGTGTTAATTTATATTTCCGCAATACACATAACACATCTTTAAATGAGTGACATTTTTGAAAACCATAAATTGTTTAAAGTCTACTGTTTAAGCACTTGCCACATGTCCCACACTTCTGAAAAAAGTCAATCACTATATCTCATGTCTCTCACAACAATTTTCATTTTTTTTTTAATTCTTTGTTTTAAAAATGAAATTCGTATAAGTAGAGCCTCGAACACTATGTCCGTATGAATTGCGTTGTGTCCTTAATTCACTTTTAGAAAAAACTTATTTTTTAATAATTTCAGACACCATTTCATAGTCATCATTCAGCCGAAAGACGTCCACTGCTGGACATAGGCCTCCCCCAAGCACCGCCACTTCGACCGATTGTGCTTTCCGCATCCAGCGGATTCCTGCGGCCTTCACAAGGTCATCGGTCCATCTTGTGGGAGGCCTTCCAACGCTACGTCCTCCGGTGCGCGGTCGCCACTCCAGAACCTTTCGGCCCCATCGGCCATCCGTTCTGCGAGCAATGTGCCCTGCCCACTGCCACTTAAGTTTGGCAATTCTTTGGGCTATGTCGGTTACCTTGGTTCTCCTGCGGATCTCTTCACTTCTGATTCGATCACGTAGGGAAACTCCAAGCATAGCCCTCTACATTGCCCTTTGGGTGACTTTTAGCCTTCTGATAAAGCCTATTGTGAGTGACCATGTTTCAGTACCATAGGTCATCACTGGCAACACGCACTGGTCAAAGACTTTCGTTTTAAGACACTGTGGTATGTGGGACGAGAAGATATTGCGTAGCTTCCCAAACGCTGCCCAGCCGAGTCTGATTCGATGATTGACCTCTTTCTCAAAGTTGGACCTACCTAGACAGTTTGTCCTAGGGAAACATACTCGTCCACAACTTCGAGCGTAGTCTTTCCGATCTTCATGAGAGTGGATGTTACATGGGCATTTGACATGACCTTTGTCTTGTCCATGTTCATTTTAAGACTCACTCTTTCGGAGGCTCTACTGAGGTCATCAAGCATTGTACTTCAGGGTCTCAGCCATGATAACTATGTCGTCGGCAAATTTTGTTTTTTTTTTTTGTATTTTGTATAACGTCTCCCTGTCTCACACCTCGCTGCAGAAGGATAGGTTTCGAGGTCTGGTCCTGGAGTCGGTTTTGTAAAGACACTTTAGCACCTCGATGTACCGATAGTCGATCTGGCACCGTTGAAGAGACTGCAGCACGGCCCATGTCTCGATCGAGTCGAAGGCTTTCTCGTAGTCCACAAACACTAAGCAGAGAGGCCGGTTATACTCTTCGGTCTTCTGTATAACCTGCCGCAGCGTATGTATGTGGTATTTCATAGTGCCTAATTGAAATTTCCTTTTATGTGCCTAATTGAAATAAATTATTTTACTTTGACTTTAGTCATTTAAAGCAATAGAGCTAAAAACATTAAATTCGATGAGTTAACGATACCAATAGTTATGATAATTTATAAAATACTAAATACTTTTCCGGTTAAAAAGTGTGCCGATTCATAAACAGGTTAATCGATTAAGCATAAATTACTAGTAATTAGGCCGATCTTTTACTATAACAAATCATTTTTTAAGTAGTTTTGATAAAATATGGCCATTATGTCACATTAATTCCTTTGCTTTGTAGAAATTGTTTTTTTTTTTTGTACTGGAATGTTAATTGCTTCAGTATTAATAATTTTAACTTATAATTACTGTCTTTTTAGTTTTTTTATTGCAGAGTTGGACATGGGTGATATTTTAAACGCCTTAGTTAATTTCAACCAGTTCTATAAATGACTAATTTCACTATAGAAACAAAATATCAGGAGCTTTGACAATTTCTGACACTTTACTTCTATTTATAATCAAGAATAAATTATTTAGTTATTGACCGTTTCTTTTATTTTGTGCAAACTTGAAACGAACTAGATTCGCAGTTGTAGCCCGCGAAATTCAAATTTTATTGGGTTTTTAACCGACTTCCAAAAGGAGGAGGTTCTCAATTCGACTGCATGTTTTTTTTTTGTATGTTTGTTACGCGATTACTCCGTCAATTATGAATTGATTTCGATGATTAATTTTTGTTTGGTAGATCATACTTCAGAGGTGGTCCCATATAAATTTTATTTACTTTGCTTGGGAGTTTTTGAGTTAGCTTCAATAATACGTATTTTTTTCCACTTAGTACCTTGTGGATGATATGATAAGTTCCAGTCAGTGTTATTTACATAGCAGGTAGTGGTATTCGAATTTGTGTGGGGTAGGTACCACAACTAAAAAGTGAAAAATAAAAACTATTTCCAAAAAAGAAAACAACCGATTTCAAAAAAAAAAATCTTTTCCGAATTCGGTGTCTTTGGTTTTGAATTTTCGTTTTTTGCTTCCGGCTTCCGAAATTAAAGTTTTTTTTTGGAAGTTGGTTGTTTTTTTTGCAAAAAGTTTTTTTTTTTCAATTTCCAGATCGAATTAAGAAATATGTATTTACAAAATTATAATCATTAGAATCATTAATATGTACATCTCTCTAAGTAAGATTTGTGCTATAGGAACAAATCTCTTTTTGAAAAGTTCTTTTTAAGATTCTATTCGTATCATATTTTTATCAAGAATTCAAGATACAACCAGACCCTGACTTGCAAATTGCAAAAAACGTAAGAAAATTAAAATTTCACGTGCTACCACTGCGGATCCACCATAACTTCTTATAAACAATGGTAGATTGTTATACGAGGGGCTAAAATAACCCATTCTATCGAGGTAGTTTTACTCCCGAGCTTTAGTGAGGGAATAAATAGAAACCGAGTTATAATGGGTTTTAGCGCCGTGTGTTACACTCTACTTTTCACTATGATTGCGAGAAAATAAAATAATCCAATACAATATTAAATAGTTTATTTTATTTAAAAAAATATACAATTTGTTCAGTCTGAATTTTTAAGGAAACTTTTTAACCCAGTATACGGTAGTAAAAAAATAGTTTTACATAAGAATAAAGACTTTCAAAAATCACTTTTTCCCCTATAGCAAGATATGCTATTTTTTCCCCGCTTTGGTACGCTACAATGACGGACTTTTTGAGCAAGAGGAGTGAAAATCGACTTATATTACTGGGAATATCTATTTATTCCTCAGAACATAAATATTTAAAAATAGAACATTTAGATGAATGTTCTTCAATGCCTTATATTGCCTGTATAAATAGATGTTTTACTTCGAAAAGGCGATTTGCCTATCAATATCTTTGAATGTATTTTGAGGAAAAATTGTTACTCCACATTGAATCTCGCCATAGTCAACTTCTGACGAAAGAACTGGAAGAGTTCATAAAGATTCAGAGTAACTCAAGAGGAACTGATACACTATAATTACACAACATAATGTTAGCTTCGTATGCGCATCTAATTTGGTAATACATGTGTAGGCGTAACAAGTTACCGCTCCACAGAACTTTACCGGCGGCCTTGCAGTAGTCACGAGGCAATCATTAGCCAAAGACAACACGCATAAAAAGCATAAGTGTCGACCATAGACGGCGGACCGCGTAAATTTACCATTTTTATTGTACCCGCTATTTTTACCACTTTATTTTTACCATTTTAGTGAGCACGCGCCTCCCTAGTGCTGCTTTTTGTCCCGACTTAGGGAAATAAACGAGTGGCTGACTGGCTGCACCTATTTTAGTTTTTTGTGTTTTTTAGACAACATTATGTGAAGTTATTTCGGGTTATATCATTCAGAGAGACACAAATGGGTTTAATGGACGATCAACGTCGTAGATATATGGTAACTTGTGTAGAGGTAATCCATCTTGATGGGCTACAGTCCGAACATAAAAGTAATCTCACAACTTTTTAATTGAGCCTATGCAATTTTAAGACCTCTCGAGAAAGTCATAGGTTGAGAACTAATAAAGGATTGGAAATATTCTGTTCAGAAAGAAATAATACACTTACAACGTGTATTTAGATCTGCACCTGCCTTGTTTGGATTTTCTTATTCATATAAGGATAGGAACCTGCCTGAAAAATGAAATGAACAATACCTTTTCAAGAGCCGATAAGATAAGTTAGATGGGCTAATTTACTGGTCTAACAAAAGTCATTTCATAACGACTAGTAGGAATATCACTGACTACGTCAACTATTTTAATTTGTTCTATTTATAAAATTTATTTTTTACCGAAACTGGTGTTATTATGGAGCAGCACACTTATCAGCATCAATAAATCAAACAAGACTAAAGACACCGTTCTTTAACAATACGACGCACGGCGAAAAAGATTCTAAGTTTTTTAAGAGCAGTGCTCCCACCTGCTGCTGTCGCGTGCCCAAAATGTGTACTCGAAATGCACCCCTATAACTAGGATCTTTAAGCTCAATTGCGCTTGCAGGGAATATGTGCAACTCAGTTTTTTAGATAAAAAACTATGTGTCTGTCCCTTTCCCTCGTAGTGCATGGTCCTTATCTGTCAGGATGTTTAAGTCTGTTATCTGGCACACGTCTTGCCACCTTGCCTCGGTTTCGGGGGCAGGCGGCCGTGTTTTACCCGGGTAACTATAAATTGGGAAACAACATCTTTGTCCCCTCAACATTCGCAGTCAACTATAAAGTTTGCCAACGAGGCAGGTGGCGCGCTATCTGACATCACTACGACATCGTTAATTAACGTAAATATACTCTAAATGCTAAATTATAGTTTAAGTTGGCTGATGCCATCTCGCTAATGTTGATTTAGGAATTCTTGTTTACCGCACATGCCCTAATGACAGATGGGAGATTGGACATAAAGTTGATCTACCATTTTATGTTTGTGCTCTCAATTTTATGAGTTTTGTCTACACACAGATATAAAATTGTCGTAATATGTATGTCGTTACCTATAACGTTATTCATAAAGAAGCCTCTGTCCAGAGTGAAAATGAGCGCTGAGATTCCTTTGTCTCGAGAGCAGGCGCGCCCCATCCTCCGGCGCGCTCTTCAAAGGACCCAACTCTTTGAAGACGAGAAACCACAATTAAGCCTTGCCGAAGAGAATTCAAGGACGCATCACTTCGCTCGCAAATAAAAGGTATTCGTATAACACTTTTACTTTTTCTTTCTTGCGCACAGGGTTATTCGCACAAACGTGTATTGTTTGAAAGGCTTATTCAATGTTGTAAACAAAAGAACCCTTCCACAGTCGACGCAAGCATTGTTCTTCAGATAACCCTTTCACTTTACTTGAGTCACTGTTATCACTGATATTGATAATAATCTAGTAATGGGTACAGTAATAGAGTATAGGGACGTCATTATGTAATGCAGCATTCTCGTGGGTTATTCATAGATGCTATTATGTCTTCCTGTATGTCTTTCACAACGATTGGAACTTAAAAAAAGTCGCCTTATCATAATGGCTTGTGCTTGAAGCAAGCGTCGGGTGCTTTAGATAAACTAATGAAGCGAATAGTAAAATATCGCGCAAACCTTATTTTGGCAACTTGACGTCATAAACCAAGCATTAAAAGCGAAAGTAAACAAAAAGGGTCCAGAACAAAGTGTTCCGACATGCGCAAGTAATTTGTCCTATTGCGTTGTTATCTGAAACAATACATATTTTATACCCGTTTTGCAAACTGGGGCACAACGACGCTTTATGACGCCTCCGACGCATTGTACCATATAGATAAAGCCTTGCGAAACTTTTTGCACCAGTAGTTAACAATTATTGACAATAGACATCGGATATCGAGAAAAATCACCAGGTTGCAATAAAAAAACGAGGCCACATTTAAAGTCTTCTGTTTCTCGCAAAAAGTTTGCCGGTAGGTTATTTCGGTGCGACCATTTACTTATATTGTTTTCAAGAAATCATATTTTTAAGTAATAATTGCCCAACATAGGTAAACTCAATCATTGTTTGCGTACAATTGTGATTCGATCCCTTCCGTGTGAACGACAGATGTGCGCTTGCCACGGAATTACACAAATTGTGAATATTTTTATTCACATTAAAGCGCGTTCGGCCGTTACGAATCAATCGCACACAATGAAGCGAATTTCTACCAGTTTTTTTTTGTGTTTGTGTGCGATTTTGATGTAAATTTTTAGTAAACTTTGGACAAATCTGGTTTTCCTTTATCGTAATAGAAGGGCGGTTGATCAAGAATCAATATCGTTACAACAATCTTATGATTGATTACAAACTTGTTTGAGTAGATTGACACCTCAATAGAACTTGTCAAAGTTTCAAGTGATCGTTGTGTTAATTACAACGTTTTTATTTTTAACAATTAAATCGATTTTCATTACACGCCAATCAATATGTCGACTTTTGGAATTTTAGGGAATCGTTGGGTTTTCGATATTGCAAAGTTCTTTTGTATTAATTACTTTTTTGTCAGTTATAAAACCAGTAGGATCAGTGATACAATGTAATTGACGTTGCTTCATACTATCAAACCAATTCACTTTCAATGGATAGTAATTAAATTCACCTATTGCTTTTAGGGCAGCATGAGTAATCTATTCTTTTGATTTTTTTCTAAGATCCAAAAGTCCGTTACATTTATTCGTCTCAACCCCAGAAAAGTAAGTTCTCATATAAAATTCTCGGCTTTTACGAGAGCCTACATCGTGCAGGTGAGAGCTACAATCGAACAAGAATAAAGTATAAAATATCGCCTCCAAAGGATTCGCATTGAATATTTATCCCTAGCCGCGTAGCCCTGTCCGACTGCCCTTTGTTCTCGACGGCCGTTTAAACTTTTGATTCTGCAACTGGCAACAGTCAACTGGACCCTCGGAATTGATCAGGATAGCCGACAAGGTGAAGGAACCACTTAAATATAGACTCTATGTTCGTCTACATTTGGTTCAAAAAGGATTGATTGTGCAGGAGTGGATAGGCCGTTCATAGCGCGGCAGGTGGCTATTCCATACTTGCGTCACGGGCTCTCCCCTTCCGGGTGTGATGAATAATTCCCTTTTCTCCGGGAGAATTGTCGTTGCGAACTATCCCGGCGACTCGATACGCACCGTCGGCCGCTCCGCATAAATGTGAATTATATCCTACACTATCCCACTTACAGAAGTCCTCTTTTTATTTCAACGCTAAAGCTGGATTTATGTTTTCCCCCAACTGAACATTACGACCGGTTACGTGTTATTTGGCTACCAGACAAAACATATTCTTGTTATATAATAGTAGATGCTTATTTATAGAATTATCTTTATCTATTTGTTTCATTATTATGGGTTGTGAGATTGTTTATCTGTAACATGTCATTGTTGTCTTGGAAATGTGTTTACTAAACATATACAGTTTTATTTCTAGTGTGGGTGAAAACACTGACAGATGAATTTCATTGAGCTAACAGTAGGTACCTCTAAGCAGAAAACCAAGAATTTGTTCTTCTAAGTTGTTTAATAGCTAGAAAAATATCTCTCTGTCTATGAAGCTTTTTTATCTTCATAACTTAAAAAATATTCGAATAAAAAAGTTAATAAACCTGCTCGTATGTTCATCAATAAAATGTCATTCCCATTCCAGAAAGTGGATTAAAAACATGATTTATAAATATCTTGAATGAAGGCCATACAGATAAATAAGTTCCTCCGAAACCCATATTACCTTAGATATGTACAACTTTAGATAGATGAACTGTATCCGCCGTAGGTACCCGCAGTGATCGGAAGACGGTGTACATTATGTAAACCGTTCATTTGTAAATGTTGGCATTTTCCCGTTCACAAAGGATTAATGCTATCGCGCGGGCATTGTGGACGCGGTCCGGCGGCGGGCGGCGGACGGTCACTGCTCGATCACTCCTTCTTTCAGCCTATTCATAACGTCTTTCAAACGTCTCGGCCCCTTTGTGCGCCCGTCGCACTCCTTCCAGTCGAAACTGTCACCTTTTGTATCACAAGACTCTTCGTCCGCTGTCAAACGCCTTGCACAAATTCAAAAATAACATCGACATACATTTTTTGTAATGTCCCTGTACAAACGATAGATAAGTTCGCGTTGATCTTTGTCTGATGCAAACAACGGACGTGTCCTGTCGCTTATCTGTGAGTATTGATCATGAATGGCTATGGAATAACCATAAACCTAAAAATAAACTGAAAAAATGTTGCATATCTGATCCGATAAGCAAAGATTCATAACTCCGTGTATCCTTTCCTTAGAAAAACATTTCGAATATCTCAATAATCATAAAACTCAAAACGTCTAACCCATATTTACTTTTGAATATAATATTTTAACGTTCATTGCACATCTCCAAAGTGACGACTATAAAGTGATAAATATACTAAATTTCGCCTCTAACGAAAAGATCAACAATTTAAAACCCATTAAAATATATAAAAGATTATTGGAACACAAAACAACATATTCAATGACAGGTCACATTAGGACAATGTGGAGAGTTCACGAGATGAAACTTGAAGCAAATCATCTTACGCGGTGTGAGGACGCCACACAATACAATAGGTGCCTAGCTTGACGCCAATTCGCAATTTTTAAAAAATATTATAGTACTGCACTCGTGCCGTCGCGCACGACACGACATGACGCGTGCTATTGTGATGCAGCCAAATGCATAATTTGTGAGCACATGCCGTTTTTTACCAAAAAATGTGAATAAAAAGTGACCTACCAACGACTATGTAACGGGAATCCGTTGGACGGTATCTATTGAATATTTTTTGACCCATGGACATGGACAACAAATAAAACGTCCAGGTGCGAGTTCGCATAAAAGATATTATTATATACACTACCCATTGTTAATAAGATTAGAATTTTACATTTTGATGTGATGTTTTTTGCTGAAATGTACGAGGTTGGGGTCAATCTTTCCAGTAATCCTTAGGGTTGTTTGTCTACGAGAATATTTACAAAGTATCAACTTTAAACACGATAACTATAGCCACTCAACATGTTTCAAATATATTGAATTGCAAAAATTTGAAAAAGTAACATAACTGATACATACAGGATATATTTCAGTTAACCCACTCTCTCACACGAGCCTAGGGTTCGATAGGGTGCTGTAAGCAATTTGCTTCCCGTGGCGCTAAGGTCGCGCACACAGTTGAGACCGAAACTCTTGCCTGAGTATAAAATGTTTATGCATTTGTACAAACTACTACTACTGCATGAAAAAGATTCTACCAGTGGTGAAAATCAAATGAATGTTCGTCCAGCGCACCCTGGTCAGCCTCGCTAACCCCTGTGAGATAGAAGAAGAAGAAATATTACACTACCTACTTTAGTATTTCTCTTGAAAAACCTTTCAGCAAGAATACCTTTACAGTACATAAGTGACAAGGAAAACGTTCTTCGTCAAGGTTAAGGTTGTTCGTACTTACATAATCTCAGACTGTTACCTAACTTGATAGAAGTCACATTTGGTGATAGCCTTTGAAATTCTGTCCCGAGGTAAAGTCGCGAACACAGAAAATCCTTTCCGGTACGATATCCGCTCACCGATATGCGCTAAAAAATACAATGAGTGACCACAAGTGGAAAACTAAATAAATAATAAAACGAATTAAAATAAATATGGTTATACCATATTATATTAATAATTATCGTCTTCACAGTTGCAGTAAAATCGCGATAAATAAATTTTCATAATCAACATAGAGTTCTGAAATCTTCTGTGCAGTAATCATCCTTATTAAAATAATTCTATGCATACTTATTATTAATCTTGTAAAGACAAGTCTCAAGATACAAATTGTTATGCTTTTCAATTTATTTAGGTCTTCTTTCAAGTTTGTTTTGGAACATTTTGACATCCATGGGTGTCAACAGGGCTATATCAGTTAACTTTATTTAATGTGACAGTTTTCAAAGAATAACAAAACCATGATAGCACGATGTGTGGATCAACCAAAAAGTACAACACAAAATAAAAAAGATCTCCTACAAAACCAAAAGTCTGGTAACACAGCGTCCATCAGAGTGCCGATCTCCGCAGCCCTCGCTCCTGCCACTGACAACACCTTTGACGCGATCCACACAACAGCCCTTGCGTAACCTCTCGCAAACCCTCCGCTTGTCCAATTTCATACACAAATCAATACACACAACAAACTGTTAAAGACGTTTCTATTTACAATTTGGTATTATTTTGTACTTTACCCATTTCTAGAATTTTCTTTCTTAAGATTAGTTCGATAAGTATTTTTTTATTTGAAAAACTGATTTTTCTGTCCCAAAAATCGTAAAAGACTGGTATTTTGGTAGAATTTTAAAATAAAGCTTTCCTCTGCTATACGCCCGCCCTACATGAGAGCTTTTTCTGTAATTTTTACTTCACCATGCACTCCTTAGGGAAGTACCCATAACGTGATTGACGTCCGATATCTTCCGAAAAAAAACTTAAAGGAAGTAAAAAATATTGATCGGATTACTCAAATTGAAGCCCAGCTGCGGGACAGTTTGCGGACGCCGCACTTTTTTCATCGTTTCGCAACAATCCATCAATACTGCACCATTCAACAACTTCCGATCTCAAAAGTCCAATTTCATTTCAATTCGGACGTATCTAATTGTGAATTCATTAATCTTTAGCTTCACATCTCCTGCTACTTGTGTCTGGTCAGTTGTTGACAGGAAATCGATTTATGTTTTTTTACAAACAAATTAATGGACAGCTACGAATTCCCAGAACAATTAGCTTGGTCACATATTGTCTGTGCCCCACTTGATGGGATATGGGATAATATCTTTTGCATAGCTAACATGACTTGCTAAACTGTAATATATAAGTTAGGAGGCTTTCAGCAAATAGAAAACACAATATTAGTTAACCCGTTTATTTCCATTTTACGTGTGCATTTAAAGAAAAACTATTTCCATTTTATAGATGTTTTCAATTAACAAAACCCTTTTTAATCTTATGCTGAAATCTCGTAGACACGCTGACGCCCATGAAAGCTGGCACAAAGTAATTAAGTATGTTAGTAAACATAAGTTTTCTCATATAATATTGTTTGAATTAAGTTGTATAATGCCTGAGAAACATTTCACAATGTGTTTATTACATCAAGCAACCTAAATCACATAAGCGTATTTCACGCACCCATAAAAAGTGTTTCAGATAACTCCACTTTTTATATAAATATCGACAAAATTGACATCTCGATCCTTTGAGGTTTTTAATAACCGTTTCCTGTCCAACACGACACAGAATAGAATGTTATAGAAAACATTAGTGTCAAAAGAGCATTTAATACAGATTTACCATTGTGTGGGCGACGTCACTCAAAATTATATCAATGTCGAAGTTTGATCATAAAAGGACAACACACGGTAGGTAGGTAGCTATTAAATATATTGTTGAAAATTAGCAACGCGTAAACACGTGCAAGATGTTTTGGTAAAATTATTTTTATCTTAATTGTTCAGAATATTTAATTAAATAGATAGACTCCTCTGAATTAATGAGCTTGGCCGTTTTAGCTTATAGCTCTGTGTGTAATTTATCTTAATCTAAACCTAAGCAAGAGCATTAACACTATTTTTGGAGGCTCTACTGTAGCTCGATATTTATGTAAATAGGCGGCGGCGGCGCTAAGACTTTCGTGAGTTAAATTGTCATTGATAGGTACCACAGAAGTTGTTCTACTATTTTCTTTTGTTAATAACTATTTTATTTTTATCAAAGAGTTTTGTGTTATACACAAGCAAAAGGTGCACCTCTACATATAAGTATCAAAAATTGCACAATTATTCCTGGTTGCTAACTTTTTGCATCGGGTCAACATAAAGCCACAGAATATTATATTTCTCTCGAAAGAAAATATCCCATTTCCGCATCTTCCTACAACAATGAGTGCGCCAACAAACTATTCAAATACGACGCAGGCGTTCGTACACCCAAATATTTTTTGCCCACAGCGAATTAATGGATAACCAAAACCAATGCAAAATAAAAAATAGCCTTATTAAGTGTTGGTTTCGCGTAATAACACGTTGGTGGTTTTTTCTTTGTTTCCAAGAGCCGCGCCAAGATATCCGGTTACGGCCGTTAAATATTTTGCCTCACGATGAAAGGGAAACTTGTAGTTTTTTCTATGAGATTTCGTTTTTGCTCACTAAACGCGGAAGTCGTGTACACTTATGCAAAAGCTGGATTTCTGAATCGGTTTCGCTTTTATTCCCTCGACGAACTCCAAATAACATACAATTACACACGTCCACGTGCAGAGTAACGAACTTCTACTATAATTGCCATCTTATTGATAAAACTTTATAATTGAATTGCTTTTTAAGTTTTCGCAGATATTCGTAAGTCAAATATCTACATTTTGCTGAATTCAAAGAATTTTTGCAAAGGAACATTTATCAAGCCCACAAAGAGAGTGAAACCTCTCTCAAAAGAGGCCTGCTCCGGACAGATTTAATTTGTTGCGAAGGCCTTTATAATTGGAACATAAAGATTGCGAGTAATTAATTTTCGCAGCGAGTCAGAAGCAAAGAGGCCGCGCATTGAGCCTGAGCGGCGGCACCACCGCGCCTAATTAATATTAATGACCCCAGGAGGCGCCGCGTCCGCGCCCGCACCCGCGCCCGCACCCGCCAGCCACCTCGCGCTCAGCTTCCTTTATCTGACACCTACGCATAGGACAATCGCGTTAATTTCTGTATGATTCCTTTACGAGTATATGCTTTTACAGGAATGCGAGAGCGTCGCGGTGTACGTGGGCGTAGCGGCGCACACGAGACATTGTTTGATTAGATATGTGCGAGGATGGATGGGCGGCGTGCGGGCGGCTTGCGGGCGGGGCGCGGTGACCGATGAGACTCCGCTAAAAGCCGGACGGAAGCCACGGACACCCGACTCAGGTTACACCAACCGTGGGAGACGACGCAACCATGCCAGGGTTGATGGCTAGCATGTTTGATATTATATAATGTTTAATGTTTGCAAACAAAATTATGTTTACCATTCCGTTTGGATTTTGCAAGAACAAAATCAATTAACACTTTTATTGCTGTCTTCTTTTTTTAATATTTAGAAATACAATTATGTTTCGGCTAGTCACGTAAATTAGTTAAAAAACGCAAAGCACTATTGATTTATGCAGTTCGCCTTTGCAAAAAAATTATAGAGTACTTACGTGTCCCGTGCCCGCATGGCAAACAGTCACATTTTTCACGACCAACTTACATGAGTCCATCATTTTTCAGCGAATCCTTTTATAAAAAATTTCAAACTCAAGTATTTTAGTAAGAGTAAAAGTAACACTATAATGTAAAATGAAAGAAACGTAAAAGTGCCAGCCCTGTTATTATTGCACAAGCAAAAGATGAGCGATATTCCGCGAGTTCTTCCTGCGGGTCCATATGCGAGCCGTCTCATCCACACTTAGCTATGTATAAACAAAAACCACCGTCACGTCACACATCGGTTTTTGTTCACACTTCCCTTCTGTCTACCGAAATTACCAAGCAAGGTTCCTATCTATTAATGAACTCGTGCACCTTAATGTATGACAAATAAATGTTTTGTTTTTGGCCTACAGAAAGATTTTAGCACAAGATCAAAATTATTTATGGGTTCGTTCCTACTCTCTATTTTAGATCAAAGGTAGAAACGAGTGTATTTTAAGTGATCTTTTAATGGTTCAACAAGAGGTACGGTCCGCAGATCGACTATACTTACCGAGAATTGAGAAACCAAGGAACATACTCTTCGTATGACGTGTTTTTACTTACCAATCGTAAATTATGAATTTTGATTATTTTGAATTGGTCTGTAACGCGCATAGCACGGGTCTACGGAGTAATGGACAAACTATTTAAACTTGTTTATCTATTCTTTATCATATGTAGGTCAATAGTGCCGACATTTGATATAATAATTTTCAAAAAGCGGCATGTATCAGTGGGAATGGTTAAAAGCAGCTAAGAGTAACATTTCGCGCGGCTTCACTTTTACAAAAACCGGAGCAAATGTAGGTAAGAAGGTTATAATCGAGCTTAAAGTGGGTTAAGCAAAAAGCGGCATATGTTTTATTGTAAAAAATCCTTTGAGACGCATAATGTGCACGTGTGCGCGTTCGAGTGCAGGCGAGCGAAAGTCTACGCGTGCGATGCGCGATGCACCACCAACACGTCACGACTTGCGTATTGACATTGCAACTTACGATGTTAATTTTGATGGTTTGTGAAGTTTACTTTTAGGATAAGAATACTATTTTATTTTGGTACTAATTTATTACCTTTTTAATTGATGGATCGACAACGTTTCTATAAGTTGGGGGTGCATTTATCTGATGAGAGAAATGCATAGCCACTAATTTCATACGTTTCAAACGAGATCCTGCTCAAACATTCAATACTCTCAATGCAAAAATTAACATTTATGCATGCAGAAATAACTTCAAGAAGGGTTTAATGAAACAGTTGAAGTCTACCAAATTGTAACGTTTCAAATCTAGCGTTTCTTTTGTATTGCAAGCATTTTGACTAACATATTGTAAGTTCTCGTTTGCTTACGATTCTCTGCGGTCTTACAGTGCAATGAAGCGATGGTTTGCTTGCGTTACCCGGGCCCACTAGAGTGTGAAATCACCCGTTCTCGTACTATTGTAAAGGGCTTGTACACATGCCGACAAAGTCCTTATAGGCATCACTGACTGTACTAACAAGAACTTGAACAGATACATGTTTAATAGAACACTCGACTATTATCCACTCGAGACCAAATAAAATATATTTTAAATTTGGTCGAACATAATTTTAAGTACATAATTGATGAGGAAATTGTAGAAAGAGTTTGCGGCTGTTTTATTGTGAAGCGGAAGTGAAATAGGGCTGTTTGGACATTCATCTTTATTGCAATCTTTAGTGAATTTGCAGTCTTCATATGCCAAGATGAAATGAAGTCTTTTGTCTCAGCAGTTTGTATTTTACTCCTACCTACAGTTACTCTAAAGTTTATATTTTTACGCTAGCAGCTTTCATTCAAAAAATATTTGGAAAATATCAGTGGCAACAAACAGGTAGCCTGCTAATAAACGTCTCAGTGTTACAAATGTTTTATTTACTCGAACCGAAAATACATAGAAGAATAAAAGACATCATGTATCGAGTCATATGTAACCACGTGTAGGTATGATAACAATTGCTTTGAAACCGGAGCTCTCGCAATCCGATCCGACAAAAGACGCCATCGAAAGTGCAAGTGTTGCAATAATACTTCATTTCCACTCTTCCAGTTACGCATTCCAATATTTTTTTTCTATCATTCGTTTTGTTTGCCCGTCAGACGCGAGTTATAAATGATCGAAACTTGCGATATCGATTTTCAATACTACATCAATAAGTAATAAATAAAACTTTGATTTTGTTTGAATTTGGACTCTATCTTAATGAATATAAGTTTAAATTGCCTCTCTTGGTCTGTTATTAGGACAAAAAAATAATCCTTACCTGAATGCAAAGAAGAGATTTAGGTAAATTTGCTTGCAAAACTATTTCTATTACAGCAAAATACAATCAAATTGTGCAAAACGGTTATAAATTATATTTTTGGATGATAAAGTGTAATTATGAGAAACTAAAGAGAAAACATATATTTGACATACATACATACATAACATCACGCCTTGTTTCCCCGAAAGGTTGGGCAGAGGTGTCCCTGTAGCAGGAACACCCACATTTCGCCAGTTATGTTAAAGTCCCATGTAATAGGGGGCGAGCCTATTGCCATCAACCGGGCACAAATCCAGACTCCGAGCTGCTACTGAGAAATTTCTGATAGAAAAACCCAATAACACTTTGTCCGACCTGGGAATCGAACCCAGGACCTCATGCTCAGCAGTAGCGCTTGCGACCACTAGACCAACGAGGCAGTCACATACAATATTTGACATAGTAAAATGTTAATAATTTAAATCATATATGTATACCTTAGACGGCTTAGACTATATAACTACGAACTTATCTGTAACTGCTTCAAAGCACTTTCCATAATAAATTCCAGTAATTTCAACAGCTGTTGCAAAACTACAAGCTATCGATCGATATAATTAATTTGTGACAGGTATCTAATGTAGGTACTTATTCCTACATATCGCTGTTGTTACAAGGTTCTAGTTTGTATCGTTTGACAAAATGCACAAATACCCAATTTTTGCGCAATATTCGTCAAATGTTAGGTCAAAAACATTTGGTTCAAATTTGTTTTTTTAAAGACAAGATAGAAATGGATACCCACTGCATACTTAGTGAAAAACGATACATCCTTTCATTGGAGTATCCCAAAGGCGAGTAATTAACCCGAGTTTTTGTGACCATCCCATATACATTTGATTTATTTTTAGGCTCATTCGTAAAAGAAGAATTTGCGAAATATTACAGCCCATTCGGCGCAACAAACTCTGTTTCTCAATCTTCTTTCTAATGAATCCTATTTAATTTTCAACTAGGAATATCATAATGCTTTCTGCATCTAACATTACATCATAAAAGGTAGAGTGATCCTTATTTTAACACTCTTAAAACATTTTTTCAATTATTAAACAACCCAGGCCTAATAAAATCTACAAAACCCTTATCTTATCATTCGTCACGCTCGATGCAAAACTTTGAGACACGCCACCATTCGGTGGTCGGTCCCTTCAACGTAGGCGATTCCGGGAACACAGTAAAAAGCGCAGGTATATTCGAGAGTGAAAGGGTCTGTGCAATACGAGAGCACCGCAGTTTCTCTCGGATACTGACCTTCGGGGCTTCGGTTTTTGTCCGATCAGATGCGCCACACTGATCCTTTGGCGAATGTTAAGCAGAAACACGTGGGAATATGCGCCCTTCGCCTAGATTGACGGAGATTTCATTATTATTTGCATTCTATGAATTTCTGTTGGAAGGTTGCTATCATTTTGTATGCATCCTGATCGCTATCAGTTCTTCAGTAAGGTGAGCTTTGATGTGTATGGGATACGTGAAAGAGAATCTTTATAAATTGCTGGTAGGTAAAATGACATTAGATATTTTAAAACAAAATCACTATATTAGATAAATAACCACCAAAGCTTTCAAAACATCAACTTCGGAGCACCCCGTAGCCGTCCGCTACAGAACGTAGGCCCACTCGTAAATCGCCACTATACCACTGTCCTTTCATCTAAAAAGTTGGTAAATAAGCAAACGAGGCACCTATTATTAGCGAGACAAGAAACAACAAATATATCTACCACACACGATGTGTATGAGATACCCAACTGTGCACAAAGAAAGTACATATTAATAATTCCAATCGATTCCATACGTATTTATACTCAGTTTCTTCAAGAAAAAAAGTATGAAAATAGTCACAATAACACAACGCCGTCAATACTGTAATAGTTGACGTAATCATTGTCAGGAGTTAGTTCCCACGCACACATGGTCTATTTAAACAGCCAATCGAATCAGACCCTTTCCTACGTAAAATTTGAATGTTTGACGTGAAATTTTATTTGCGCAAACTTTTTTCTATGCAATACGTCGATGCACTTTCTACAGAACGCATCGTGGGAATGCAGGTGAGGAAGGGTTCGTAGACCGACACATTGTTCGCCCCCGACTTCAACCCTGTTGCACAAAAGTTAACTTAGCCTATTGTGGACACGTCAAGTGATGTTCGCCTAATAGATAATTTATAGCCGCCGCAGTCCGCCTCAGATGATCTAAACTTTAAAATATTAGGGTTGTTTTGGGTCCTGTGACATACCATATATCTTGGATTTCATATTTAAAGATTTGGCAAGATAATTTGCTTCGGCCTCTTTGTACCCAACCTGCAATCTTTCTGCTTACTTTTTGTTTAATTGCCGCTTTTGTTTTTTTAATCGATTTTATTCGTACAGAGGACATGACAAATTAATGTTGTAGGATTTTTTTGCTACACTATCACATTGTTCCTTGAACAATAAATTTGATGTTCCAAGGGAAAATGTCTATTGAATAGGTATAGGTATTTGTATCCCTATCAAATATTTGAATGATTCTTGATAAAATTATCAATCAATCAATCAAAAAAAATTTATTACAGATCATACAATCCATTTGTTAGTAAATACAAATACATCTTAAACACTAGTGTTAGTACATAATAATATTCGGCAAACTTTGGTTATAATTACATTACATATTATGAAGAATGAGTTTTTTTTATGTTTACACAGTCTAATTTTAAATTAATACCAATAAAAACCAATGCGGTAGAACTCCATGACCAGCAACATCTATATCACCAAATAGCGCAAGCATAATCCCTTTAAATGTAGATGTGGAGAGGAGTATTATAACTGCGTTGACAAGCCCTCGACGCTCACAAACGAGCAAGGTGTTACCTCTCTAATCCTCATGTAGGTCCCAGCATCACGTTACATCCCCGAAACTATCGCACACTTTATGACACTTGCATAAACGTAAAATCAACAAAGGTTAATTTTAACTGTCACCGGATTAACGTCTATGTTCAAATGTTTCGTAGAGATTAACAACTGCGATAAATTCGCTGCGCACGTGTATGTTTCATTTGTAACGCTTAATTACACTGGTGTTGAATACGTTATTCCTAAATGTAGAACTGCTATTATATTATGACACGTTATCTTAAATTCAGAGCCAATTATTGTGTTACACAGTAACGTTACACGAAAACGAATGTTAAGAAAACGTAGCGAAGAGCATTTAGAGGTGGATTCATAATATCGATTGATCGTTTGACAGACACATAGTCCATTTAAAAAAAACACTATACCATTATAGGAAAGGTCACTTTGTATGTCCTATCTATTATAAAAAAATCTTAGCAAAAAGCTTTCAATATTTTCATATAGTGAAAGCTACGGACTCGTAGTCACGAGCGGCATATTGGGGATAATATTTCCATACATAAATGCTTATATACAAACGCCATCATGATTTACGCTTCCACTTAACCCCATCCGACATCCCCTTACAAAACAACAATTAAACCAACCCTTTCACTGCCGAAAGGGCACGCCCTATGTAAAGTTGCTTCGCGTAGATGCCGCCACGGATTTATTTATACCCTAACCCTTTCACCCAATCAAAACGCGTCATGTGTTGATAAAAAATAAAATAAACCGCAGCGGTAAAAAACTTAAAAGAAGACGCGAGGCGGCGCGCGCGCGGCTTCGGAAGGGGTCTAATAATAACCCTTTCGTGGCGGTAGGGTTATCAACCAATCCCGTGGAAGGCGGGGCTCATCTCTAAGTGAATTCTTTACGTTTTTTATTCTGAATCGCTTGTGAGCTCTTGATTAAGATTAAGGATCTCGTTTTTTTGTTGGATATCGAATTACGAGATCAAGAAACCTGTTTATGAGAATCAAACTTTTATGACTGTTCAAGAACTAACGGTTTTAAATATCCGTTGTACCTTTTATTTATTTATGAATTTCATGGTATATTGTTATAAACAGCCGCACGGGTCGATCGATCAGGTTAAGCTACGCTTGCCGCGGTTGGTCCGTGGATGGGTGACCATCTTTACATACCAAAACCCCTCCGTGCCTCGGAAAGCACGTTAAACCGTTGGTCCCGGCTGTCATTTGTAGATCTTTGACAGTCGTTACGGGTAGTTAGAAGCCCAAAAGTCTGACAACCAGTCTTACCAAGGGGTATCGTGTTACCTAGTAACTAGGTTGTAGAGGTCAGATAGGCAGTCGCTCCATGTAAAATACTGGTATTCAGCTGCATCAGGTTAGACTGAAAGCCGACCCTAACATAGTTGGGAAAAGGCTAGGCAGATGATGATTGTTATAAATAGAACTTGTAATTGAATAAAGTTGCCAAGGTAAGAGCGTTTATTCTGAAAGTGGGCAACGTCGCAAATAGATGTCAAATATATCGCTGTTTTGATTAATTTGGCAATATTACTGTATGGAAATAAGAAACGTGGCTGACCAGTTTCCTAGAATATTAATAATGAATTGCAATTATAACACTGAATTTGATGTTGTAACAATTTTTGGTGTAAAAAAGGCATTTGAAAAGTTTTCGGTATTACGATATTAATTATTGCATTTCATAATCAATATTTTAGTTCCCTAGTTAGCCACATTTCTTAATTCCATACAGTAATATTGCTAAATTAACCAAAACAGGTAAATATTTGACAGCTATTTACGACGTTGCCAACTTTTAGGATAAACCCTCTTAACAACTTTCTAAACAATGAACAAAAGGAGATAGGTATTTCCAAAAACGCTGACATGAGACGTCAGTGTTAATTACTTCTATAGGATTGCTATACAGCTGTTTAAGAGATGAAATAGACAAGTAGGTACTTGCGTTGAGTAATGATAATATACCAGTGCCCCACCTACAAAGACGGAACATTCGGATGAGTTGTAAACGCAATGGCAGCAGTGTGGTGATGTGGTGTATCGTGGTGGTATAAAATGATCCCGCATGCGACAACAAATGAATTAAGTACAGTCACCCTCTCCCATCAATTGAACACAACCGGCCATATTAGTTTAGTATAGTTGCCGAGAAAAGTGGTTTCTTAAAAAAAAATATGGTATGAAAATCATTTAGATTTCCATAGAGTTAAATTGTTTTCTCTAAAGTATTTAAAAACTATGGCACTTCGACATAAACATGATAATATACGACAGTGCTTTTAAAATTTAAGCCTTTTTTAATGTACAACAAAACATCTTACTACTTATACAATGTATATGAAGTACATATTTGCTACGCTTGACGTTGTATGCAATTATTATAAACTGAAAGTTTGTGCGTTCACGGTAAATGTATGAATAATGGGCAACCCTTTTTATGCCTCATGGATAAAAAATTATATCTAGAATTGCCTTTAAGTCCCGTAATATTTTTAATAAAGCCGACAGCTAAGGACTTTGTTTAGTGTTTTGCAAATACAACTTCAACATGATACTGAACATATCCAGTGTATTTTGATAAAATAATGTTACTGTACCAGTTTTACTACAATGTATTTTTACAACAAAATCTAAGCAACAATGGCCGCTCGAAAATTAGTAATTTTTTATTTGGTTTAGTGATGTGGTTGTATGAATTTAAAGTTCAGGGGTTACAATTATAATTATATAATTTCCACGCATAGAGTAGATTAAACGATTTGATTTTTGATCATTTCCGTTTGTTATTTTTATGAAAAATGTAATCCAAATTAGTAGTTTTATCGATAGATCACCTTATTATACGTAAAAAAAATATTTTATGAAAAGAAAATTCGAAAATTTCTAAGCCAAGGCTTCTTCTCCGCTCTTCTATTATACCCTATTTTTTTACAGACGCTGTTAGCACCTACGACATTAAGCGGCTGCAAAAAGGAGGAGGTTCTCAATTCGACTATGTTTTTTTTTAAATGTTTGTTACGTGATTACTCCGCCAATTATGAATTGTTTTTTTGTTTGATAGGTCATACTTTAGAGGTGGTCCCATATAAATTTTATTAACTTTGCTTTGATAGTTTTTGAGTTAGCTTCAATAATACGTATTTTTCCCACTTAGTCTACATGGATGATATTATAATAATAAGTTCCTGTCACTGTTATTTACATAGCAGGTATTCGAACTTGTGTGGGGTAGGTAGGTACCTACCACAACTAAAAAGTGAAATGTACATTTATTTACAAAAAAAAACAACCGACTTCCAAAAAAAACACTACAAAGTGAAAACTAACTTTAATTTCGGAAGTCGGTGGCAAAAAACGAAAATTCAAAACCAAAGACACCGGCTTCGGAAATTAAAGTTATTTTACACTTTGTAGTAATTTTTTGGAAGTCGGTTGTTTTTATTCTATAATTGTGTATTAAATACTCTTTGCACACATTGTCGATAATAATTATGTCACATCACATATTTCAATGACAAAAATAAATTTCAACGAGACAAAAAAAATGTCAGTCGTTTGACGTTTTGTATAAATTCAAAATCGCCCCACATTTTCGCTTTTATTGATGAAATATATATAGTTTATTTAATAGTTTTCTGGTGATCCACAAGATGTAAAAATGATTTTGATAATATAATGTGAGTGCTACTAGACTAGGCACGTTCAATGTTATTGGTTTTGGTTCCCTGACACGACCTCTTTTTTTTTTTTTTTTTTTTTTTTGGGTGGGAAATTATCAAATAACTTCTCCCGCTCTGGGTGGAGCGGGAGGGCGTGTCAGACTCTTACTGACTAAAACCCACCCGTGTTCCTTCGGTTGCCCTGTTGCCGGGGGCCACGATGTCCCCATCGGTTTTCTTCGAACCCCCGGCAGGCATTGGCCCTAACGGACCCCGTCAATTCTGCTGACATCTCTTTGAGGCGCGCGTGGAACACAACGCGCCGTCGACCCGGGCTTGGTCCTTACCGGACGGCGAGCTACCCATTGCTCACCGTCCGCAAGCCCGCGCCTACGGTGGCCGGAAATCGGCTCGCGATTCCCGCCCCGGGCGTCTCCTCCTGCGGCGGTTAGGGGCGTGAGGGCGCGAAATTTGCCTCTCCCTCACGCGTTCCGCCTCCTCCTTTGCGAGCATTACCGCTTCGCAGAAGGAGGTGACGGCCTGCCATTTCCTCTCGCTCCGTACCATGGCCTGAACCAGGGCCGGACGCGAGAGATCACCGCCCTGACACGACCTCTTGCACTTAGTTACTTTTAATTTCAAAACCTTTTTGTTCGTAACTGTACTCACAATTTGAGAACATATATTTACAAATTATCACTTATTCCTTTTATGGAGATACACATTATTATCATTGACACGATATCCTTGTTAGTGCTATTAAAAGCATTTTGAATTTTAATCCGTAGAACCTATAAACTGGACGAGTATTTTTGATAACATGATAACGTTTACGTCGACGGGAAGACCTTTAGACATAAACAGAGCCTACCGCATGTCATGTTCACACGGACAATGGTAATGAAAGGGGGATTATTCACCAAATTACTTTAATGCCTCCCAAACAATGTCGGGCAACTTGATTGAATTAAAATAGTTACAAAACATGGCCAACACAAACTGCGCTGAATAAGTAATGTATTAGCGACACGTCATGGACTCATGATACTCCCAGAACAACAATAACTCTATGGAAGCATAAATTGTCCCCTATGAGTGCAGGCCAATTACGAATGAGTTCTGGACGAATTTTCCTTTTTTTCTGTAAATAATGAGGTGCCTTTTAAAACGTCATAAAGCGGTATTCGGCCGGCGCACTGATAGGGGCGTATTCACACTGTAGTGGTCGCTATGAGGGCGATTGTTTCCTCCTAATTGGTTAAGTAGCACGACCTAATTGTCGCTGGACACGACACCTTCAGCCCGCTGCCTAATTGCCTCTCCCGCGATTATTTAATTTATATTTATCATCCGGTTGATGCACCCCTTCTTGGTCGTTACTGTCAGTAACAAGCAGTAGTTGACTCCAATACTATGTAGCATGATGTGGAAATCTAAGCCTATTACAAATATCTTCAAATATTTATTTCGAATTGTATGAAAGCCTTATTCATTTGCAGATAAAACTCTTGCTCTACATACTTACGGCGATAAATACTCTATCAAGTGACATCTGAATCAGAGCTTTACACAACTTTTTACAGGCCTAAAGAATATGTTTTATCACTATATTTAAATGAAATAGATGACTATTTAAAAGACCATAATTCACGGCTATTACAACAAACAACAGTAATCGTTCGTGTAAACAAATTAAGCATAAATGAATGACGGACGCGCGGTTTTACGTCGGTTAGGCCAGTTTATCACTGTTGTAATCCGACGCGCATTAGTCAAATTAACACGGCATAAAGTTTGGCGTGCCCAGTGATTAGTTAGCGGACGCCGCGGGTGTGACTCTGCCTAATTGACCTAAAAGTACTGGACACGAATCGGTCGAAATTACAAGCCGCGAGGGCTGTCCACCGAAACAGGGAATAGTTTTGTAAAAGGCGAACTAAATTAGTTGATTATTTTTCCCAAGAACATCATCAGAGTCAACTGCAATTAAACCAAAAAGAAATATCAATAGCATCATTGGTTAAAATGGTAATATGTGAATCGCACAGGGTTTTCAATTTATTCACAGACTACAATGACAAGTTGTATTACTATCACACCATCTAAACGCATAACGTTATTCCACAGCACATTAACAAGTTCTACAATTCTCTATCTTCCACGACAGCCGGAACACTTATAAAACAATCACAAAACATCTACAACAATGCTACGCGTACTACGAGTATAATAACAGTTCGTAATCTTATCAGTGACTACCGTATAACAAGCTTGATAGCCCTGTTAGTGGCCGGCATGGTAATGTGGCGGATTGATAGGCCCTCGCCCACTAACCCTAATCAAATTAATGGCAACTGAATTCTGATTAACGCCAGTGGTCGCGCCATACATTTCTATAGGAGCCGCGACTGCCAGGCGTGGCCGATTTATCGCACCTTTTAGCCCATTCAAATAGCTATCAGTGGAATACAGCCGTTTTATTCATTGCTGTTAAAATAATTGATAACTTTGAATCTAGGTTCTGTTGTGATGCTTTTCGTAGAAGGTATTTCTGATTTTCGATGTTTAAAATGATGGAATTAATTGATCTTTGGTTTCATCTAGATTCTAGAGTATATTGCAAGTCAAAATAATATTGCTTCTCCGTGCACATCTTCGGTGCACATTACTAAACAATACTCCTAATATCGGTAACCATGTCGGTTACCCAGTTTTCATAAAAAACTTTCACACATGAAATAAACCACTTTATATGTATCTTAATCCAGTAAAACATAATACAATTCGGCAGAAACCTTTTTCTTTCAAATTTCAGTTAATCTAACAAGAAGTATACTTTTAATGGACTTTTGAGTTGGTTTCATCAGATCGGGGTGAGCTTTCAACGTAGCGGGCTTAATGCACAAGTTGTAACGAGAGGAACGATGTACTGAAACAAACGCGGAGGACTAGAGGGTCATTAGTGAGTGCTCGCACTGTAACGATCTGTGCTAATACCACACGCTGTAATGGCGGCCATGTCACGTCGCCAACTTTCTCTCCAAACTTTGTTTGACATAATTAAAATCCATCTCAGCGAACGTCACGCGGACACATCCGACGTGTAATTTTCCTTTCAAAGAGAACTTCCGTTTTAGCTCCTCCCCCGCCTAATGAAAGATTACTTTCCTCCGCCTAAAAAGGCTTTTAAGCAACGCCAACGAAATGACCGAAGTTTTATACTTTAATGACTTAGTGCAAAATTTGCCGATTCTCGAAGAAATTTTAAACTTAGATTAAGATTTCGATGTTTGAAACTGCGAGATGTTTTCGACAGAATTTTCCAAAGCTTACTTTGAGTGAGAAGTATGAATTTTAAGCAATCTTGTCTAATTGCTTTTTAATTGCTTTTTATGAATAAGAGACTCAGGACGAATATTAAAAGATGTTTACTTATAATTACTTATTTTAATGAGAGATTTAACAAGAAATCATTAACGATTGTTATCACAGAAATATCTTATATTCATAGGAACGTAATGTTATATGAAGTCGATTCAAAAATCTTTAAGTGTGTGTGTGTGTGACCTGAAACGAAAACTAACACACATCTAACACACATTGCTTTGAAACATTGAATAACCAAAATGGTTGAAATGGTTAGAACATCCCCTGCATGTAGCACACACATACGCAGAACCGTAAAAGTAATTATAAAAGGGGATAAGCAATAACAATTTATCTAGTACAAGAAAAAGGAGTGTCCAATGTTTGTAAGGAGGAACAATAAGATCAGTCGGGTACAGAGCTATACGGAGACACGGTGGACCTCGGACGCACTTATTAATTGCGAGCTCCCTTCGCGTGGCCGCACGGAGGGCGCAAAAACGCGTCCTCCCGAGCCCTGTCAGCGAGGGAAAAAATCAGTGAGCGATCGTCCCCTCGCGGCCGAGTCCATCATATTGATTGAGGGAGGGACTACCATTGGTCAGCGTCCCCCGCGCCCGTTCATTTATTATAGACACTGTGATGCTGCCTGCCGGACCACCGCCACCGCTCGCCGCTCACTACTCGGTACGATACTTACAAGCTTGCCTGTTCATTGTAATGCATCTTTATATATTTTTAATCAATACTTATGGCATAAAACAAAATAATGACTTCTGATATATTTATTAATTATACTTTAAAAAGCAAGAACAAATTACATTCCATTGAACATTAAATAGTTGGTAAGTATACGGGTTATTCATAAAATTCTAATCAAAATTCTAATGAATATAAATATCCAACTGATTTCAACCGAAGTCTTCAACATTATAAACGACCTTAATTTTTCATAGCAGATAGATTGATACAAATTACGCAGAGCTACCTACGTAAGGAACTTTGAAATGGGCTACAAAGAAATCGTTTAAAAGATAAGTTAGAGTTGACACGGGTAAGCGAAGTTGATTCCCAACAGAATTACAATCTTCGAGATAACATTTTTACATTAGAATGTCCGAAAGAAGCCGTCATCGTCACGATAACGAGACAACTAAGATTCGTGAAGTGTCTCGAATCCCGAACTGCCGAATCTCACCGGAAACGAACTGTGACCGCGACTCTATTACAATTCCGAAGAAAATAAAAGCGTCGGGGGTGAAGGGAAAGTTTTATTCTCCTTAAAATATGTAGAGAAAGTGAAAAGTAAGAGAGGGTGGCGGTGGGGGCCGCTCCCGCCAGCGGTCAGCCGAGGGATGATGGATCACCGCGCCGCGCGCCGTGCCAACCGACCTTCTCTTCGGTTCTCAATTACACCAACACATAACAACTCATTTCGGATGATATGTTTGCGTATATTTTTGTACTTACGCCCATTTTATGTAAGTATCTGTGAATATCGACAGATACGTCGATATCTTGTGATATAAGCACCTTGTTTTGTTTTTATATCTTCTGACGTTTCAGGCACGATTACAAGATGTTTTTTTTTTACGAGCAGCGCGTAATGTTCTTTCGTAATATGCGTATTTTTAAACAGAACACACAATATCAATTTGTTATGTATCTACAACAATAGTTTGAAGGGCCAGCTAACCCCAGCACAATCCAAGCATCTTGCGTGACATTGCAAACTCCATCATTTACAGGGTCTCGCACTCGTTCATAGATCGAGTGAAGTTTGTGCATCGTGCGAGCGTCTGTGTGTGTGTATGGGTCGTATGTGTCGTGTGTGGGGTTCAGCGATGCGGTAGCGGGTCGGTGTGGGCGCCCCCGCCCCGGCGCGTTGCTAGGCAACCGTTTGTTTTCGCGCCGACACTGGGCGGGATAGAAGGGGTAGGCTCATGATTGATCAGCCTATCCCGCCACCGAATGCCTACAGCTACATATTTTCTTGTGGATAACAAGCTCTTGAGTCTTGTGTTTGCAGCAAGTTTATCTCAAAATTGGAAAATGATAGAGACATATATTTTATACTCACAGTGGTATAATCCCATAGATTATAATCCGTAGTAATCTGAGACAAACAAAAAATAAATAATCTTAATGCAAATCCCAGAGATATTGTAAAGTAGCGGGAACTTGTTTTCTACCATCAATACCAAAACCAACTATACAAAAAGAAGCTACGATATACTAAAACATCGACATAAGTTGTAATACTGAACAAATTACCACAATAAACAGCCTCATCTGTACGAAAATAAACCTCGTCCGTATTGGTACTTAGCAGTACACAGATACGGAGAGGCTCTCAATTATCTGAGAGGACTTAGTGAGTCCTTGGCAACGACAATTATTTCACCGCTGCCCGGTAAAACGGGCTTCTTGGTACCCAACCTATTTGGACTACTTACGAACCATATTTTAAGGATTTTTTGCGAGACCTTTTATGTCGACCACATTATTTGTAGCTGTGCAAATTGCTACAATTTGCTTGTTGTTTATTAAACAATTATGATCTTGGTGTTATTTTTATGCTTCCAAGGTTAAATTTCGAACCTATTTTTTCAGTGTTGTAAAGCAGATAAGTTAAAATTATGTTAAAATTGCTGATTGACATTGGTTAAATACATCTTGGAGATTATTCGTGGTTAAAATATTCCATCGAACTGTGTGTTGTAGTAGCATGGCTGCTAAAATGCATACGAACTAAATCTTCATTACTTTCCTTTAGTTATCATACCGCACATAATTTACAGATGACCGATCTTCCCATTTCGAGAGGAAAATAAACCTTATTAACACCGCTACGGCACCGCTACGGCACCGCTACGACACGGCTACAGTGGTTGCTACGAGCAATCAAAAGCTCTAAATTCAAATAACCACCGGTTATTGTGCGGTGGCATTTTGTTTATGGGTTGTATGGCAAAGTAAGCACACCGTTTAAGATAATATTATAAGTTTAGCTGGCTGACAACTGCTACGAAACTTTTCAACAGCTGATGATAAAATCTCATTAAAAGAAGTTAAATGTTGTTTTAAGAAAGTCCGGGTGAGTGTTAGGCTGCGGGTGAGTGTGATCCGGGTGAGTGGGTGCGGCTTAGGTTCCGTCGGTACTCTCTGATCTTCCTGAAGTCTACTTTAGACCTTTTCCTCGAAATACCCAGCAAATTATGAAAACTGTGAAAATCCCAAAACCGTAGAAATACACAAACAACATCGTGTTCTTTATGCAGTCCTTTCTTCAAAACAATGCATGCTACTTTATAATGATACTAGCTTCGACCCACGGTTTCACCCGCATAAGTCTCGATCCCGTGGGAATATTGAGATGAAAAGTGTTCTATGTGTTAATCCAGATTGTAAACTATCTGTGTGTCCAATTTCATCCAAATCCGTTCAGTAGTTTTTGCGTGAAAGAGTAACAAACATCCATGCATCCTTCCTCACAAACTTTCACATTTATAATATTTCTAAAGAAACAATACATATCTCAAAAAATTTGGGTTCGTTTTTTATGCGTCATATTTTTGCTAATTTAGTTCCAGTGTCGTTTTAAAGGGAATAAGGCAATATCATTTAAAACTGCTCCTTTTCTAAATTACTTCTCTTTGTATTTTCTGTTACATTTTTGCTCAACAAAAGAGTTTGTGCCACGGGTTTGTGCCAATATTCAAATTCGCAGAAACGTCCACAGTTTACATAACCGTTTTGCGATGCACAAAGTATTTGTTCTTTTATTATGCAAAAAAACAGTCGATAAAAACTGTTACTCCCACGTTTGAGACGTTTTACTAGGAAACTAAGCACTCTTATTAACAAAAAACATTATAAGTAATTGTACTCTGAATTATACAATATTGACTAGCTGCTACCTAAGGCTTCGCCCGCGTGGACCCTAATTATTTTTCTAAAATAAAAGAAGCTAACTGACCGTGAAAGTCCCGTCAATATCGGTTCAGCCGTTTCGAAGATTAGCCGGAACAAACACGGACAAAATAAAAAAAAAGTGTTTTTTTTATAAATACCGAATAATACTATTATTATTTTGTTACTTTCATATAGATTTTGTAAAAAGATGTTATTTGGACATGACAAACAGACACTTGAATTTTATTTATTTCTATAGATTTAGAAGGAAAAAACACCGGCTCACCCTATAATTACATTTTGAAAGTCAAAGTAGAAAATGGGACTCTAATTAATTTATATTACTCGTTGGCTCGAAAAAGAAGGGAAAACTAATAAGGTGTAATTACAACGCGCCTAATTGCAGCAGTTGACATCCTTTTGCCGAAAAAACTACTGCTCTAATCGAATTTAATGATAGGGTTACTTCGGACTACTAGCCGACGACAAATGGTTTAGGACGAACTTGTAATAGGCACAAGTTGGTAGCAACGGAGTTTTGTATACGAGAAGGTAGGTTACTATTTACATTCAAAAAAAAATCGACTAGGTACCTATAATATACATTTTCGTTTGCAAATATTAATTAAAAATATTCTCCCCGAGGCGCATATTTTTATCATCCCCGCATTAAATACTGGACAAAGAGTCAAATATGGGCCATTATAATCTAAGTTAGTCACTTGAAAAAATGTAATAAAGCGGACATATTTCTATGCATATCTTATCAAGGAATTCCTCTCGTAGGTGGTGAGGTGCGGGGCGCGGGGGGGCGCGTGCCGCTCCAAATTACTGCTATTATTTTATAATCCCTCCTAGTTACGTTTTGAATATTAATGACATTCCACAGTTTTCCTTCCAACGATCCATTCTAAGCAAATTTCGTTTAATGTCACGTGCTTCCGACCATGGCATATTATTCCTCAATACGACTTTCAGTAAACGGCTTCGGTAGTATTATTTAACTTTATATGATGATTTAAGTTTGTTCTACATTCTAAAATTGACTGTTATAAAATAAACTCGAAATCGTTAAACGAGAACGATTCCCATCAACTTTGTAAACTCTACATGATACATTTGATTCACACAGCTCGGCTCCGGTAGATGACCACCCTAAGAACGTCTAATTGATAAAACCCCTTGACTGTAGCCACCGAGAATGATATTATCTGCCCATACACGCAACGGTCTGTTAAATTATGCTAACAAAGTTATAAATGAACGTTCACAATTATTAGGCGCTAGCCGCGGGCCGCGGGAGGACTGACTAATTAATACATTCACCTACCGCGGTTCGACGGAAACTTAAAAAAACGTGACCCCAACGGCTGCAATAAGGTGGATTCGACTTTTTATTGAGACGTGTAAAAAACGCACACGCGCCTTCGAAATCCGATTAAAAAAGGGGTAGACGCGAGTCTTGAGAAAAAAACGTCGGATCGTATAACCCTAATTCGAAAGGATACTGATAGAGCTATTTGAGCGCCGTTAACGTCCAAAAGGCGATTGTTTCGATATCAATTAATTGGATCGTGTTTAATCGATAATCTTTCTGAAAAGCAATGTGTCTTTACATCTGCCCTTATAAAATATGGTAATTTACGCTATCGTTTTCCTATTATTTGGAATATTTTAAGTTATTAGCAATTATCATATTTATCATGGAGCTAAACTGGCTGTGAACAGAGATGCAGGTTCCCGATGCTCTTCAGCCCAAAAAGTTTGCTGTTCGAACAGAACATAGGTAGGTAAAATCTAGATACATATAAATAAAACAACGAATTTCAATTCACTTTAATAATAACATAGACACACATGCGCAAAAACTAACTTTTATAACAGTTATTAGGCGCTCACTTATTACATAAGTTAGTAATATTACTAGAAGACCCACACACTCATTTTCTACTGTTTATAAAAAACCCTTTTTTGTAGGGCTGCATTAACGCAATATGTTGTTTTATCAAATTCAATAATCCTGGACCAACAGGTGTCGGTATAAAAAACTAACCGTGTCCACGGAAAGTTGTTTGCTGCCTCAACTGTCGCATCTATCTGATATTTTTTCAGCCAAACAAAAACTAACCCGATACGATATTCGTAACCGTTATTAATATTCACTTAACAATAAAGAAAACCTGTTTGTGTGTATGATCTTTGAAGATCTTTTTAATAAGTCTTCCATACAAAAGCACGCATGTTCCAAGAAATCTATACAATAGACCGGTGGTGGGTGAGGGGAGTGGTTCCTAAACCTAGTCGACCATAACCGTAGAAAGCTGGGGCTTCCCTTGGAGTTATCTTTGGCTGGACCTGCCAGTACACAAGATACAGTAAACAGGGTGATTGAAAGAATCAACAAAAAGCTGTTTTCAACTATCCTATCCTATACTATTAAACGAGCAATATTTGTATTTATACATAATTTGAGTACAAATATATTATACAAAAACAAATATTGCTCGTTCTCGAAAACGGAAATCGTTGGACGATTTCGATGAAAGTTGCAAAATAGGGGTTTACGGGGGCAAAAAATCGATCTAGCTAGGTCTCATATCTGGGAAAATTCGTTTTCTCTATTTTCACAGCCTCGGGAATGTGATGCAATGTTGGTATATGTACTTTTTTTTTTTGGGTGGGGAATTATCAAATAACTTCTCCCGCTCTGGGTGGAGCGGGAGGGCGTGTTAGACTCTTACTGACTAAAACCCACCCGTGTTCCTTCAGTTGCCATGTTGCCGGGGGGGCACGATTTCCCTTTCGGCCCGTATTCGCAGCCCCGGCAGGCATTGGCCCTAGCGGACCCCGTCAATTCTGCTGACATCTCTTTGAGGCGCGCGTGGAACACAACGCGCCGTCGACCCGGGCCTGGTCCTTATTTATCGGACGGCGAGCTACCCATTGCTCACCGTCCGCAAGCCCGCGCCTACGGTGGCCGGAAATCTGCCTGTGATTCCCGACGCCCAGGGCGTCTCCTCCAGCAACGTTGGTATGACCTGGATGATATGTTTATCTATTTTCACCCGAGCAGAGCTCGGTCGACCAGGTACTTACTGGTCAATTTAACTGTCTAGCAAATATAGAAAAAACATTTTAATCTAAACAACCACTGAAACTCATTAAAATCTTAGAAGTGCTACAAAACACTGCCCAATGACAGGCGAAACCAAAATAAAGGGTTGTGTTTATAATCTTTTTTAGGCCCACGCGTGTCACAGAAAAAAAAAGGGTTGAATAAAGAAATATTTGAAAGTGAAACTTTACGCTCACCTGATGCGTCTACGCAAGTTTTTTGAGCTTTTTATGAGTGGAATGTGCATATGTTTTAAGTTGAGCTCAATTACGAACGCGTCCGGGCCGCAAGTGCGCGAGCGCACAAAAAAGTCACAATAGAAGGGTTGGGGAAGAGTTGTAAAGAAATAATGTCCGTGTAAACATCGTGTAATTGCACACAACAGGTAAAAGGGTTCGCTTTAATTTTTTCCATGCATTTTTTCTCGTACATAGTAAACGAAAGTTGCACTAATGTTACAGCAATATCATTTTCGAAAACGTGTTTCATTCCGAAAACAGGAAGAATATGTTTCACGCAACCCCAAAACATGTTGCTGCAACAATGTCTTGTAAAGTTTGTTTACCACGAAAACGAGACAGCATAGACACGAAAAACTTTATTAAAAATTTATTCTAAGTATTCGTCTTTACCTTTCTAAAAAAAAAAATCTGGTCATTTCATCTCAATTTTCCCGGCAGGTATTGTTGTTTTCTACTAACCATGTTTTCTTTTCTAGAAAGTCTCTTTGAAGTTTTATTTAGATTTTCTCGGAAAATATTGTGTAAGGCATTTTAGAACTCGCTACGACTTAATGATTTCGTAGCGATCTTTACCTAAGAATAGACTGCACTAGCTTTTACCGAGTGTACCGGTAAAAATAACCAGAAATTATTTTAATAAAATGCACATTGAACATCATCGTTTGCGTAACGGTCATATTGCATATTATAACCGAATCTTTGGAGGTGAGATTCTGTATGAAATTAAAATAGTGTACCTATCATAGCTATAATATATATTTAGAACTAGCGTATACCTATGGTCAAGAAAAGAGAAAAGAAAAATCGGTACCGCGGTAATCAATGCGTTGATGTCTTTTACTACACAGTGTCCTTAAATTGCGTTACAGTGTCGTGAAATCAATGGTTTAGTGACTTAACCATTGATTTCACGACACACTAAACTTTAGTCCCATCTCAAAAATGCCCAACGTGCCTAAAGAAGTTCTCACTTCAAAAGATTATAAAACCCATTGACACAGTCAATATTAGAGGTTTGACTTTTGTTGAGCATACGCCAAATGTGGTTTAAAAAGATATTGACTGACCCTATTTTTAGTCTTTTCTCTTTTGTTGACACTTCTCACACTAGAGCAATGGTAGTTCCAAGATTGCTAAAAATAAAAATAAACCATATTATTATACAGAGCACGACTTCTACAGAAATCCTGGAAACAAGTGTCAAAGAAAAACTTATCTACCCATGAAGCTATGACGGTGTTTCTATCAATCGACTGTGTCATTCCTAGAAATGTTTGGCTATTTTAACCTATTTTATTATTGTAGGTATCTAATATACGAAGACCACATATTCTGTCACACGAGAAAACCAGGAGGATAACTGTGTAGGTATTTCTAATAATAATAAATAGAAACTTAATGTACGGAACTATAATTACTGGACTTTCGGATAGAGTTTGTACACTCAACTTCAAATTTGAGAAAAAAAAACTATGTATTATTTTACGCATCTGCACCTACTTCGGATTCAACAGATCAATACAATTTTTCTTTTAATGAAACACTACCAAAAACACAAACAATTTCCGTCAATAACCTTATTCTGATGGGTCTTCTGGTGATCTTCAACAATGTAGAGACACTATACGACACGACTGAAAACTTAATCAAAGACTGCCTAAACCAAACGAAATCCAAAGAACCACAAAAACAGAACGGTGTTACTTCAATTAAACACTAAATAAAGCCTTGATAAAAAGTCGTTCAGAGCTTCAACATAAAAAACCACAAAAAGTTGAAAACAAAAAAGAACTTTCACAATTATACAGAATGGTCAAATTGTGAATGTGACGTCATAAAAAAAAATTTGATTCGTCATGCCCAGGGGTATCCGAAAATACCCCATATTTATGTTGCGCGATTTTTTGTAGATCTCGAGTTATATTTTTATTTTTTGGAGCTGCAAACAGCCTTAAGTAATCCATAACTGAAAACAGTAATTAGATAGAAGCCTATACATACCTGGGAAAACAAACATCTTTCAAACCCTCAAGAAATGAAGATAAAATCAGTAGGCGAGTGTCTATGACATGGAGGCACAAAGAAGTCCTAAAGCAAAAATACCACTACATCTGAACAAGAAAGTCATGAACTGTATACCATGTCTTAGTACCTACGTAAGACATGGTATACAGTTCATGACTTTCTTGCCTGCAAAATATGTATAAAAATACAGAAATAAAATACAAACATGCCAGCGCGCTATGGAAAGAAGCATATTGAACAGTAAATATAAAGAAAAAAAAACACCACCATTCGGAGGAAGACAAGCGTGATAGACCCCTACAACACTCGCAGAAACTGAAGTGGAAATAGGTGGGGCATGTAGCACACTCCCAAGACATAAAATGGAGTAAAAGAACCACCATGTGGGCAGGCCAAGAAGGAAAACGAAAACAAGGACGGACCCGAGAAAGATGGGTCGACGAGATCGAAATACCAGCGGGCCAGAATTGGCCTGCACTAGCACAGGATAGAAAAGAGTGGCAAGAAAGGGTGGATGATGACATTACAGCTTAAAGAGGGGTCCTTACTTAATTTCCATATTATTTATAACCAACTTTTTAACCATTGTTTTTATATAAAATACAAATTCAAATAATTTATTTGCTTGAATATGGGTAAGTACATGAGGTGATATATACGACAGAAGATCTTTATTAAACCATATCCTACCTTATTAGGTGTGCAAATATCTCTCACAATAAAAAATACACACACAGATAAAATGGCAGAGACTGACTTATACACTCAATAATGGGCCCCAGAAAACGGTCACTAGCACATAGTATCAGCAACGACAAGGGGACAACACGTCTTGAGGTGGTTATGAGAAGTGGAGAAGTATTCCACGGCTGTCAGGACAATCCCAGAAGTACGGTCAAGATGCCAGCATCTTACTGGAATACTTCCTTCCTCCGAGCGCGTTTGCTAATGCGAATCCCCACTCCAGCCGGCCAGTAGAGGCAAGAAAGAGTTGTGAGCTCTGTTCCTCGTCAGTGTTCACTCCAGCCGGCCTTTCTTGTCATACCTACATGCAATCAGTAAATTATAACTAGCTAAATAATTTGCGTTACTGTTACTGTCACCATGTACTATCGAAGAAACGCTTATCTGTACACCGTAAGGACTATTCTTGCTTACAGCGCTCGGCCGCTATAGTATCGCTTAGGTACCTAGGAAAATAAAGGATCGTGTGCGAGGGATTTAGTTTTCAAAGTGGTTAGATATGCGTTACCGCGATGGTACCCATGATTATTGTGTGTTATGTTTATGTAATTAAGGTGTAGCGCAGACGACACACTTTTTGTGCGATCGAGTCTGTGGCGCACATTCAAATTCCTATCTTATTCGTAATGTGAGCTACGGAATGGTTCCTAAATTAAATTTTAAATTGACAGAAAATGCTATCGAGTGACACATCCTACATAGAATAACCTGCATTCGGAAAAACATCGGGGACAAATAAGACATTTTCGTGCGCCACAGACTCGATCGCACAAAAAGTGTGTCGTCTGCGCTGCACCTAACAGTTATAAAAATATCTCTTATAAGCTTTGAAAGGTGAATCGCTAGCCTCATAAAGTGTCTTAATTATAATGAGTTAATGTGGCTTAGGATAAGTGCATTTTCGTTCATTGTACCGATGTTTTGTTTCGCTCATTGTACTGAGGATTTATTTGAAAATGAAAACTCCAGCCGGCCAATAAAGGCAAGCCAGAGGTGAGGAAGAAGACTTCTCCCGGGAGATAGTATCCGATGGGTCGCTACTCTCCAACAGCTCGCCACATGCTACCCTGCGGGTTCATGTATCTCTCTTGGTCTGGCTCCTCACCTTAGACCTGTTTCGGAAGTAAACTCTACCGGCACAGACCTTGAATTCGGAGAGAAGAAGCGCCACCACGAAGTCAACGTAGAGATACGGCTCATTATTATTATTATCAATTGATACCTATCAGAGAGCTATTCATAGTTGCTAAGTAAGCGCAGACACTGTACCATTGTTGTCTCTTTCATGACAGTTATAATAAAAAAACCTATATGTAATGAGTTCCTAGAACAAAATGCTGTCGTGGCTAAATGATAACAGCTGCACGGGTCGATCGAAGGTTAAGCTACGCTTGCCGCGGTTGGTTCGTGGATGGGTGACCATCCATCACGTACCCCTCCGTGCCTCGGAAAGCAAGTTAAGCCGTTGGTCCCGGCTGTCATTCGTAGGTCTTTGACAGTGGTTACACATATATGCCCAAAAGTCTGACAACCAGTCTTACCAAAAAATATCATGTTACCATAACTGGGTTGTGGAGGTCAGATAGGCAGATAGATTGAATGAATTCTAAGAACATGTTCCCTGGCAAAAGCTAAAAATATACAAGTGTATTTCTTAAAATTATTCCACATACTTCTTTAGAAACACCTAAAATAGTCAGCACAAATAACTATAGCAGAACATTCCCACTATTAGCGGTTTCAAGGGCCATTATCGTAATTCGGTGTGTCTATAGTCCCTGTCATAGAAATTGGAACATAAATCGAACGGTGACAATAAATAAAAAAAAGTATAAAAAGCTACCTCGACAATCAATCCGTACCCTTTTATTGTGGCCGATTGTAAAACTGATAAAGGGATGAACTGACTAGTTGTCCGCGAACCTAATTTATAAATGATTGAGATTTCATTTTTTTCAGTTTTTGGGGTGAAAATGTGCGATAACGATCGAAGTGTCGCTTTTATTGTGTTTTGTAATCAGTTTGTGTCCAGTAGAACTGTTTCAGACTATACCCTTTTTCGTTAGAATACTGAAAGCACTCACGTGACCAATTCAAACGTAACTTTACAATAATTCGGTACCTAATTTACAATAAAAGTTAGAAATAATACGGTTTATTCATTTTCATATATTTGAAGACATACTAATTCAAGACAAATCAATCTACTTATCCTTTTCCCAACTATGTTGGAGTCGGCTTCCAGTCTAATCGGATGCAGCTGAATACCAGTATTTTACATGGAGTGACTGCCTTTCTGATCTCCACAACTCAGTTACTAGGTAATACGATATCCATTGGTAAGACTGGTTGTCAGATTTTCGGGCTTCTGACGACCCGTAACGACTGTCAAAGATCCACGAATGACAGCCGAGACCAACGGCTTAACGTGCTTTCCGAGGCACGGAAGAGTCTCGGTATGTAAAGATGGTCACCCATCCGCAGACCAACCCCGGCAAGCGTAGCTTAACCTTATGAATCAACCCGTGCGGCTGTTATTATTAGCTTACTAATTCAAGACAATACTTATAAAATGCACCCATCGGCGTCTATAGTCTCATATTATTATTTTGTTCTCCGCAGTGTTCTCCCCATGCGTGTTCACAGTAAGTAGCTGAACAGTACTCAGATCTTTTAATTATTCCCTTCTCAATAATTCAACTAGTTCGCTTATTATTTTATCCCATAACAATAAAAGATCCTAATTCCCAACTGTCGATCCTAAAAAAGGATTTTTTTGTATAATAACGGCAATCGATATACGCGAGGTAGTGATTACTAGTTTCAAAAGCACCCCTTTCTGACCCACTTTTTACCAGTTTTTAACAATTTTTGGTGTTCCCTCTTCAAAGAGCTCCCTTTGAAAGGCCGGGCGTGAACGAGTTGATGATATTACATTTTTTGTGAAGAAAGGGAATTTACGAACAATCTAGTGTATTAACAACAAAAACAGCGATGTTGTACGCATTGTGAGAGTTTTTTGCAAGTTCGCGTGCGCTTGCGCGTCGGCGGGCGTCCGCGTCCGTGCGAACCCTTCCCAGCGCGCGGATTGAGTCCGGAACCCTTCCTATGTGCGCGAGGGTCGCCGTACATGCCAGCCGCGCCGCGCCGTGCAATGCCACAACGTCTCCACTGGGACCCGTCACATACGACCTTTCTGCCCGCACCCGCTCCGCTACAATTCGCATGTGTGCCACCCGACAGCTGCATCAGTTTTTATATACGCTCTCATATTTTTTCACAATAGTGTTGCGCAGCGCACCCTTGAAACAGTTTGCGTAATCGATGACAAAACTAAATATTCCGCCCGATGATTTCCGTATTTTTGGAGAATTCTAAATCGTTCGTCGAAAGCTGACGGGTTCGAAAAATAAATCCATTGTGACAAAAACAACGGGTCACTGAATGAAATCTTTTATGTTTATACAGTATGTAAAAAACCCTGTCCGATCCGAAAGGGGCTCATAGGTACTGCAATAAAATTACCTAAAAGTAATAAAAAATCTAATTATTATAGGAAATAAAAAGTTATCGCTATTTAAAAATTACATTTTTAGTACCAACTTTTTACCCCAAATTCATTAAAAATGAGCAAATTTTCAACAGGGGTCATAAGTTATGACTTGTAGACACCCGCTAAACGACGACGGCCGCCCGCGCCTCAACATGTAATAGGTAAAATACCCTATTTAAAAAAAATTGCCAATTTTATTTTTTAGATTTTCCTGAAAATTACCACATAAATAGACTCTCAGTACGATACCTAACAACACCCTCACGGATCGGACAGTTTCTTTTATATGTTGTATAAATTATACAGATTTCACAGTAAATATTGCATTGTTTAAGCAAAACTGTGTTGCTACTGAATCTGATTAATAGTAAACGATTGCCTGTCATCAACATAAATCTAGTTTTTCAATGGAATTCAAATATGTGTAAATATGTGAAGGATATCGCGACATCCGATCACTTTCCAAGAATTGATCTGTATTTTAATCTGCTAATACGATCTAAGCAGGTAGACAAGAGCCTTGTAAACTTTAAAGCAATGATATTCTAATAAAATATCGTTGCTTTAAAGCGATTTTTTGCAGTTATAATCAGGTAATTAACCGAAAGAAATACTGTACATGTAATACAGAAATGAAAAAAAAAACCCAGAGAAAATATACTTTGATTGTTTCTAATAGAAAGTTCACTCCACATCCACATAGGCGGTTTTTTGGCAGGTGTTTCAGTCGCAAAAAGAAACTTTGTTAAAATAATCGGTCATTTTTTAGTGCAGAACCAGACCTTAAGTTTCTGTATTGGTCAAAAGGTCTTAACTCCCTAAAACTGACCATTCAATTCATGCGGGCAGTTTCATTGACCATTTTATGCAGGAAGTTCAACATTGAGGTAAATCGTCTGTTTGTTTAACAGTATCGAGATAGCTACAGATCGTTTATGAGAGAAATATACCTAAAGCGAGGGAAGCCTATTAAATCTTATTCATCTAATCTACATTTAAAATCTAGAATCTAGCCCAGAATCCCAGGAACTTCTCAACCTTATTAAAAGCCCCTGAATGAGTCAATATATAAGATGAGCATACAACCATTATACTGGCTCTACGTATACGCCATCATGGCTACGAGCCCTCGCTAAAATAAATTATTATAATCACAACCGAACTCTTTGTGTGTATGTAAGGATTGAGTTTTTATATAATTCACCCCATGTGAGCTCACAATGATGGCCGGTACTATTGATTATGCAAAGCGAAGAGCGAGGATGCAATTGTCCGCTTTTTGCGCCAAGGGACGGACGCGACGGACGCAGGGGATGGCCACGTAGCACCCCTATGTCTTGTACACATGCATGCGTGTATACAGTTCAGTGATGGCATTTTTATTATTAATTAGAATATGAAAATCATGGTGTCCAAGGCACTGTTTTAATGGAAACAGCTGTAGGTACGTGCAATGATTAGTATCAGACTTCAGAAGTCAAGTATCTTAAAACTTCGCAAAATAACGTATGAGTGACTTGATTTACTCACGCGAGGAATATTCTTTTTACCTTAAAAAGGAGCCAATAATTTGTCATGCCAAAAATATAAGCTAGAGCCGACAGTCAGAACTAGGCCCGTCAATAAAAGAATCCTTTACGAATTCCCCATCTCACCTTACAAATTAAATGGCGACGTCAAAGGCAGGACGACAGCGACACTAGACAGACAGCAAACGTTCAATGAAAGATGGGCCGAAGAAACTATCGATTGAAAAGACACAATTAAAGTTAGAGTTAGGCAAGTACGCCGTTTGTTGTTCTGAGCCACGCTCGTGTGTGTAACCCCACGAAACTTTCATCTCTGGAGAGCGTGTGTGGGAGGAGGGGCGGCCTCCCTACGAAGGGAGTAAAAAGTAGTTCTGACTTGTTCACCTCTTTCGGTGTCGCCCACCGCGGCTGGATTTACTCGTGAGCTTTTTATTGCCGAATTTTATTATATACCTACACGGTTTAAATCGGTAACTGGCTCCGTAAATAATTTTATGGATGCCTACGAGTGTATGAGTATGATGATATTGTATTTAGGTATGTTATTATGTTGTGATTGTAACCTAAGTTATAACGTGGTGACAGATAGTGAATTAAAATTTAATTTATTGTAATCTCAAAAACGAGAGCGGTTATTAGCTAGTTTAACTAATTTGCAGAAAATCCTGCAAAAAATGTAATTGTTGTGGTTGAACAGGAAGACTCAATGAAGTTAGACCATAGTGGTTGATACAAAATTGACCAAGCGGAAAATAATAAAATAATACCAAAATAATCAGACGGAATTATATATAAACGATCGTGAAGAATCGTAGGGAGGCGAAAATATCCTGAAAGCGAAATAGCACATTTTAAAAACAAGAACTTGTTCTCAGATCCTATAAAAAGGAGGTAGTATTAGAAGACAATAGGTACTTCATTTATGAAACCTATGTTGATATTGTAGTGAATTAATAAAATTAGTACGTGAGTACGTGGGCTAGTGGCAAAATAAAAGTAAGTATATCAACTATAATTATCGGTATGTCACATCAGTTGAAAACGTTGTGACGTAAAGCCTTTACGTAAATATACACAAGAGACAACAAAAATAGTGTTTGTATGTGCTAGTACAAAAGTAGTCACGCCCGCGGCTAGTGATGTCACATAAAACATACGCAGCCAAAGGGTTTGTGCGTGCAGACGCGTGTCGGTGCCAAGACGATGCTATCTGTCACTCCACCCCGCGTCTCCTCGCCTCTCACCGCGTGGCACACACCACGCCATAAAAAATCCCTTCCACACATAAAATCGAACTCGTGCTCATCCGACACGCAACAATTGGATTCGACTGCGGGGACACGTTTTCTACTTAAAAAGTAAATTTTATTTTTAAAAAATGCCCTTCCCCTGTACTACTGTCGGTTTAAAAAAGCCATAATACGTCCCTGACGATGCGCGCGCGCCGGCTGAAGATTTGACGCGCTCGCGCATGTGTTTATAATCGTCCCCTCGTAATTTAAAATTTTTTCACAAAATTTTAAACCATATACAGTACACCGGTTACTGCGTTCACTGCTTTTGAGATAAAAAAAAACGCGAATTGTTAATGTATCGAGTGGACATCAAAAGAATAAAAAAATAAGTGGATCCGTAGTTTTTCACGTGATCTTGTCCATCCGAGCGACCGGCGGCGGGCGACCGGGCGGCTGGACGTTATGGGCTCGGTAAGGGCGCAACGGTTTTTGTGTGACCCTCAATTTACAACACAAGAAGGGACATGACATCGTCTCCCCGTTGTACCTTGACATCTTGCCGGGCAAGGAATGTAATGTAAATTTAGTACAAAAACGGGAATTTAAATAAGTGTAGTGGCCCGAGAACTGGCCGGGGGCCCTTCGCATAAAAGCGGTCGTTATTAATACCGGCCTCTAACGACAAAAACATACATGTATGCTGGTGACAGTGATTACTTACGTGTCCACTAGCTTCCACCTTTTTATTACCTGCTATAATATAGTAAACGTTATTTTGCAAATAATCTTGTAGACAAATACAAACACGGAGTTATGAGAAAGGCGTATCAGATCTTTATGTAACAGGATTTCGTTATTAATATTTTTAATGTCTGTATTGATCGGTTGATAGACTCTGAGAAATACCAATTGAAGGGGCTCGGACAGGAAATTAACATGATGTGAGTTTTCCTTCGGCTCGAGATACAGAAGCAATAAATAAGATTGGCAAAGCAGAGCAGTGGTGCGTGTCAGCTGAGGATGGCGGAAAAAGAGTAAAAAAACATTACGAGAAAATTACCACAGTACCAAGTGAAGGGATACATAATATTGAGATCAATAGTCCCGATAGTGACCCGATATATGGAATGGTGTCCAGAACTAATTAGAGAAACTAATAATATGACACTGGCGAATACAATCGGCATACTTAAGATAAAGGCTGCAAACCTGAAGAGCTTAAACATAAAAATACTCCTTTAAAAAATACGATGATAGCCTATTAGATACAAATTGATTGTTTTTTAAGTACCTAAGTAAATATAAGAATAAGTTTAAAATTACTCTCATACTTACTCACTTTTATAAATTGAAGCCTCTTAAAATCGTAGGTACGTAGCTCACAAAACATTCTGTTTGATATTGACAGTAGAACTCTCGGGAGGGAAAGTGGAATCTAAACTAGGTATTTGTGTGTGGTTGTTTAATGTGTGTGCTGTGCACGACATAAGAATTACAGTAGCTCTATTTTGAAACGTGCGCAAAAACATTTCAAATTGTTTAACGGATTAAATCTGCTACAGTGGAAGGAAGATCACTAGTACTTAGGTATTCCCGAGATTACAACTTCAATATTATTTTATTCAGCTATCTAATTACGTAACACATTTTCGTAAACAGTTTGACTAATATATTTGATTTTGACAGTTCAACCACGTTCATTGTGTTATTTACGTTGAAGCAGTTTTTTTTTTCGCACTTATGAAGCAATTTATTAGCAATCTGTTTCAAAACGATTCAGATTATGATTGATCGTGTTTTACGCAATTAGGGTACTGTTCGGGAAACCTACAACTAACTTATTACAATATTCTAAAAAGTACCTATAATATACATTAAAAATAAATAGTACACGATCGATTAACACAAACCAATAATCGTTTAGACGCAAACAGCTTCTTTTTCACTTTTCTGTGAAGATGCTTCATGCTTGTTACCAACAAATGTTTAAGCCGAGAAACAAGTGTATTGAATATATTCAAATCATGTTCACTAGATAGTTTATTAAAATGTAACAAGCTAGATTTGCATTGACTCTTTATTTATATAAATATAACATAATATATGGCCCAGACCATACATTTGAAATGAGACGTGAACGTTTCAAAGTGTTAACCTGTTGTGTTGCGGGCCCAATATTGGTCAACTAATCAACTCATACTATCGCAGTAGTAGACATGGTTACTCTCCCATATTATGCAACAACACCCGATTCTCCGCCTTCTGCTTCCAGTCTGCCCCAGCTGCCTTTTTAAGGTCTTCGGTCCATCCAGCTGGGGATATTAATAGATTCCCAAGAAATTTTATAGGATAGTACTAACTAGAGCAATAGTGACTTTATTCAAATACTATAACTATTTATATTTTATTACAATATAATTATGAAGGTTTATAAAACGTTGCTTAAAGTTAAGTAAGTGATTAACGTATGCTTAACCATACATTTTTGACATTTAAACGTCTCTTAACTTTAAGTAAAGTTTTTAAATAAACCCCAAAATTTACAGTTACCGTTAAAAAAAAATTAAGTTTTTTTTTATAACACCTATTTTTGGAATAAAATGTTTATTTATTTATTTACTATAGGGCCTTCCAATTTCCGTAAAGCCCACTGTTGCAACGTTTATAATAGTGGTAATTGGACATGTTGTACTTCTGACAGTATGTGTGAGTGTTGCAAGACAGGTCGCGAGGGTGGCCGCACAGACGGTCAGTCGCCGCGGACGAATGTCTCCCGCGCCCTTCTCACTACACCATGTTGCAGAATCTAAGCTTGTAAAGTTGTAATGAAGCTGATGCTGAGGTTTGAACTTGAACACAAGTAGTAGGACTAGGAAATGAAGAACTAAATGGTATCAATGTTATTATGTACTTAAAGAAAATGTACTTAATGTACTTAGAGAAAATCCTGGTAAAAGATTGGGAGGTGACTTAAATTATGCTGAACAACTAAACTTACTCAAGAAATAGAAACAGCTTGTGTGTCTAAATTTTCGTTCCCTTTCCACGTTTGTTTTCCTGGGTGAATCCCGACAAGTCCCGGAAAATCAGGGGCTGTTTGCCACACTAAGCCGGTGTGGGCTGCAGCATCGCCCGGGGAGCGCATTTACATCAAACTGTCGTTTCGCGGGAACTTCGCCACGTCGTCATCACCAGCCAATTGCTCGCACTCGCCACAACAATGTTTCCCTTCGGACACACGAATTTAAACACTTCGAAAGGTGATTACTGCCAAAAGAAGTAATAAGGTTGCGATTTATGTCATAGGATGTTGTAATAATGTCAGCTAATGCGAACTAATACCATAGTTTCGGGTTTTTACTCCTGCAGGACTGAACTATCCGAGAGCATTTACTTTGAAAACTTATAGTACGGGCCTTACATCAATAGCTAAGCACATACATAGCAACGGTGACGAGGGTTAGTCGCCGTAACCCTTTAATGCGGTGGGTATGAGGGCCGGGCGGAGGGCGGCGGCGGAAGGGTTGCCGCCTCGACGGCCCGGCGGCTGGGCGGCGCCCCCCCGCACCCCTCGCACTTTTACGACGAGCTTTTTTATCGTGCGTGCTGTCGTTTTTCCTTTTCTATTTTTTATGTTTATTTCCCCGAAACCATAAATTATGTTTGAAAGAAGGGAACACTCGGACGTTCGACAGGAACCGGGGTGACGTCAACTAACTTTTCTGTTCTCCGCTTTTCTGTTTTTTTATGGTCTCTCGTGTGTAATGTGCGTAGGGGTGAGTGCATCGTTGCCATGACGACTGCATGGTATTAGGAGCGGGGGCGATCTGCGCCACTCCGCTCTCGATCGTCGATCACATGATATATGTAGCCGTTATAAATAAACCGTATGTATTTGTTGTTGTAACGCGAGCCGCCACCGCAAACACGCTTGTCTGTATTCATTCGATCCTTGTTTGTGAACAAACTAGCGAGATGGACGCCGCGACAATGTTTGCTCTATCAGGACTCTACCGTGTAATTTTACCATCGGAACATTAAGCGATCATCTCTCACCAGTGGATATGTGCGTATTTTTACAGTAAATTAGATATACAAGCAAATATTCTTTATAGATTCTTGAAATTATTTAGATACAAGTCAACTGGAAGGGAAAACTCACCATCCACTCGCTCGCCCGTTCAAATTCAATTTTAACAGAACACAATATTAATAAGACGTCAGTGGTACACACATTCCATTATCAATCAACCGCAAAAAGCGAACAAAGCCGATGTTGTATCCAGTTAATTGCTCACCCTTGCCGCGCGACAAAAAAACCGCGCCATATTGCGTCCAGCGCCCGCGCACACTAACCACCGCGAAAGAGAAATTTACGAATAAAGCCCCAATGGTTACACGCTGCATTTAAAATTAGAACCCTTTAGGGCGCCACACCGCCAGACAAAGGGCCGAATGGCAAATTGCCGGCAGGTAGCAATAGCGAATATGTCGAAATTGAGTCCCAATAATTACTAAGGGCTCTAGTTTAATAAATGGCTCTTTTTCTAAATTATGAAGGGCTGATCGCGCCATACGGACATACCTGCCGCGAACCCTTCGCCCTTCACATAATGAGTTATAACTCTTCATTGCTTTTATTTGCAGGATTTTTTATGAGAGGTGAGGTTGGCGAGTGGGCACCGGGCAACCCAATTCGATCGTTTAGAAAGTGGCCGCCGCTGACCATAACTCGCCACCCAAATATAATGAGTGCGGCACTGTTCTAGATCCAATAACACAGTATTTTTTCTGTACAAAAGGATCGTGAAATAGTTATTGATGTTCCGAAGACAAAACACTGATCTCATAGAGCTCGTATCTCTATCTTACAAGTGTAGGTAGGTACGAGGTTTATTTGTAGATGTGTGTAATATGCCTAACAGCCTACCTCCTAAACCCATTCAGTCTACACAAATACAGTAAACAACATTTGCTACTGACAAAAGGAGCTCCTTAGAAATGGGTTTTATGTATCATTGTTTGGATAAAACAAACTGAGAGGATACGTAATTGTATGACAACAAACCCTTTTGGCCGGAGGCAACAGAGTGTGTCACGATGACTTGTAATTCCGATGTTTTCGCTGTTAAAATCGTATTTCCTGAAGGCGACATTGATCGGAGCCAGCGAAGCGAACACGAGAGTATTTCTAATGTACGGGACAAAGCCTGTCTCCCAAACAATGCCTTCGGAGACTATTTAAAACGAATCCCTTGACGACACCTACGCACACAGCATCAAGCTGATGTGTGGTGCAAATTGTAAACTTTTAGCTTTTCCACGTGATGGTTTTATGACTGCCCAATTTCTGCCGTAACACGAATCTGGCATGTCGTAACCAGAATCTGTCCTTAACCGAATAATGGTTATAATTTATTGGATGAGCTCATTATTAATATTTGACTTGTTACATGACCGCATTAACTTTACCCACTATGTAACAGAAGCGCAGATAGTTAATTTCGAGATTGTTTCCCCATATATTTTTTCCAGCGTTTAATCTACATCACTCTTTTACAAATCATCGTTCCTCAGAATACTTTACGATCCCGTGTACCTACAATCATTTAATAATACAAATAGATAAGAGACGTGATAAATTTAAATGCGTCTTAGTTTCGGCTGCAGGTTCACGTTCAGAATCCTCAGATTCCTGTAACTTACACCACACTCAGCGGAAGCTCACAGAACGCTCCGATGGGTTTAATCGTCTAACTATCGGCAATCCTTTACTAGTGCAAGCCTTTCACGAGCGATAGACCAGAAACATTATTAATATTGTCAAATATTATGGCGGCTTCGACAATGCACCCTTTATCCCTCTATCCCCAATTAGGCTGAAGAGAATATTGTCGCTGAAGTTTCTAAAGATTTATCGCTTGTCCTGGCTTAAAACGTTTATTGTGACTCAGAAGAATAGCTCAAGTAAAAAAGTTGTCTGATATCCATTACAAAGATATTTGTTAGTAGTTAGGAATAGATGCGGACAACGAACCGCTACGTGATCGTTCTACAAGGTCGGTCTTACATAATTTTCTGTTATGGCTGAAGAATTACAACTATCAATATACAGAGATGTCTGACTGGAGATAAATAAATGATCTATGTGTAAGATATCTTCGAAAAAGTCGTTCAGTAGGTGTGATTGAAAATAAGTACTTATGAAGGACCTTCTTAGTTCATTGTAGAGAGAAATGTTATGTTTTTAATTTATTCCTTTGTCGTGTTTTTGGAGTGTTGTCCCTTTCCATAATCCAAAATATCTCGATGTTTACCAACACGCTTAGCATGATTACAATTGAAACAGGTTTTGTCGACGGAAGAATAGACAAGATGACAGATAAACAATCACAATCTGTCATTTTATCTATTCTTCCGTCGACAAAACCCGTAGAAAACCAGTTTCTATGGTTGTCATGCTACGTGTGCTGACTGCTTCAACATTTGATTAACAATATTGTTGTTCGAAGGCCTCTACAGCAGTCTCTAACTGGAAATCAGTTTCCAGTTAGAGACTTTGCTGTATACAAATATGTTTGTAAGCAAATATGTTTTAAATTCAGTTTAGTCAATGATGTTTTTTAAATTCGGTTTGCGCTAAATGTATTTAGTGATTTGTGGTGCTAGCGGGCCACACTGGAAATCAGTTTCCAGTTAGAGACTTTGCTGTAGAAGCCTTCGAACAATAATATTATTAATCGAATGTTGAAGCCGTCAGCACGCGCAGTTTCTTATCTGAAGAAGGGAGACTAGATACCTACTCTGATTTCCATTCATGACGAGACGGTATTCATGAACTCTGCTATTAAATATTAGTTTTTAAAACATTTTCTTCGGTAACTAAGGCCCGCATTTAGCGCTGACCAAATTTTTAAAAAACATCATTGACTAAACGAATTTTAAACATTTGTTTAGTGCTAAACGTACTTAGTGATTGGTGTTGCAAGTGGACCTTAGTCTACAATAGCATTAAACCATTCCGCTCAAATTTCCAAAAAAAATCTATATCAGTAAAGTATCGACAAAAATGCGGGCAGCGCCGCGGGGCCCCTCACTAATACCATACAATAATGCAATGTTACTCAATTGTTAACTTTTTACACGTAACGTGACCAGCCAGTAGGAATCTGTACACAAATGCTGACCATTAATACATGTCAAGTAGCGACACTGAACTAAGATCACATCATTAATATTGAGGAGTACAAGTAGGCGTTGGTGGAAAAGGATAAATTTCATGGAGAGGTGCTTTCACCCTTTACGACTCCAATCTATTTGTCAGAGAAAAGGAAACACATTGAAGCAACTAAAGAAAGGAATCGTCTCTCAGGCGACCTAATTGTGTCCCTAATGTACGTACCACGTACGTTATTGCCTCTAACGATGCCGATTTCATGCTTGTCTTTACACTACAGTCGTAAGTACAGGGGTAACGATATAATTTTCAGTTGGACATCCTTGAATTATTTTGTGGTGTCTTTATTATCCGACTTCTTGCGGCAAAGCCAGCAGGAAAGCTTTATGAATCGCACTATGTATTATGTAAATTCGTTGTTACTTCATACATTGATTTTAATAAAATGTGGTGTCGATTTGATCTCATAGGAATAACTATATCATTTTAACGCTTCGGGATTGTCAGAAAAGTGTCTGTAATTTTTAATTTTTTATTCTTTAAACGTGTAGTTTGAAATGAAATGAAATTGTTTATTCTGTAAATAGGATTTCAGTATCACTTTTACATGACACAAAAACATTTGTTTTTTAAATCAGATGGAGGCTGACATTTCCTATCTATTCTGTCTAAATGGCGATATAAACTCAGGGGTCCAAAGTCTCTTTTAAATCGTATAATCATAAAATCTTTATTCATCTCAACATCATATTGTAGGTACTGGTTCTTGGTTAGAACATGTGAGGACCATGTAGATCCGTTTCTGGAATGGTATTTTGAGCAAAGAACCACACAGTGGACCTGTCCAGTCAGTGCAAGCATTTGTCATTAATCGTGTAGCTCAACTCAGGATTTAAGGAGCTCAACGACTCGACGAACAAACTGGGAGCCTAAAACGGCCGCTGTGGCATAATGTGTCATAATGTGATAATAATAAGAATCACACAAACTGTCACAAACTGACAATTCATAATATTATCTGCGTTCAATTCATATTACGCAATTCACCTGTTTGACAGTTTTGTATTATAATGAAATAACGTTTATGCTGTAGAAATAAAAAATAAAAATCTCATTTGATTAATAACAGAAACACTAAAGAAAAATTTTCCGTAAAATTACGGTCTTCATTTTTTCATGCGACAATGTTTACACCAAATACGATTCTGATATGAACTGAATTGAATATGATTTGTCAGCTAAAATATGTGTCACCATAGAGGAATTGCTGAGAATTCAGAAAATAAATTGCTTTTAAATGAATTGCGGCCGTTTTAGACCCGCAGTAGTTTAACAGTCTGGTTTGGCTGATTATTAACTTCAGGACGTTTTCCACTTTATAGGTAGAATGATTGGCTAAAGTGCACCCTCGAATATACCTACGATTGATTCGTGGCTATCATAAGCTACCTACGTATACTAGGTATAATTGAAATAGCTGAAAAACTGAAAAGGGCTCATTGTACTTATGATTATGAACTACTTTTACTATGCCAACAAGTAATAAAATCGTAGAAAAAATATTTGCTGCTCCATACAAACGTATGTAAAAATATTTGCTGCTCCATACATTTATCTCGACAAAATGTAGAGAACAGATGTTTTATTTCCTGTCACAATGATCACGTTTCAGGTTTGTTTTCAGTTATTTCATTTACGCCTTGTAGATATATGCATTCAGCAAACCTTCGAGTGTCATAGAAATACATGTGTTGAAGGTTTCTAAAAAGTCTGAAGGTGCATTTTTTTCCAACCAAAAGCAGTGTGAGTAAAAAAATATATTTAGAATACAACAAAATATAAAACTGCATATTTGTGCATAGAATAGAATAGAAACTATCCTTTGCTACAATAAATTAAATAAACTGTCCGTCAACAATGCGCCGGCGCAGCGCTACCTCGCACAAAGCAGAGCTGCCCGGTCAACCCATTAGCGCATGCGCGGCGGGGGCTCATGATCACTTTGCTCACTTTAATTTATGTACTTTGTGCCATTGTCCACCAACAAAGCATGCGTTTTATAGCGCTCGGCTGCCGGACACCCAGATTAACATCTATGCTTGGTTTCGCCTTTCTCTCGTTTTGTGCAACACACAATGGATATAACCGGGTAGCCACCTGGCAATAATGGCTTTGATGCAGGATTTTACGTCAAAAAAATCTGCATCCCTATAACAGTTTGATGTAAGATAAATCCGAAATTCTATCCCGTAATTTAAACAAAAGAATTAATAAAGAAAAGCTTCATTTAATTTATCAATAAATCTTATTATAACTAACATTGTTAATTGAAACGACATATAATTCTAAAATATTTAAAACTACATAGGTACCTAAAATACATTTGTTTCTGAATTAATACAATATTATTAATTAACTACATGATATTTTTAAAATAATTCTTAATAAACTGTTTAAATTAGAATTTGTTTGTAGGTAACATACCTTAAGTTAGCAAGGCCCAGACGAAATTTGAAAGACTATTCTAAGATCTTATAGTCAGTATATATTATACAGGCGAAACGATATAGTTCATATAGTGACACTGCTTTTTTGTCAAAATATTGCCATTGAAATTGAAATCGCTTCCTACAACCTTCAATTCGCTTAAGGACAATCAGTGTTAATTAATCTAAAAAAAAACAACAGGCACTTATAGTTTTAACTATGGATAAAGGTGTACCTAAGTATAGCCAACTAGGCATCATCATTTCAGCCGAAAGACGTCCACTGCTGGACATAGGCCTCCCCCAAGCACCGCCACTTCGACCGATTGTGCTTTCCGCATCCAGCGGATTCCTGCGGCCTTCACAAAGTCATCGGTCCATCTTGTAGGAGGCCTTCCAACGCAACAACTAGACATACATTGTCTAAGAAAAAAAAAAAAGTATTTTTCAAACCCCCTCATTTACCGACAAGTCCATAACAGAACCTATTCATTCTCTATCCGCGCATCACCATCATCGGACACCCCCCTCGGGTTATTCACCAGGTCGCCGTGAACCCGCACACGATACACGCACGTGTAAACCGGGTGTCCCCAGTTTGACAGCACCCTGACCTTCACGATATTATGACCCTTGGTAGAAGGAAACAGAACTTCAAAGTACTGGATAGGTTTGGAGTCTTTGTCGTATTCGAAGCTGCCGTAATCATGAGGGTATGGGTCGTAGCGGCTTTCTAGACCCTCCAGTTGAAAGAGGCGCGGAGCTGACGATATCTCTCTGTGAAAAAGATATTTAATTCGTTTCACCTAAAAATTAATGATATATTATTATTTATTAAATATATATTTAATTACAATGCAATACATCAAAATGGCTAAAAATAAAAATCTTTAGCTATTTTGATGTATTGCATTGTAATTACACATTTGAAAAAGCCCTAAAAGTTGTTTAGACTAGTTCGATCGTACTATGTGAAAACGAAAGTTATAAAACTTATAATAACTGTTGCTGCACATTAGTGACAAACTGATTAAGCGGCGGTGGCTCCGGGCGGCAGATCTTTGCGAAGCCCTTGTCCTTTGCGTAAAGTATGTGAATTGAAAGTAGGTATTTGTAGGTATGATAAGATTATTTTTTAAATTAATTATGCCCTGCCGCTCCGATATGAAAAAAAGTCTGAGAATGCAGGATGCAAGAGCGAGCGTAGCAAGCCCGAAAATGTTAACACCCTGCTTTCGAAAGTTTAGATGTTCTTATGACCATAAAGAAATAGGAGATACTTTGGCAAGATCGAGCAAAGCGGGCTCGAAGATTTTTGCACCCCGTCTCGGATAGGTTAAATTGACTTTTGAACATTTATTTATACAGAAATAGTAGTTACTTTGTCGACCAATAGGTATATACATAAAAATTAGAGAATGAGGATGCAAGAGCGAGTGAAGCGAGCTCGCAAACTTAAGCATCCCGTCTCGAATAGGTAAAGTATTATTTTGACCATTTATACAGAAATAGGAGTAACTTTGTCAAGTTATGTAAAGTTTGAGAAACAAGAGGCTGAAGGATACAACAACGAGCGAAGCGAGCTCGAAAATTTTATCACCCTCTGTATATATTTTGCATACTTCGGGGCCTCCAAATATAAACTGCCTTTTACTAACTGAACATATTTTAGCCTTGTTTAGTATTTTATTAAAAAGTACTTGTCGAAATTTGGGGGCCCCCCAGGCCTTGGGCAGTTTTTAACTTATACCGATAAAATAGTTTTAAATGTAAACTTTTTTTCACTCTAGATGTGGCGCGAGGCCCCTGCATGAATGAGGCCCTTGCGGTTATCGTGCTCGCCACCCCCTAAGGCCGCCATCATCATCATTGGCAGCCTTTTTCCACCCACGGCTAAATATAGACCTCCTCCCTTTTGTGCCATGCTTTCCTGGTTCGTGCGAGTCTCATCCAGGTCTTCCTCGCGATCTTCTGTGGGTCATCCACCCATCTGGACATTGTTGTGCCAACGCTCCTTCTACCGTTTCTCAGCAACCAATCCATTAGGCTCTGCTCCACCTGCTATCACTACGTCTAGCCAAATCTCCTGCCCACCTCCATTTTAGAGCCGCTACCCGTAGTTCTACGTCTTGAACCTTCTTAGTCCTACATCGGTTCTATAAGTTACGGACTCAATCTTTCAGTGATAGGCCTAACGTGGCGCGCTTAGATAGATAGATAAAACATTTATTTAGTGCACACAAAAGACACACATAAACACAATTAAATGATAACAAATTTCATGGATAGCATAGCTCTTTGTGCAATTTGGAATTTGTACACAGTTTGTACAAAGTGTCTTTAGTGAGCGTCCATGTTTCGGCGCCGTATGTCATAGTAGGCAAGACACATTGTTCATATAATTTAGTTTTCAGGCATTGTGGTATCTTCCGATCCCTAAAAATATCATCCGTTTGCAGTTGATGATACTAATGATCCATCACCCAGCGACCCGCCACCAATTGTCACTTAGTCTTGGACATGTTCATCTAAGGCCACCACTGAACCGATATTTTTCTGTTAAATTCTCAATAGTTAATTCTACAGCTAAGATGAAAATAAAAAAAGGAAATTACCTCGTCGGTGAAATATGTGGCGGTATGTGTTCAATGCTGATGCTCGTTATCCGGACCGTGCCCAGCAGACGTATAGTGGCCTCTCCCCTGGGCCCCTTGAATGCCCAGCACTCTCCGGGCAGGGTCCCCGCCCGGATCATGGCTCGAGCGCCGAGGCACTCGCGACAAACCCACGTGGTCAACATGTGGAGCGCCCAGCCTACTGATGACTCGTAAATGACATGCTCTACGGTGTCTCCCGTATCCAACACTCTAGCACCAGCGGTCTCGAGCGCGTAGTCTGCTAGCTGTCAACAAGTACCAAGGCTCAACACTCTCTCATATTTATAGCTACTGCACTAAGTTTTACTTTTAATCTTTCAATTTAGAATGATTGGAAGAGCGACGATGTCGTTATCCAATTTATTTCGCTGAGATGATGCCGAAGTGTGGCGATCCACGCATGTCGATATCACAAAGAGATATTCCTCTATGATTCATCCACGGGCCGACCGCGGTAAGCGTAGCTTAATTTGATCGATCGACCTGTGCGGCTGTTATACTTAGCTACGAGAGTTGCTGTATGGACTACAAAATATTATAAACTAGCTTCTGCCTGCGGCTTCATCCGCAAACCTATAACCTTCCTCAAGAATTGGGCTATGCAATGCAAAAAAACAATTTCAAATCCGACTGGTAGTTCCGGAAATTACGCCCTACATCCAAACTTACAAACAAACAAATTTTGACGAAGGAACGAATTTTGACGAAACTGTCAAACTGACGAAGGAACTTTTTCCGCATTTATAATAAAGATGCGGAAAAAGTTCCTTCGTCAGTTTGACAGTTAGACTGTCTGTTTCATAGAGGGTACTTTTCACTTTTTAGTTGTGGTACCTACTCCACACAAATTCGAAAACCACTACCTGCTATGTAAATAACAGTGGCAGGAACTTATCATATCATCCACATACTAAGTGGGAAAAAAGTACGTATTTTTGAAGCTAACTCAAAAACTATCGAAGCAAAGATAGTAAAATTTATATGGGACCACCTCGAGAGAATACCCTTTCAAACAAAAAAGAATTTTCAAAATCGGTCCACAATTGACGGAGAAATCGGTGGACATACATAAAAAAAAAACAAACATAAGCGACGAACATATAACCTCCTCCTTTTTGGAAGTCGGTTAAAAAGAAAGAAATACTTTAAGGGAGTGTAGTAGGTACACATGAAAATGAACAACTTTTACATGCCATGTCCAGGGATGAAATACTTCAATCTTAGCTTCGATTTATTCAAACGATTCTTTCACGTGTAAAAGGCATTTCCAAAACCTGTTTCCAGTGATTTCGAATATCAATTCTTAGAAAATCGAACCATTGTAGTTACTTTTGTATGGTTAGAAATTAAAAAGATAAGTATGAGGCATGATAAATTTCAGAAGCAAACGAAAACGGAAACACATGTTAGTAAAATATGAGGAGATGATTGAAAAAGATGTAACAGGCACAAACAAAGTGGCCATCCGACGGGGTTATAACGACACGTGTTTTAGGGGTAACTTCCTTACTACCAACCTGTATCTAAAGAACGAAATGTTCCAGTTTTGTTTTGTACAGAACAACGAATACAATGAATGAACGTAAGCAACCTCAATAGAAAATATGTAGAAATCCGTACCCTAATTGCGTAATACACGATCAATCACAATCTGTTTCGATTTGAAACAGATTGATAATCCATTGCTTCATATGTTGGAAAAAAATCTGCTCAACAACGTAAATAACGCAATGAATGTTGTTGAACTGTCAAAATGAAACAAATTAAGTAGTCATAATCGTTTACGAAAATAAGTTAGTACTGATGAAACATGTAGTGAAGACTACCAACATAGCATGCTGCATGAGACTGCTTGGTTTGACGCAATATCGCCTTATCCGCCACAAATTGCTGGTTCCCTATGTGAACTAGAAGATAATCGGGTTAATCGATATCTAGATCTCTATTTTATCTGAATAGATAAATAAGAAAATTCCTATCGCAGGTATGCTGGAAGAGATTTCTTTAGATATCCTTCTACGTATTTTTCTTTTCCCTTCTACTTGTCTGTTCATATTATGTGCATGTTTATAAATAATTGCACATCGCTAACCTGTCTATCATAATCCGATGCATCGCCAATCTGCCGGTTGTTGCGCAAACGCAGCACGGGGTCGACGAGTGCCTCCTTAGCGCGTCCGGCTGCCGCCGCCACTGCTGGCAGTGCCGATGAGATGCGCTCCATCTCACTCTGCAGCCGCTCGTGCTTCCGATTCACCTTCAAAAACATAACATCACGCCTATGCCTGTAATACAAGAAGGAGTAGGCAGTGGTGTACCTATTACACCTTAATACTTCAATTATTATTGTCTTTTTGAAGTGAAAACTTCTTTAGGCGCGTTGGGCATTTTTGAGATGGGACTAAACCATTGATTTCGCGACACTATAACAGAATTTACCGACATCGTGGAGTAAAAGACATCAACGCTTTGATTACCGCGGTGCCGATTTTTTTTCAAGTTTTCGCTATTGTCGGCACTCCCGGAGTGCTAGTCTTTTTTTTATCCACTAGCGACCCGCCCCTCATTCAAACAGCTTTTACGACGTTATATACTCGTAATAACAAGATTTTTTAATATGATTGTAGGTTCTTTATTATGAATGCATTATACCTACTCGTATAAATAAACCTCCTCGAATAGATGCTCTTATTGATGATACCGTTACGTAGTTTAAAAGAACAACAATTTATAGAAGATTAATTATTTTAACACGTTCAATTTCGGGAACCCTCCTGGAGGGTTCACCTAGTCGCATATGGGATGCCGGGAGCCCTCGCGGAGGACTCATTTTATAAATGTAGGTTTTTCTTAGTGATTACGGCATTATAACCGTGAAAATAAAATCTGATGTACATTTTATCAAGATTTATTAGTATATGCGTTGGTTTTAAAATCCAAGCATTTGTTTTTAATTTTTTCACGGTTACAAATTAAATATTCACAAAAAATGTAAAAGTTTGGAAACTACGTATAGCGACAAGATCCCCTGAAAACACTGTTTTACTTCGTTTTACACTGTTTTATAACACGATTTTAAACCTAATGCCGCTGACCGTCGGCGATGGTTAATTTTAGCGCAAACGTAATGCCGGCAACCCTTCCGGAGGGTTCATTTCCAATATGTATGGCGGCATGGCGTATGAGTTCTATGAAAAGTGGGTGGAGTCGAAAGTGTTAATGTAGTTAATTTTAGCGCAAACGTAATGCCGGCAACCCTCCCTGAGGGTTTACTTCCAATATGTGTGGCGGCATGGCGTATATGAAAACTGGGTGGAGTCTCAAGTGTTAATGTACCTACCTAATGATTGCAATTGCTACCGGAACATCTTACCTCAACGATGGAACAACTAACCCCATGACGGAGTGGGTTACTCCTTGTCGACGTTTTGCAATAAAATGTTTCTGGACAGCCAAAAAGATAATATATGAAGTTACGAGTACCTACTTGATGAATTTATGACAATTTAGTTTAGAGAACACATTCTGTCTCTAAATATCCGAAAGTCTTGGAGATCAGCCTTGTGTAAACGGGTTTTTACGTGTTGTTTGGAAATGGGCACTTTGCAGACATTGGGGCCGATTCCCTTGTTCACAAACTAAACTAAATTTATGTTCAGTTCAGAACAAGGGAATCGGCACCATTGGGTATTTATTTTAGTTTTCATTAATTATGTCACAACATTTTATTTGAATTTGTATGAGCTATTTCATAACTTAAATTTATACTCGTAATTGTTTGAAACGGACAACTTCACTTACTTACCTTTGTGTGTATAATTCGAGCGTATGGCACTCATGTGGTCTGCAGCTGAAAATCAGCGTCAGGTAGTAGGTATTACCTTGTGTTGTCATCTGATATTATGCTAAGCTGAGGCCCTTTTGGCATTACAAGTAGGTATTGTTTCTTCTGTTTTCATAGTTTTAAGCAATGAGGTTATTAACCTCATTGGTATTAAGGTGTTTTTTGTTCAAATGCCAATATAGTACCTACATTACTGTCGTGGCCTTCAATTAGGGCATTGATGGACGATCGTGAAAATGTGGGCTGAGGCGAAGCCGAGGCACACATCGTGAGTCCATCAATGCCTGGTTGCGGCTAAGTCTTGTATAGTACTTTTCTCAATCAATGCGCGGAAATTCAAACTAAGTAGGTAAATTTAATTAAAAATTCTAGAATCAATGACGAACAAAGAAAAATTTTCACGCGCCATTATGTTCATTTGTTTCTTCTTTACTATAAACAACTCTATTTGCTAAGCCAGTTCGAAATTTAAATAAAATCTTTGATAAGTTATCTCCTTGGTTGCCATGGGTCGAAATAAAAAGTTAGTTCCATTTTTAAATAACACGACAGATACGAATTTTCATAGTAATTTATTTGGCCGCCAAACAGGACAGATATGGATTTTCTAGTAGATAACATTGCTGTACTGGTAAAAAACAAGCGAGTAGGCACTCGCTTGTTTTTTACCAGTACAGCAATTTCGATTTATCTCGAAGAAGGTTGTCAAAATAATGTTCGAATTTCTAAGCATGTTTGAGAAAAATCATTTTGCAAAGACCCATGTAACAAATAGAGGGCGAGTCTATTGCCCTGAACCGGAAACAAATTCAGTCCGGCTGCTGCGTAGTGGAAAAACCCACGATAAACCCAATTTAAAAACCTAAAATTTTTCCTAATATATATAATTTTGATAGGCCTTTCGCAAAAGTTGCCCCACTAACTACATCAGTCAGTGTCTTTACGTAAAAGTCGAACAAGAAGCTCCTGTAACTATTATGCAAGATCGCCAAGCAATGATGTTTATTTGATGGAACAGCAAACCTTATAGCTACTGCCTAATTGTTCACTGTACAATCTGCGCGAGCTTGGGCGGGTGCAGTTGCTGTATTCACCTCTTCACCTCAAATTGGAGCATTTTCCCCTTTACTTTAATATGGTACCTCATGTGGCCATGTAGCTACTGTGTGAGCGTTTACTGTAGGTACTGTTTGAGATAAGTTAGACCCCAAGAGCTGATAATAATCAGATATGTTATAAAATAAATACAATAAAATATATCTAGTATAACAACTAAGTAGTGTGGACTACTTATGATCATATTTTTGTAAAACCTGCCACCTAAGTTCGCAAGTGGAAGCAATAAATATATGACTATTGATTATCTTATTAATCGTAAAGGCAGTAACTTAGATATGGCAATGAAGGCTTGGCCAAATTTTTGCATTACATAATGTTAGTTCACTACAATTTTATCTTCAGCTAGTTTTACCTGCAGTAGGTACCTACCTAGCTTAGTTGTGCCATGTGCATTGTGTAATTGTATCCAAGCTTAGATCACATATGTTTGTCTCTAGAAACGCACAGTACTTACGACGTGTCGCTTTATATCTCACACATATTCGAACTAAGTATAATAGACATGCATGACTGAGGCTCTGACTCTGAATAAGTAAGTACATGGCGAGCGGAGACGAGCCTGCTGTCCAAATACAAAGCGTTTTTTGGCACCCATGTCAAACCTATTGGTGAAAATTACAGATTTTCATGACGGCCGTTTTATTATAACGGAACCGCTTTCCTAGAAAACCAAAGCTTTAGCGTCATTATAGTCCCGCCCAAAAAGTTCACAAAACTTATAAATCTGTGTTATAAATACTTCGACTTTCATGGAACCACTAACGCCATCTGATGTAAAATTGTCGCGTTCGTGCTACTAAATCCGTAGCACTTCGTAGTCAGGGTCTACGAACTCTAACAATTCGCAGCAACATGCAGCGCCATCTATCTTATTGAATGTGAACTATCGGCAAATGTAAGAGACCGTGTGGTGGATGTAAGTAAGTAAGTCGTTTATTTTGCAAATATGGGTACAATACCTACATGGTAATAAGGAAAACAAATAGATTCAGCCATATTTTACCAATAGGCATGCAAAAGTTATAGTTTGACGCTAAAATAAGATCCATTGAGGAGCTTTAAAATTACAACTTATATAGATCACTACCACACAATTTATTTAAACAAAATTCTCAACAAAAACACTATTTACTTTTACAAAATTCTCAACAAAAACACTATTTACTTATACAAAATTCTCAACAAAAACACTATTTACTTATACAATACTTATACAGTTTCAGGTATGTCAGCTAATAATAATATCATTAAACACACAATTTATATAAGATGTCAAAGTATCATTTTAATGTCAGAGTATCAAAGAGTAAGATGTCAAAGTATAAAAGATAAACAATTCAATTAGAATGTCAAAGTATCATTCAAATAGTCATGTAAATTATAATAACATTTAATAAATAGCAAGTCTTTCAGTTTCTTTTTGAATCCATTTAAATTTAACTCTTTAATTGATTTTGGAATTTTGTTATAAACTTGCTATGCAGAATATACTTTTCCACATTAAGGCTGTTTTGGCTCTACGTCCGCGTAACATACCTATTATTCCGCCTGTTACGTTTAACAGATGCTCTGTGATGTGGTGTTTCTTTTTTTTTAACTAGGGCATCTCGCAGTTTGAGGTCTTGACTGCTTAACCAGGCTTTCCTGTGGCTGCCTTAGCTTCTACATTCAAAGCCTCCAGCCAGGGGCAAAACTATTCTAAATTAAAACTAGGCGAGCTCTCGATAAGGGTACCCCCTGTGGGGTACGACTATACGAACCTCGGCTTAGGGCGTCGCTGGGGGGAGGATAGAAAGAAGGGACAGGCTGGATCAAACTTAGATTTTTATCTTGATTATTATACGGGTTATTTAAAGCTACGTGCTCAACTGCAACAACTGCTGGCACCTCGTTTTCGAGCAAGGGTCAGGGGGGGAGTATCATTTACTCGGGGACGCGGTCGCGATCGCGAAGGACCTCGGCGGCGGAGACGGAATGACGATGTGGTGTGTACCATCGTGGGAACCTATATAACTAACCACTTTGAAAACAAAATTCTGTTACCGCCCCAGTTCTATAGCGGGCGAGCGCTGCAAGCAAGAATAGTCCTTACGGTGGTTAATTATTGCTTTCTGCGATGGACATTTATATTATGAGGGGACGTTTAACAATTTAATTTTCCACCCAAAATCTGTACTTACATAAATCGATAATTCGATAGTAGTTTTTATGATTTTTTAAGTCCGTCTATTCTGAACCTGAAACTGGGTTTTTAAATCTCAAATGCCTAGATGCTTTAATTCTGAATCATGATATCAGCGTCTATTAGTGTTTGATTACTTTAATAAATATAGAGCATTTCACACTGAAACAGGTCCTTTGAATTTCAGATAAGTACAGATAGGTAGCAGTATTATTATCAAAGGCGTCGCCAAGGGGGGGCAAAGGGGGCAGCTGCCCCCCCCCCCCCCCCCAGAGATTAAAAAATTAAGTAAATACAAGGCATTTAATGTAAAGAAACTACATACTTAACCATACAGCCAATTTTGTTTACTTGGTTTTTTTTTTGTTTTTTAATGTTCCATATCTCCTAAACGGGGTCTAATCCGGGGTCCGGGGACGTAATATTCATATCAATGTGCTGGTGGTAGGCCCAGTCATAATATCTATTATGTTTCAGCTCTACAGTTGGTTCTGAATAGTTCTGGGAAAAATGACCCGAAAGATTCGTTTCCAACTCATACATTGAATATGGAAATTATTATTTTTCTCAGTTCCTATCGATCGGGACTATACCGAGATGAAAACAGACTTCAAAAATCAAATGTCCACCAGCGTCCATTTTGGCCCCATTGTGCGCCGTAGAGGTTATAAGACTCGCACTACAAGTGTAAAGCTACTTGTGCTCTTGACTTTTGACTGTACCTACAAATTACACTTTTCCCATCCTCCATATATGGACTTGGGGGGGGGGGGGGGCCTGGGCTATCGGCTGGCGACGCCCTTGATAATTATAAAACCTATAATTATCTATGAGAACTTATCTGTACCCATATTTTATTATGTTTTTGCAGGTATCGTAACTACAACGTAATTGAATGTATAGCAACCTCAGACAGTCCTCTAGTAAGCTGCATGACGACGTATTTGATGTCAGAGAAATCTCCATCCAGCATCTCTTGCGTGGGTCCCCAAAAATACGCGTAAACATGCAGTCCTAGTAACGTAGTTAGTGCGACGCACACGAACGAACGAAATACGTTTCGGAAGCACCCATCCTGCCTGTACCCATATTCCATGAATTATTTAGCTAAATATGTTTGATTTTTGCACTAAAACTTCTATTTGATTGGTACTCTGTCATCCTCATCAGAAGTCATCTTGACAGTGTACAATAATCTCCATAAATAGGGGCCCAATCACACGTACCACAATCACACTACAACGACAACACGTGGACGGGTGCTAATTGATAGGAAAAAGAATAGTTTATTCACACGGACCACGCACGCAGCCACAAAGCAACCACCAGCGAGACCGCGGGCTAGCAGCCGGCCACATCGCAAACACAACGATCTGTCTACCTGCAAACACTAGCCACAACAACGTAACCACATCGCAACTACTTGCGACAACGCAACTACTTGCGACAACGCAACTGCTTGCAACAACGCAACTGCAATAAATTGCAGCGACACTATTCACATGTAACCACTGCTTGCCCACATATTAACGCTACGATGTGGTGTGATTATGGTACGTGTAAACACGCCCTTAGGCCTCTGCCTCGAATCTTGCGGGCAGCGGGGCGGCGCGCGGCGGCGACGGCGGCGGCGCGGGAGCGCATAGTTTTATATGTAACCGCTCGCTCCCCGCGCCGCTGCTTTCGAGAACATATAGTTACATTACATATGAATCTATGCATTTGAACGCGCCGCTCCCGCGCCGCCGCCCCGCTGCCCGCAAGATTCGAGGCAGAGGCCTTTTACCGCAGTGAATTTCTTCTTCGAGATGATTTCCACCAAATGGCTCGCGTCCTCCCTAGAGTAAGTATGTTCCTTGCTCGCGTCGCATCGGATCGGAAAGGATACGAACGGATGCGGCGACAGCCGATCGCGCCCGGCAGGATGTTGACACATACGATCGGCTCCGTACATTGAAATATGGTTCCGTATCGTCGCTTGCCTTTCGCTTGCGAACGTATCCGTTTCTGCGTGAAATAGTTTCATTCCTACCGTGTTGTTCAAATTTTTTAAAATGTTATAAGTTGACGAAGTATTGTTGGCTATTGCATTAGATGAAAATAATCATAAAACACAGAAGGAAAAGAAAAATTTTGATTGATGATTTATTTCCCGGCCACGGTTTTGAGCGCACGCGACGACAGCCGAAAGGATCCGATCGCGCGTCGCAGCATACTTTCGGCTACGATCGCATGTCGTGGAAGACGCCCGCGGTCAAGCTGCTGAGCGCGCCTTGGTAATATAAACTTTAAACACTATGTACACGATTTTATATCGTTTAAAGATCGTAAAATCCGTTCCGATCCGATGCGATGCGAGCAGTTTGGTGGAAATCATCCTTTAACCCTTAAGTGCATAGTTTATCAAAAATGATAACTGACTTTTTCATACGCATAACTTCCGAATAAAATATATTTAAGTAACGAAACGTTTCTGGACGACTGTTTACGTGTCATTCTTATAATCTGTCAACATGACAAAATACTATCTGGGCTGTGATTGGTTGAATTTGACATTACAAGCAATATTTATATCGGTTCTTAACTAGTATAAAATAACGGTTATTTACAAAAAAAAAAATACTTTCTGAAAGGTAAGAATCTATATTTTGTTTTGATATGTTTATTTTACAACTGAATACTGTGGCATGGTACTAAATTTGCTTTGGAATATTGTTATCAAAAATGATAATCTATGCATTACCGGTGTAAGTTTTTCTTACTATGGATGTACATAATTATTCTTACATTGCTATGTTTTTGGAGCAATTTTTATGTCTTTTGGTGTTGGGTTGCATGGTTTTATTATGGTTTTAGATCTCTATTGATACGACATAGAATATGAATGACAGAGATATTGAAACACTATTATCTCAACTGGAAAACGGCGACATCTCTGAGGATGAAGCAAACATCGATGAAGATGCTCTGGATTACTATGACAATCTAAATGAATTGCTCGAAGACCTTGAAGATGTGGAACAGGAAGTAGAAGAAGAACAAACAGAATTAAATACTAATCAAGACTGTGATCCCCCATTAGTGTCTGATGATTTGTCAGAAATTGAATCAAGGTCCACTAATTATACTCAAGTAAGAAATTTAGTTTGGAAAAAGAAAAACATGCCTTTGGTTGATCAAGCTCTTACCTTTCTTGGAGTCACAGCCTACCCTCAACATATTTTAGATTTATCCACTCCATACCAATTTTTTTCTTACTTTTTTGATCAAAAGCTACTAGAATTGGTCATTGCTGAGACGAACAAATATGCTGTACAAGTGAATCCAAATTTTTCCGACCCCATCAACTTATTAGAACTTCGTAAATACCTTGGCATCTTGATATACACTTCAGTATATCATTATCCTAGCATCAGATCTTATTGGGCACGAGCTGTCCAATTCCATCCAATTTCAGAGACAATGACGGTAAACAGATTCGAAAAGATTCGCCAAATAATTCATTTCAACGACAACAGTAACCACCTACCTCCTGACCATCCTGAGCACGATCGATTACATAAAATACGTACAGTAGTAGACCATCTCAATAACCGATTTATATCAGTTCCGTTTGAACATCGCCTGTCATTAGATGAACAGATGTGCTCCACTAAAATTGGCCATTTTATGAAGCAGTATTTGCCGAAGAAACCACACAAATGGGGATTTAAATTATACGTGCTTTGTTGCCCAATGGGTTATGCCTATAATTTTGAAATTTATTCAGGGGCTCCTAATACCCAAAGACTACCAAATGAACCCGACTTAGGAGTAGTTTCGAATACAGTCATACGTTTGCTTCGACCACTACCGAGGAATGTAAATCATATAATATATTTTGACAATTTCTACACAAGTTTGTCACTATTCCATTACTTATTCAAAGAAGGTATTTATTGCTTGGGGACAGTACAGAAGAATAGACTGGGAAAAACATGTAAACTGCCTGATAAAAAAGATCTTCTCAAACCATCAGTGCCGAGAGGATCGTATGATGAAAATGTTACTACCTTTGATGGGGTTGAATTTTCGGCCACTAGCTGGAAGGATAATAAACAGGTTTTACTGCTCTCCACGTATGTGGGTTCAGAACCTGTAAACACGGTAAAAAGATATGACAAAAAGCAGAAGAAAAGCATTGCCATATCCTGCCCAAATGCTATCCGCGAATACAACGCGAGTATGGGCGGTGTCGACACTATGGATAGCTATTTGGGTCGATACAGAATTAGAATGAAATCCAAAAAATGGACAAATAGACTCTTTTATCACCTACTAGACATGTCTGTGATAAATAGTTGGATTCTGTATAAAAAAGTTTTGTTGAAGAAGGGTGCGAATCCTAAGAATATTTTAAAACTTGCTGACTTCAGGACCGAACTAGCGGAAACTTTGTGTAAATATGGCAGCACATCGGAAAATAAAAGAGGTCGCCCAAGTTTGAATACTGCTGCAGGCCCTGTAAACAAGCAAAAGAGACCAAAGATAGGTGCTCAAACATTACCTCCTGATGACGTACGTTTTGACGGTGTCGGGCATGAAAAATCTTATGGTTCCAAAAGGAACCAGTGTAAATATGCCCAATGTAAAAAACTTACGTCAGTAATGTGTGAGAAATGTCATGTGTCACTCTGTGACAATAGAAATAATAACTGTTTCAGGGTTTTTCACACTAATAATTTTTGTTTTTTTTTAAGACCTTGCTGCATAATTTATCAAAAATGATAACACATGTTTTTTAATAAATAATAAACTTTAAATATTGAAATGATTTTTTTTTATTATTTTTCCTGTTTTTTAGGGACCTCATTTCGTAATATGTGTATTTTTTCACGAAAATATAAAAAATCATGCATCTAAGGGTTAATCCACCAATCCACCATTTCTGCCGATTTTTGCAGTGGTCCCAAGCCAAGCCATATCCAATTTACGTCAAGTGGTAAATGTCCCCCAGTCAATGGCGCATTATACGGGATATCTGTGATTAAGTTTTATTGAAAAAATGAAATACTTTTGGATATTTAAACCGTATATTAATACAAAATGGCTACAATCCGCAGATTGTTACATAAAGTGTAACCACACGAGAAATATAGTCCAAATTAATGTAGATTTATTTACTGTGTACCTTTCAATGTTTCCAATTATTATGGTGCCTAGAATTTGCTCGCATTTTATACATGATGATTAAAAATTACTATCAACATAATTATTTATGTTACAATGATGAACTAAAAAAGATTATAATAAAATTATCAATATTGGGCGTCATCATTCTCTTGCTTACCCCAACCCAATTTATTTTAGGTCGGAGCAGCACGTCTTTGCTATTATTTGTATTGTTCGGTGCATTAGAATAATTAGCCAAATCCACATTGAGCAAATCTAGGCACCAACAGGTTGCAAGTTATGTAAAAATCTGCAGCAAACAAGTCTATGCTTTCTGGTTTTGCGTGGCGTATTCGATTTGCGCAGCGGCAACGGATTTCATGGCGTCGTGTGCGGAGTGCACGTTGCCGCGCCACGCGAGCAGCACGTCGCGGAGCTGCTGCCACTGCGCGCGCCCGAACGTGCGGTGCATCGTGCTCGACACGCGCACTGAACGCTCCGCCTGATTCATGCGTGCACGCACCAGCTTGGTCTTCAGTACTGAAATGGACATATGAGTGATTTTAGAATGTCACATGGCTTGGAAGCGTTTAATTACCTTTTAATTTGCAAGTACATAATTGTACCATTAACTGTGGGTCATATAAATATTTATCCCAGTCATAGCACACAATAATATGTCTGAATCCATTGATATCTTGATTACCATATAGTTTTAAATGATTGTACTTCAAATTACCTTCAATAATGAAAGTTTCAACATCTTGTTCTTCAATTTGCAGTTCTGATATAATCTCATCATAAGTAAGTTCAGGGTTGACTTCAGCCATTTGCATGAAGGACAGTATCCTCATTTTCTTTACATTTTGTTCATGGTCTAGACCTGAAAAAAATTTTTTTTTTAAATTAATTACAGCAATAATATTTACATCATAATAATTGGCGTAACTAAATTGTACATACCTTGAGATTGAACAAATTCTTTGTGATTTTGGTAAAAGGTCTGATAGCTAGACAATTTCTCAGATACGAAAATAGTGAGCAGGTCATGGATTAGTTCGCCTTCGAGGAATCTAACAGGTTTGAGGGATAGCAGGGGATCCAGTAGGAATGTAGTGGGATCAGCCAGTGCCGTGGAGATGCATTTGATTGCATCCTCTCTGGCGTACGAGGCATTTTCGTCAGTGTATGTGCCAAGCAGTTCAATCATAACCTTTGAAGCCAGTTCACTGAAACCAATACAATTTGCTAGTGTGAATAATAAAATCTTGTTGGAAATTACACTACCTAGACAGTTTTCCTTTGTAATCTTAGGTCTGATTGAAAATTGGCTTGCAAATTGGAAATTTGAAGACAAATGGGATCCCTAAAATTGGAATCCATTTCTAAAGCAGACATGTCATCAAATAATCCCGAACCTTTTATTATTTTTATGGAAAGCTTACATGGAAATGAAACATACCTGGTGAAACGTTGGTGTACTGAACACCTTTGCCTATCCCTTGAGGGACACAAGCCCATCTATAACTCTAGTCTAGTGGCATTTGATGGCATTATGTGTTTATTTAAATTGTTTTGCTAACAAGTCCAACAAAATGTTACCTGTTCTGATCTTTCAAAACTGAATGCAACAGTCTGTAGAGTTTCTGCATTTGTTCATTAGTGGGCGGGCAGCCTGAGAACTCTTTCCTGAGTTGTTCCACACTGGTAAACACCTCCCGTACGAAGCCAACGCGCGCCGCTAGCTCAATGACGTGGTAGTATACATGGTAACGCAGGGGGGAATTTGCCTCCAAGTTATTGTATAAACGCCATAGCCTGTAAATTAAAATTCAACTACTTATTCAACTAAAATAGTTACAACGACAATAGCACATGTCCAAGCCACCAGTTAACTCACTAAAGACTTGTCTTAGATTTGTTGCAATTATTACCATGATTAAAAACAACTTCTGTGATATTGGCCAATAAAATACTAATTTAAGGATTCATTTAATTACTATGACTTCTAGTTGATTTAATTGAGATAAGAGCTATAACAAAATAAAGAACTTACGACTGTAGCACAACCATGCCAAGTTTGGGCCCTGGTGCCTTTGTGAGCCTTTGACTAAATGCCAAAATCAAGTTTTCTCCTCTCTCCAATGGGATCTGAAATAAAATGAACACAATTATATATTTACAAATCACACAGTGCCAAACTAGACCTTAAGAAATATGTTTGTTGTCTGGGTAGCAGATTTAATTATGAGGTAAGTGGCTAGTACTTTGCAAACAAAAAGGCAGGCTTTATGTATACTGAATAAATAGTAACATAATTTACTTACAGAGACCATGATGGAGACAATACTGTTAAGTATAGCTTCAATCTCGGATTCATTTGGTTCCTTGAAACAAACATCACAGACTCCCACTATTTTGTGCAAGTCGTCCTCAATACCCTTTGGCGACTTCTCTTCCGCTATCTCTGCTCCGAGACTCTTGAGGTACTTCCTTAGTTCTAGTGCCTGAAAGCGTCGACGTTAATAATTACATCAGTAAAAACTAATTTACACTTTCCCAGACTCGATGACTAGGTTATGTTGACGTTAACTTACTTGATCTTCGAGAGATATATCCATAAAAACTGCGGGACCCTGCATTTTGAATGTTGCAAACTACGTGCACTCCTTTTAATTCAATCGAATTCTTTCTCTGGAAGAGATATAATAAAAAAATGCATGTGCCACAAGCAGTTTATGACACGGCACGGCTCAACAAAAAGAACTGCCACAGATTATAGTTTGACGTTTACGGTTTTAGAAAATTATACAGTGCTAAAGTAAAACTAGATTCACACGCTTGGCACTTGCCGCAAACTACATATCTCTTCAAACGACAGTAGTGACACTGACACTAATAAATAAGTTTACAGCATTGAGGAAAGTAATATATCGTTCACAGTCTGTGGATAAGTTTGACGTGAGTTTGACGCTGACTGACTGACAGTGACAGATCGATAGCGGAATTTTATTTCATTTCGTCAACAAAGTAAAAAAAAGCGTAGCAGTAGGTACTATGTTATTTTTTTGATTATGTTAAAGTATTAACGTTATAAAAAGTACGATTTCAATCCAAATTGCTCCAATATGAGTAGTTTTCATAAAACCAGCGATTCTCGCGTCACTATAAGTGGCACTAAAGTGAAAAACAGTTTACCGATAGTATCGTCTGGTATTCCATCTCTAGACCATGTCATTGGTAAGTAATATTTGTTTTCATGCGTTGAAAACCAGTAAAAGAAGTATTTCTTTGTTTTTCATGTAATAAATTAGTTCTACTTGGAATAAAATTGCAATTTCCTTTGTAAATATAACCTAAAAAAAATAGATTCCAATGTGTCGATCAAATTATTATATCACCAAAGATACACACATCAATTATTGAAATTTTACAGGCGGTGGTTTACCGGCAGGAAGTATATTTGCTGTTGGTATGTATACAATTAGTACTTCGTAATGTTGAAAATTAAAGTAATTTGTCCCTCTTGGAAAAATATTATTGTAAAACGACACTGACAGTTTTGTTTTCTTTTCAGAGGAAGATGTCCTGGCTAACTACAGCAGAATTCTTTTGAAGTATTTCTTATCTGAAGGTGTAGCTTGCAAGCATGACTTGTTTATTGCATCAGCTGATGAAAATCCAGTGGATATTGTAAGTGAACAAATTAAAAATAGCCATAATAACATAAGGTTTTGTAAGGTGTACTGTATAATTAAGATTCACCATCCTCCTGTCCTTATTCCAATTTAATTGAGTTTGGCCCACCTTCTACCAAACATCTCTATTAGCAGACACCTCAGTATTCACCTCTTTTCAAACTTCTTTACTAATAATAATAATATTATCAAAAGGTAAAATTTGATTGTTTGTTTGTGTACTGTCTCATCGCTGTACATTTTTCTGCTCTCTCTGTAACCTACTTTAGGCCAACAATGCATGTCATAATTTAGTGTAATAAAATGACATAACTAACAAATTTAAATATAGTGAACTTATAACTGTGTAGCTATCAACAACTGAGAAATAATCGCCTTCCACTCACAACTATAACTTACTTTTAACTTTAATGAACTTAACTATTTAGTGCATCTTAATGGAACGTGTTTCTCTATCTATACTAACTGGACTTACAAACCTTCACAACAAATCGGTGTATGGAGTTAACGACTACAACCCGTACAGTTTGTATGTAGGGGTAATCTCTGGAACTGTCAGTCGGATTTGAAAAATTATTTTTACATTGGATAGCCCAATTCTTGAGGAAGGTTATAGGCTATGTAACATCACGCTACATCCTTAGGAGCTGAGCAAATAGCAAAAAAGTCACAGTCAAGAACATTAAGCAAAAACGAAGTAATAGCGCGGGTGGCCGATGGGATGCGACACGGTTGGTCGGGGCCGAAATTTCACGCGAACGAAGTAGCGGGCAGAAGCTAGTTTACTATACAGAAAAAAAAAAAATATTAAGTTAAAATGTGTGAAAAAAACTTTTTCACTACACAAAGAAAGAAGAAGTTGACTCCACTTAAATCTTTAAATGCTTGAATGTACTCTACTCCTTTATTAAATTTTCAGTCCAAGGAATTACCCTTACCGACCATAATTCCTCAAGATGATGAGGTCACAACAACAGCTATTGATGTAGATAAGATGAAAATAGCTTGGAGATATGAAGGGCTCAGTCAGGTGGAGTCATCATTTGGTAGCAACACTAGCTTTGGACACCATTTTGATCTGAGCAAACATATTGATGCCAACACTATTGATAGCTGCAATATCAAATATTGCAAATTGAATATGGATAGTGAGAAGGTCAATGGTAAGATACATTTTTTTTGTATAGTGTCTAAAAACAGGTTTAATAAAAGGAATTGTAAATTTTGGTTGTACTCAGTCTCTGAATTCACATTTTTATCCACATTAACAACTGTAATTTATTTTATTACTATTATGAAATTAATTTCTTATTTTTCATTACAGGTTTCAAAAACAGCCTATACCATAAATTACTGACTAGTATTAAAGAATTAGTTTCTAAGGAAGAATATCAAAGTAATGTTCTGAAGAACAGCAATATTTTAAGGATTGGTATACACTCATTGGGATCTCCAGTGTGGATGGCAACGGACTGTGATGAGGAGGCCAGTGGGAACTATGGACAAGATCTGATCAAGTTCATGTATTGTCTAAGAGTTATACTCAGGGACACTAATGCGGTTGCATTTGTTACAATTCCTGCCCATCTATTTGACGTAAGTGTCTTGATTAGGAAAAATACTAAAAGACCAAATCAAATCAAATATAATCAAATTAATGATAGTTCTGTGTTTTTTTTTACAGGATGATCACATAACGAAAAGACTTTTGTACTCAGTTGATAATGCAGTCAGAATAGAGTCATTTGCTGGCTCCAGTCGTGAAACGAACGCTGTGTACAAAGACTACCATGGTCTGTTCCATATTACCAAGTTGTCTGCTATTTACTCACTTGTGCCTTTCGTGCCGCCCAGTCTCGACATGGCGTTCAAACTGAAAAGGAAGAAGTTTGTCATAGAGAAGCTACATTTGCCTCCAGGTCTGATATATTATTTTTGGTTTATTTGAATATTATTTTTGTTTATATTAGTTTTCTGATTACATGTCCTGGTCTGTATACCCAAACCCTTGCCAGTAAATATACTGTATGACTATTATAAGAACATTGGGGATTTCAGAATGTTGTTATCAGATTCCCCACCTCTCTTCCCATTCTCTTTGCCATAATCTCTCTCTTGATCAAGTAAAATAAAGAGGATTGTGTGTAAAATTAGCTTACACAACTGCATAATAAACTTTACTATTGTGTTTCAGAACTTGAAGAAACCAAAGAACGGGAACAAGATGACATTACAAGCGTACCAAGTGTAAACTGTGGTGGATTTAAGAAAAGAGACATTGAATTTTAAAAACGTAAAACGTTTAAACCTACATTATAAGTAAAATAACAGATAAAATGACGAATATTTTTTGTGATAAAGTAAAATATACAAATATAAACTGTTTTTACGATTTTTTATTAAACACCTCATAATGTTTGTAATGTAATGTTGCAGTGAGCCTAAGTGATGTCGCAATAAACGTGGTCAGTATGTCCATAACGAACCTGTAATTCCACAGTGTAAATGTTGAGGCATGCATGAGCGACTCATGCATTAATTTTAAACAAAAATGCTTTAATACTACAGTCACCCCACCTGTTCACCAGAGCGTATCTCCCTAAAACCGGCGAATCTATTCATCGTCCGTTTGTTTATTCACATACTCACATTATTAGTTGTAACTATAGCGTTTTGACCACATTTCTCCGTGTCGTATTACACTGAATCCTTGTGGCTTTTATATTTTATCTAGTTTTATTCCATTTAAAGATGTGCAAAAATGAAACAAGTGCTAAAGTGCTCTTTGGATGTTTCAACACCGTATTTTTTGTAAGTAATTTGTTTATACTAACTACTGTTTTAAATTTTCTATAATTTTGTTGTGCACACAAAAAACAGTTACCTACTGGTATAATCTTTACTTCCTGGTATAAAACTCCTAAGGACGATAAGACCTATTACTTGTGAATTAAAAAATCAACTACTTTATAATGTTATTTCTCCCGCAGGCATGCGGTTTCGTGGAAGTAATATGTGGGTTTCTATTACTCTGCGACTCCAAAAGAATACTCCTATCACGACTTCTGGCGGCGCCTGATGAAGACTTACTGACACATCCACCATTCTACTACTTGTCCCTGGCTCTACTGGTCGCCGGGCTGGCTATGTGTGCGACCGGAGCGCTCGGCTGCTGGGCCACCTACATGCCCAGTTACACGGTCCTTAGTATTGTAAGTATTACCTTTTCACCACTACTACTTAGTGTACTTTAAATTGTTATTGGAAGGTGCTATTGAGTAACATAGGTCACTGACCGATATATAGACCGTTGGCTTCAAGGCGATAAGTTTTGGGTGTGACTCAGCTACTGAACTGATGATAAAACAAATGTACTTAGGTAGGTGCTATATACCACTATGTATGTAGTAAATAGGGTCCGTCTGGCTGTTTGTTTATGTGAGATTTGATCTTGTAATGTAACCACAATGTTTACAAAATCAAATCTATAATACAAGCAAGAGAAATAATTTCATTTAGGTTTAAGTACAATAGTTATTCTTTCAGTACTTCTTGGTGGTGCTGTCGATGTTGCTATGCGAGTGCGCTGGAGGAGTGCTAGCAGCCATTTGGCCGCGGTGTCTGGGCCTGCAGAGCTCACGTGGAGGCGCGGTGGGCGCCCTACAGACTTACTACGCGTTACCTGACTTTGAACACTTTACTGTGGCCGTGGACTTAGCTCAAACTGAGGTAAGTTATGTTGTGTCCGTTTCGACCGCGCGGCCATGGCGTTTTTTTTAAATAAAAACCATCCCAAGTTTTTGTAAAAAAATGTAAATGTCGATTCCCAAAAACCATAAAATTGTCAAAGCAATGGTTAAAAAGTTATAAGGGTTTGAATGTGGCCGCGCCATCGAAACGCGGTGAACCGCGCGGCCATGGAGATCTTTAAAACTAAGCGTCGCAGAGACCTGAAATTTTGGGAAATAGTAGATAAAATTCGTAAAAAAATTGTAAAAATATAGAAAAAAATCCTGTGTTTATATTTAAGGAGCTGTAAGGCTAAAACCTCATGGCTGCGCCATTGAAACGGTGACAAACACGTTATCGCCGATATCTCGCTGAAAAAGCATCGCAGACGTCTGAAGTTTTTTGTAAAACACAGATTTGATTTTGTCAAAACTAGTAAAAATACAACAAAAAATCCTAGGTTTATATTTCAGGAGCTGTAAGACTAAAACCCAATGGCTGCGCCATCGAAACGGTGAAAATTTAGTTTTTCGCCAATAACTCGCTGAAAAAGCATCGCAGAGGTCTGAAGTTTTTTGTAAAACATAGATTTGAATTTGTCAAAACTAGCAAAAATACAACAAAAAATCCTTGGTTTATATTTCAGGAGCTGTTGAAAAAAATCTTTAATACGTCTTTAATATGTCGATTAGGGTGACCACGGATTATTATTTACAGAGAACTTTCCACCTATTTTCATAAGAAATGAAATCTCAAGGATCCGGTGAACAATAAGATGCAATAATATGGCTATTTCTTTAAAAATCACATTTAATTAAATAATTCTACAATGATTTGTTACGACGATAATAAAACTGGAACGCACACAAATTCAGAACAACTTATGACGATACATAATTTAACATTTATGATTTAATAGATGATGATTAAGATATTAAACAACAGAGAAATTTTAAAAACTATATAATGGGAATAAGTTCCATGTACATCAACCAAAATACCTCATTTTAAAGTTTTTATGTAAATTTGCGTATTTACAAGAAATATACTTACTGTTACGAAATAATTTGTAATTTTAAAGAAATGCATATCTTAGTGTATGCGAACAATCTGTGATTTATGTGATTTTGAAAGAAATGTATGACTTAGTGTAAGCGAACAATAAAATATTTTTGTACGTACCTTATCTTTTCATTTTAATTTAATTCGAATCCTTGAGATATCATTTCTAATAAAAACAGGTGGAAAGTTCTCTGTAAATAATAATCCTTGGTCACCCTGATCGACATATAAAGATTTTTTTCAACAGCTCCTGAAATATAAACCTAGGATTTTTTGTTGTATTTTTGCTTGTTTTGACAAATTCAAATCTAGGTTTTACAAAATACTTCAGACCTCTGCGATGCTTTTTCAGCGAGTTATTGGCGAAAAACTAAATTTTCACTGTTTCGATGGCGCGGCCATTGGGTTTTAGTCTTACAGCTCCTGAAATATAAACCTAGGATTTTTTGTTGTATTTTTACTAGTTTTGACAAAATCAAATCTGTGTTTTACAAAAAACTTCAGACGTCTGCGATGCTTTTTCAGCGAGATATCGGTGATAGCGTGTTTGTCACCGTTTCAATGGCGCGGCCATGAGGTTTTAGCCTTACAGCTCCTAAAATATAAACACAGGATTTTTTTCTATATTTTTACAAATTTTGTACAAATTTTATCTACTATTTCCCAAAATTTCAGGCCTCTGCGACGCTTAGTTTTAAAGATCTCCATGGCCGCGCGGTTCGCCGCGTTTCGATGGCGCGGCCACGTTCAAACCCTTATAACTTTTTAACCATTGCTTTGACAAATTTATGGTTATTGGGAATCGACTTTTACATTTCTTTACAAAAACTTGGGATGGATTTTATTTAAAAAAAAACGCCATGGCCCACAGTGGAACGAATGTATGGGAGCGGTTGGACGTAGACATTTCCGAAAAAAAAGAGTAAAATTATGCCAAACTAATGATGCCATCTTATTCGATTACTTAATGCCTTCATAACTTGTGGTGATGAATTTCTTCATAACTCCCATATTTCGGGAGTAATTTGAGAAAATGTGAAATTTTACTATGAAAATGAGTGTATCGAGCTCTCTCCCTCCTGATTCCGGGCTTGTTTCAAGTAGCGGTCTCTAATATCATAATGCTAATACTAAGAGCTATATTTAATACTAAGACACATAGTGCGCCAAATGTGCACTTTCTGGGATAAAAGGAAATGAAAATTTAAAAAAAAAAACGTTTTTTCCCCATTTGTATTTACTTTAAACCGCAGACAGACTTATTAAGAGGTCTATAAATATATTATATATATACAGAAATATATATTAACAAAAATATTCACAAGAACTGATGAGAGTATGACTTTTAAGTAAGTTGATAATAAATTACCTAGTTTCATTAAAAGTACAATAAATAATTAAGATGTAAGCTCTAATTTACTAAGTTACACATTTTAAAACAATAACATCATTTAATTATCTTCGTCATCATCATCATCATCAATTAATTCAAATTCAGAATCGATGTCCGCTAAATCATTTATGTTAACAAATTCGATATCACTTTTCTCAGAATCCGTAAGCTCATAAAATTCCTTAAAAGAAGATTTTTTTACAAACTTATTTCCTTTTGGACGGATACTTGTAACAAGTGGATCAGAAGACAGTAAAAGATTGTGCATAATATCTTCATTGCATGAGATACTGCTATGCTTTCGAGAATGCCCCTCTCTATATTTTCTAAAATCTTTATTTCTAGCCTCAGATGCCTCTTCGGATAGAAAACCAATGGGCACAATTGACATGTTCTGAACTATGTCTGGCCCATGCATTAAAATTTTATGAAGTGAAGAAGGCATATAATACCATGGGTATAACTCCACGTAAAGCTTAGCAGTATCAAAGCAGAACTCTCGGAATTTAGTTACGTTGATCTTCTCTCCTGATGAAATACACTGCAAGATCACACAGATTTTTCTTAAAAGCATAGCATCTATTCCGGTCAGTTCAGCAGATTTAGTGTAGTTTTCAAAAAATCTCCTTGCCGAGTTGCCATTGTTGGTGGATCCACTGCCTTGTTTCACAACATCGAGAAGTAAGCCCGTTTCTCTTCTTACAGCCTCTTGAACTCTTTTCTTCCTGTCATCAACTTGCCTTTTTGCTATATCACCCCTTACTTGCCATGATTTTATGTCTAATTTGTAGGAAATGTGTAATAAGCATTCCATTGAGCGAATCCAAGCGTGAAGGGTGCTTAAGCTATATTTATACATGTCCTCGTTTGCGTGTTTATCTTTGATTAACTCTAAATTATTCATTTCTTTAGGACAAGCCTTGCATATGTCACACACTGAAGCTGCTGTATTGGATATAATGGAATGAATTTTACCATCAATCATTGTCAACAGCAGTTGGTGTTTGACACTAATTCCATCAGTGATGGTGGATGGAGTTAAGGCTTCAATCTCTGCTTCGATTTCAGCCATCTCTCTCTGCACATTTTCTTTGGTTTCCTTTATAAACTTAAACAATATTGGCCGGCAAAATGAAGTGGAAGATGGTCGCTCGTTTTCCCAAATTGTTACACCTTTTGAGACGAGCCGCAGTGGTACAAGACTAATCATAAAATTACTAGCAAGATCGATTTGCTCATCTTCACTCGTCCTTTGATGATAAATGCTTTGGCTAGATGATCCGTCAAAACCCCATTTGCTGGTCAATACGAGCTGTTGATTGGGATCAACAGGGGTTTCTAACGACCTAATAAGTCTTCTTGAGGTTAAATCCATCAAGGCTTGTAATTTGATTTTTGCAGAGCTCTCTGTAACTGTGAGATCTTCTTTGGCCGGATAGCACTTAATTTTTTCTTTAACCAACATGTAGTAACTCGGGTATTGAAGAGCTCCTTCTTGAGTGTTGAAATCCCGAAGAGTGTTATAGCGCCATTTCGATAAGTTCATCGATACATAAAGAGCCAATGCCTTCAAAGGGGATATTTCCCGTACCTGAATTGATTTACCTTCAATGAAGGCTTTGATTTTTGAGGCCTCTTCTGGATTCTCCGTCAAGTATTTCATAACATAAGCTGTATCGCTTTGTCCTGCCTTTTGAAGCGCCCTTTCGGCCGAAAACATAATTTCAGCGCTGCTACTGCTGCATGAAAGACTATCTTCAGTGCGTCTTCTTTTTTGCCGGTTACTAAGGTCCTCAAAAGATTTACGAGGACTAGGATGTGTACAAGTTGAAGCATCAGATTTAGCAGGAGAAATTATGGGCTCGATGACGTCACTTATATTTTCTGTAGAAGGTTCCATATTTTCATTCTGTAATTCCGGCCATTGAATTGCAGCCTGTAGCCAAATCTCATGTTTCTTCCGAAACTTATCTGTGCTTCTTCCAGACTGTGTCCATTTTGCATAAATGCGGTAGCAAAATCGACGACACCAGTCTTTTAAACTTGTTTCAGCACTTTCACATAACTGAACACAACTGTTATCTTTTAAAACACTGAACAAATAGTTAAAGTCGCGTAAATCTTTATGTGCGCGTGCGCATAAAGCAACGTGAATATCAAGATTTGTATTAAAATTTGGAAAATACATTGCGAGATTAGCTTGGATACAACGAGGTGTAAATCAACACTGATTTTAAAGTTACTAATAGTGACCTATTTATATAAAATCCAGGTATCCCAGGTATCCTTTGTTAAATATTGCAAGGTAATTAGTTATTGTGATAATTAGTAAATGATGCATGCTAAATTAGTGTATTAAGAGCCATTTAGTAATTAAATAATAGCAATGTTCTTATCAGTAATCATTAGTGCATCAGTTTTATATGTAAACCTTAAGTCCCTAATTATATATCCTAATTAGCTTATATCTTCTCTAATTGGCTGCTCAGAAATGTTATTGTAATAAGGTAAACCTTTAGAAAAACGGTTTTAATCAACAAAATAAACAAAAAATAAAAAAATTGTGTTATAAAATAAACATCACTCTTTATCCCAGAAAGTGCACATTTGGCGCACTATGTGTCTTAGTATTAAATATAGCTCTTAGTATTAGCATTATGATATTAGAGACCGCTACTTGAAACAAGCCCGGAATCAGGAGGGAGAGAGCTCGATACACTCATTTTCATAGTAAAATTTCACATTTTCTCAAATTACTCCCGAAATATGGGAGTTATGAAGAAATTCATCACCACAAGTTATGAAGGCATTAAGTAATCGAATAAGATGGCATCATTAGTTTGGCATAATTTTACTCTTTTTTTTCGGAAATGTCTACGTCCAACCGCTCCCATACATTCGTTCCACTGTGTGGCCGCGCGGTCAAAACGGACACGTTATGTTTATTAGAATTTTATTGGGGTGTGATGCCCTTAAAAACTACACACTCAATTAATACAGCATAAATTGACCTACTACTGACGCTAAGCTGTGGCAATACCTAGAAGTTAATTACTGAGAACAAAGTAAAGGACTGTTGCTGTGCAACATCATCACATATCAGTGATACTCCCATAAGCACCATTGTTTATCTCTATCTACCCCTTCGGAGGCTACAGGCGTGATATTATACTTATGTAAGTCTTTCAGTTGGAGTGTTGCGGTATGACGGATGCTCGTAACTACGACATGTCAATCTGGCAACTTAGACGGCTCGGTCCTCGTGGGATGTCGGTGCCGCTGAGTTGCTGCGTACAGTATGAAGACAACGTCTCGTACCTCAACCCCGCGCCGGTGAACGCGTCGCGGTGCCAGGAAGTGCAGCCTAATCCCACGTTTAGATATGTGCCGGTAAGATACACTAACTTTTCCTGTTAATTGCTCAACACGTTGCTGATTCCGATGGGGCAGGCTCTGACAACGACTTGCTTTAGACGGATTACTGTTACTAAATGTTCCGTAGCTGGTTTTGACCTTGGTGGCCACAGAGCGCCATTAGCACAGATTAATGGGATGATGGGAGATGGGACACTCCGCAAAATCATTTTAATAAAAATCGACTCTTGCTACGACACAATAAAGTGCAATTCAGGTGGTAAAGCGCTAATCACCTACAATTATATTCACCTAGAAGTTGCCTCTCTTTCTAACGCGTGACTTTTAGATCTTCTGACTACGTTAGACTCGCTAAACGGGCCCGCCGCATACTTGTAGCTTCATACCTGAACTGCGGAGTATCCCATCTAAATTCATCTTCTAAGGTACCCTGCGGCGTTCCTTCCTCCCCCTTTTTCAATTTATGTCTCAATGTACTATCGAAGAAACGCATATCTGTACACTGTAAGGACTATTCTTGCTTGCAGCGCTCGGCCGCTATAGTAAAGCTTACCTACGAAAAAAGGGTCGTGTGCACTGGATTTTGTTTTCAAAGCTGTTTATGCGTTACCGCGATGTTACCTATCGAAAATATTGTTTGTGATGATGTTTGATTATTAAACAGTTGCTTGTTTTCACATTACCCATTTTTCTTTGTTGTTTCAGGGTTGTCTAGGACCATTGGAAGACTGGTACCAACAGCAGTATTTAATCCTAATGCTGGGATTATTCATCGTGGCCCTCTTCAAACTGGGAGTCCTGTTGAGCACAGTATTCTCGTGTATTCGACTCAGGAGACGCCGACAAATACTACAAGCTTTCTCGATGAGGGCTCTAGACAATAACGCGAATGAAAATATCTACGAATGTAAACTGAGTCCCGTACATGAAGAGCCAATCACTGCGAAATACACCCAGCCGAATAATTTCTACAGCCCGAGAATACGAAACCCCAGAATTTTCCACAACAAACCAAATGAAGTTGTATGAGAATTAGCAACGGAGATAAATGCTTTAGAGAGGAAGTTGGAGAGGTTTTCTGATTATTTGTACAAGCATCAAGCTGACTCTATCATGTGGTGATCAGATTATCAGCTAAAATCAGATTTGTATTCTTGCTGGCTCTTTTTCGTAACGATAGTAACTTTTTGCCGAGTTCGTCAAAAACACCAAAAGTACGAAATGTGTGCCATAAATTGAATATTTTCAGAAATATTTACTACTAGCAGCGGCCCGCGGCCCGCTGTTTACCCGCATAAGTCTCGATTCCGTGGGAATATCGGGATAAAAAGTATCCTGTGTTAAATCCAGGTTACCTGTGTGCCAAACATCCAAATCCGCTCTGTAGTTTTTGCGTGGACAAACAATCCTCAAAAACTTTCGCGTTTATAATATTAAAAACATATATATTGTAGGAATTTATAAGAGTAGATGATTTAATTTGTTCTCTAAAGCACTTGCTCCGGTTGGACGTTAGTACCATTATTATGTGTTCGATTAGTTTAGTTAGGGTTAAAAATAAATAAAACACATTCACTCAATATGCAATATTATTTTCAAAAGAACGTTCAAAAATTGGTCCTAAAGTTAAAACATTATTAACAATGGCTCTGGAATGTTGCTATCATTCTCAATAGTTGGTTTTACAGCTGTAAACTATATCAGAGAGCTAAACCTTTATCGGTTGGATTGTTTTTACATAATGATTTTATTAATTTCATACCCATCTCTGGTATACATTGATCAAAAATTCCTAAAGTTGTTTAACAACAGTTTTGTATTTACACTACTATAAAATAACGAAATGGGTGAATATGCATTCTCAAATACATACTAAATAATAAAAAGAAAATGCACTTTACAAAGAATATGCTACACATTCGTTGAAAAAGTAAATAATAATGAAACCAACAATCTATTAATTCCAGAATCTCTCAAAACCCCAAACTAAAATGATATCATGAGATCCTTAACAATAACAATAATCTATGTATAATAATTGATACTATTTATAATCTATTGACCATTGAGACCGACATCACAGTATAATCTACAATCATCTTAGGTACAGGAATGATCTTATTATATTCTTAGTTCATAAAATTTACATTTTGCACTATTTTAATGTATTGGGCTGTCCCCAAGTGTGACAAACCAACAAAATATGTGTTGTGGAATAAAAATCAATTCGAATGTCGATAGAATGTCAGTGGCTGGGCCGATTAAAATTGTAAAATAAGGAAAGCCGCACATTGGCCAAGTTTTAGCAGACGACAATGTAAATAAAGTGTAAGTTGTGTAATGCTAGAATCGAGGTGATCAGCCTTTTGGCATCGGCAACACGCAATAGCAACGTAGTATACAGGCGGATGTCGGAAATGTTTGTTGTCTATCGCAATCTTGCCACACTTATTAATGCAATTAGTTGTTTCCAAAGCTATTGGAATAACCAGTCACCAATGACCACCGAAATTACCTTTTCACAAATGGTCGCTTAATGGCTCGTGCAGACTAGCGCAACTTGTCGCGCGACGCGACACCGGTAATTGTTATACCGTGAAGTTTTCTTAGAAACTGTTTTATTACAGTCGCGTCGCACTAGTCTGCACGAGGTTTTACTGTCATAAGCTAGTCACCTCGATAGATATTTTAAAACTATATTTTAACATAACATTCGGTATCTATTGCCCCATTTATTTCATTTGTTTTCATAAATAAATTCACTAACGTAAATAAAATATTGTCTTTTGTGCTTTTCACCTTATAAACTACAATAAAATCTGAAATAAATATACACTAGCCTACTCTGCAGCTAAATAATAATTATCAAAAGATGAATAGAATGTCAGTTTCGCGGATACTCTGAGACTATCGGTAGTATATTTAGCTTATGCTTATTAATATTACAAACATTTTAAAATTAAAATATTTACAAAGGAATTATTAACAATAGTAAAAACTATAAACACTACGAAATTGATATTTTTCATAATAAATAGTCTACAAAAACAATGTGGTCCAAAATGTAAAGTGGCTTAATGTCGGTCACTTACAGAATACTCGTAAGTAGTAAGTAGGCTCTACTGGCCATACTCCTCTCTGGCCTTGTTAAATTCCTGTGTAATAACTTTGGTCATCATTTGTTCCATATTGGTCATACATTTGTATTTTTTAGAAGGTATAATAAACACATTATGTAGACAAAACCCGAATATGATAAAGTCTAATTGACTTTAAAGTGGGTCAATTAGTAATTATATTACTCTAAAACGAACACATATAGCTGTGTCATTTATATAATTTAAAGGATGTCGTTTAAGAACGAGTTGTCTAAGGAGTTGAGGAGCTCCTGAGCGGTGAGATTGCTGGCGTCCGTGGAAGGCATGTTGTCAAGGAAGTCAAGATTGAAGTCTGTAGTTTGTCCTGTGAAGGAAGACGTATTATGGAGCGACGGGAACGAGTGCTGCGAAACGTTCCCATTCTGGTTTTGCATGGCATTTTGAGACATCATAGAGTTTTGCTGCATAGGATTGTTCTGCGCGTGCATTGGTCCCTGACCTTGCATGGGCCCGTTCTGCATGGGGCTGCCCTGGTGGCCCATGCCCATGCCGCTTTGTTGCATGGACATGCTCTGAGACTGGCTCATGTGAATATTTGGCATCTGTAAAATGAAAATGTTAACATGTTTAAGAAAAGGTTTTATTATTGAATAATATAGAAGAGTAAGTAATAACAACAACAAATGACACGTTACCTGTCCTTGCACGCTCATCATCTGGTTCTGTTGCATAATGAGATGAGACATAGGCGACTGTTGTTGGTTGGACCTACAACGTAAACACAATTATGAGCAACTACATAATAACATGACTGTCTATAAGTATGTAATGGCTTCAGCACACAATATAACGGAATGGCGTTTAAAAGTACTTAAAAATTACTAGTAAGGCCGGCCACATACATACGGAATCCTGTTTCGAAATATCGATTCGGAATTTCGAAGGCTGCAAATCCATAAAAAAGGCCGGCCACATCCAGACGAAATCTCGTTTCGGAATTTCAAATCGAAGAAAATTTCGAACGGATAACTACTGTAGGTACGTACGTGTGAGATAGATCCTTGATTTTATATGGATTTACTGCCTTCGAAATTACGAATCGGAATTCCGTAATGTATGTGGCTGGTCTTAGTGGTAAATAACAGTTCATTCACGCCTGTTCTAAATAAGAAAATTTATAACGAAGGAATAATTTATAACAGTATTGGATCAAATAGAAATTTCTTGCAAGAAGCGAAGACACATACCGCTGTTGCTGCTGGTGTTGCAAAAGCTGTTGCTGTTGCAACCGCGCCTGTTGCAGTTGCATCTGTTGTTGCTGCTGCTGCGTTATGCCGCCCATCGTGCCCATACTGAAGCCTGAAATGTAGAACCATGATTATATTGGGTGTCTTATTTTAGCAGTATTTGTGGAATAGGATTTGCAACAGCAAATTTCCAACTTGTCACCGCAAATAACTTCCAAATGTGGTGAAATGTAAATCATCGTCCGCTTTCATAATATGGCTGAGTATGCTTAGGCCCAATCAGCCCTACCTTGCTGACTAGCTAATATTTTAGTTCACAGCATAAGCTTTTTGAAACCTCACCTTGATGATGATGCGGGAACTGCTGCCTGGAAGCGGCTTGCTGCTGCATGAGCACGTGGCGCCACTCGGGCGAGTACGTGCGCGCGTGGTGCGGGAAGGGGCGCGGGGGCGCGGGCGCGCGCCGCACGCCCAGCGCGCCCGGCGAGCCCGCGCCCCCCGCGCCCCCGGGCCCGCACGCGGCGCCCACGCCCCCGGGCCCGCAGGCGCCGCCCGCGCCCACGAAGCGCGCCTTGTACTCGGGCGGCGGGGGGCGCATCTGTTGCTGTTGCTGTTGCTGCGCGCGTAACATTTGTTGCTGCTGTTGTTGCAGCATCTTCGCTTGCTGTTCACGTGATATGCCGGCTGCGGCGACACCTATGGTGGTAAAGAAATATATAGATTAAGCTGATTTTCTGTCAGTAACACATGCAATCATGCGATTCAGCCATTGACTGACAAAGATCTTACTATCAATGAGCAAAACATTCAAATTACCAGCCAAGTAAATACCCCAACCCAAAGTGTGTAGATGTACTTCAATAAATAATAATAATTGTTAATGTATAAAAGGGGCAAATTTACAAGAAATACATAATTTAAAATTGAGTAAAGCCATATTTGTTACGGCCACGAATCATATTTAGATCAACATACAACATGGTACTGACCTGCAAATTGCAAAAAACAAAAGAAAATTTTAATTTCGCGGGCTACCCTGACGCTTTCGCCTTAAGTAAGTGGTATCATAGTGCGGTACTAACCAAGCGGCGGTCCTCCCTGCTGCTGCTGCTGCGGGTTGCCCTGCGGCCGCGCGCGCATCGCCTGCGAGAAGTTGATGCTCTGCGACTGAGACACCGAGTACGAGTCGCAGCCGCCACCTGCAACCATGACACGAACATTTTGTTAATCATCATTGTCTTGCCGTTTTCCTAATGTATGTGGGGTTGGCGAAACATTACTTTTTCTTTCTTACTGGTCTATTAGTCGACATCTCGGTCGTCAGTCGTCACCCCCTTTCTTTCTAGCCATATCATCTTTCTTAACCCGGCGAGGATGTGGAGGGGTCTATTTGACCCTGTCAATTTTTTATCGAGTGTAGTTTTTTTTTCCGCGGCTGTAGTAGCTTGTACGTGTCAGTAGCTGTTGCTAAGGGACCCACCCGCACGCCGCACACCGCTACTGAGTCGGCCGCCACCTGCGACGGGAGCTACACGTGCACGAAGTCAAAAAGGGTAAATATGACCCTGCCACAACCGCGACGTAGCATTTTTGTGCAATATTTCAGAAGTTTTTTTTATTTATTGTAATTGTATTTTTGGACAAAATGAATAACCGGGAGCGTCAGGATACGGAAAGGATTACTGAACACTTGAATGCCCGAAAATAAATACCACAATTGCCGAGACTGCTGCGTAAGAGAATCAGATAATTCAGTGGAGAATCTGAACAAGAACCGCCTGTCAGAGTTCCAGGTGTACGAAAAAGGTGCCAAGTGTGTCCTTATGCCCGACTTCGGAAGACTGGCAACGTTTGCGAAGAATGCCATAAATATATTTGTCCAGAACATACTGTTTCGTTCTGCCAAAAATGTGCTACAACAACAGACAGTAACATTGTGTAGTATATAAGACTGACTTATTTAGTGAAACTGACTGATGTCTAAATATATATGTTTACCAAATTATCCTAATTTTTTAGAGAAGTTTTACTTATTTTTAGTTTTTTTTATGTTTAGAACGAAAGGCTTTGCAAAAGTTGATTGTTTTTAGGCCTTAGCTAAAATTAGAAAAAATAAAATATTTTGTATTAGCACTTGTTTTTTTTAAATCAAAATCCATAAAATAATATCCAACTAATCTACTGTTATTAAATGGTTTGATAAAAAATATAAATTTAGCCTATAAAAATGCAATAGAAATACAGGGTCAAATGTACCCTCCACAACCTCTAGGTAACTATTTTCACCACATCCTCGCCGGGTTAACAAGAAGAGTATACGCTAAACTTTGATTGTGTTAACTATGATTAGAAAACATTTCACCTAACTATACTCTATAGTAGGTGTTTTCTGAGAACAGAATAAGCCCACGTACGCACGTACGTACAAATATCGCGGCGGGATTTTTTTGCACACTGTATTTTCAACGCTCTGCTTAGCGCCAAAAGTTCAAAATCCATCAGTGTGTTTTTTCGGCGCGCTGGGATGTAGTCTGTTCAATTCTCAACGCTCAGCTTAACACCGAGAGTTGAAAATCCAGTGCGCGATAAAACCCCGCCGCAATATTTTTACGTCCGTGCGAACGTGGGCTTAAAGGCTCACAAACAGGCGCGATACAAAGGCACCGCTCGTCGCGACGAGCGGTGTCTTTGTGTCGCGTCGCGTGTCGCCGCTTGTTTGTAGGAGCCTTAATACGGGGTATTCCCGAATTCGAGGGAAAACCACGCGTACACTCAAAGCTCAAGCTTTGACACCGGAAAATGAAATAAAAAGAATAAAAATAAAATTCGTTTGTTTCAGGTACATACAACCCATATTACGAAGAAAAATCAGACATTAAAATTTTAAGAGACATTGATAAATTAAATCATTATTAACATTAGAGATTCACCTTCATTGGTTGTCCTCAAAGATATTTATATGTTTTTGTTGTCCTATATACTTATGTGATCCAATATTCCACTCACTGTTTTAAACATTGAGTAAGCAACAAAAGGTACATAATAATAAGTCAGTACCTACACGAGATCTGTACATAGGTATAAGGTATGTAGCAGAGGTTTAATCTCGCGTACGTAACCGTCGCAAACAACTACGAGGAAAAATGTGAAGAACGCAGGTAGAACAGAAATCGAAAATATGAATCCAACGATTACAAAAATCTTTTTCCTGAATAACAGCAGGTCTAAATTAAAACATTAATTAAGTATCATCAATGTATCATAGGTAGTTACATAGTTAATCTTTAATAAAAAAATACCTAAATAATCTTTTGTATTTTTCACAAGACTTGATGATTAAAATGTGGTCTAATTAATCCAACTGAAATCCCCTGGCTGTATAAATGAGGATGAACTAAACACCCCTGCCTTGCCCCTTCGGGGAATACTGCATGCTTTGATATTTTGTTATTGATACCCTTATCGTACTCGTTACTACAACAATCAATACAATATTGTAGTTCGAATCGAGCACAAACCTCTCTAGATAGATACCCGAAGTATGTAAATAAATGTAGAGTGGGATGCATCATGCAAGTGCAGCGTAGTGCGTAGGTAATAAACACGTCAATCTAATGTCATTCTCATCCGAGGTGCGCGACTTGGCGCATTCTCGCAGAGCGTCAACCTCGGCCCTCCGCCCCTCGACCACTCACCACACGGATTACGTAAAAATGGAGTTGCAGAAGCTCCACGCTCTACAGACTACAAAGAGACGCCAAATGCGACTAAATATCAATAAATGTTTAGGTACATGTCTCCTGAATAAATTCTAACTAGATATTGTAAGAGCAGGGCAAACCCATCATATCACAAAGCTTAATTTATTCACGAAGAGCAAATGTAACGAAAGATTGTCGTTTAATATATTTTTGAGTTGCTGAAAACACGTTGCTGGCAACATTGCACACCATAGTGAAAAATTAAATGTACTTTCAACAACACAAAATCATGCTGCACAAATTCGTGGCAATTAAGTAAGGTCACCCTAACTTTTGCGATGTTAGATAGGGGACGACAAATCTGCGATCGCTGTGCTTAGACTGCACTGCAATCATAGATTCATATTTCTATGACTGCAATCCATTAGAGAGATACTTGTGTATCATTACAAAGTGACTCTTCAGAGGAGACTATGGCGCATTGAAGTTTGTAAGGATCGGAGCAGATGGCGGATGGGATAGTGGATGGTGGATGGATGGTAGTTTTTGCCTACCACCATGGGAAAAAGGTGTGTGTTTATGTAGATATGTAGGTAAAGTGGGCCTTCTGCCCGTTCTAATTTTGCAGTAACACAACATACACCACCTTGCATTTACACACACGCTATCACTCAACGCAATAGCATAAAGATGTTAATAGTTTGATTTTGGTTACATACCATGAACTATGTGGTTGTAGCTTATGTACAATGTGTCCAACGCCCATGTGTGTTGTTATGAAAAATAAACTTAGCGTTTCTTTGCTTTTTAATACTTTGTACCTGGGATATTTTACTAGATAGTCATCGATTGTTGTAAGTAGTAAAGAAGTATTAATGTGCACACCGACCCTTTTAATAATATAAAGGTTTACACAATGCCACGAAAGGCCAACTGTCTTATCAGACGTGTAATATCCAAAAGACGACCTACTTAGTGGTTGTTTCAAGGGCGCATGTCCTACTGCGTCCCCCTGTAAACTGCATCCCCCTGTTCGAGCGTTGCCGCGTTGGCTTGCTAGCCGTTACAATTTTAGCAATCGCCCTAACCTGTACTGTTTTCATTTTAGAGGTCTATTACGAAATGTAATTCAGCTCAGCTATTACGATAAGATAAAACGAATAGTTTAATGCAGTACCGAAGCATTTGTAAAGTCACAAAAACTCAGTAAACATTAAAAAATAGCACAATATAAGCTATTAGGCACTCAATGACTCTCGTCAATATCAATGGACCGGAATGGAATCATCATTTTTAGCGTGTCATTAACATGAGTCGTCGTGTATTGAGAAAGCGATAATACGCATGCGCTTGATAACAACTCGTGAATTTATTCATTCAGATAACGTTTTAATTCAATTCATTCAAACTTATTTAGATAGATTGTAACGATGCTGGCATTATACACTGATGATCCTGAAGAAATTAAATTCTTGTTATAAAACGTGCGAAAAAAATACTATAAGTACTTAATGTTGCTAAAATAATGATGTACTTACTCTTTTTATTCTTGCATTTTGAATCCCTATGTTCTGTTTTATAGTCATCCAATTTTATGTGAACATGTATATCATCATGTAGGTATTTCGAAGCGAAGAGAGCCCCGTACGGGTATGACCTCCGCAGATTGATCGATCCGCGGAGGTCACCTCTCAGCCCTTTATTGAAACCTTTTTGTTGATATTTACCTTGATGGTGTTGCGGCGATGGCGTGCCCTGGTTGTGGAAGCTGGCGTACATGCCCTGCTGGGCAGCCACGGACACGTGCCCACCATTGCCCGCGCCGGTCACTTGCATGTGCTGCGCTGCTGACACCTGAGACCAAGCAGAACCGTATTTACATAGGCACACAAAGCAATTGAATCCTATCCTAAATACAGTGTGTTCTCAAATCTTAATATTCGGTATATAGTATTTCAGCTCATGTGAGATACTGATCCAGCGATGGTAAAAGAAGATCGCAAAACATCATTTTCCTAAAAGTACGCCACCGTGTCGTACTACCGGGCTGCGCCGCAATATCGATGAAGATAATGTCGAATGAAAATAATTTTGTTTCTAGAGTTTATAATGCAATGGTACCTATGTAAATAAGGAATGATTGTACAGACGCCAGCACATCAAGCTACTACAATCTGTCAAATTTATTTAATAGATTTTCAACTTTATCGTTGAATTATAAGGTTCAAAGTTGATTGGGAAAATTTGACAGTTTCGGGTAGCTTGATGTGCTGGCGTCTGTACCTATTACAAAATGAAAACCTTCCTAGTTTCTAAAACTGAAGGCCATTGCTACTAGCCATTTGTTTACCATCTTTGTCTATCATATAAAATTATAATACATATTTATGTATATATAAGGTCCGGTCTATTGTTTTCAGTTTCACACGTTCTATCGTTTGTAAACCTACAGATTTTATGTTATAATTTTATGATAGGTAGGTAGGTAGGTAAACATACATGTACCCTAATTGCGTAACTTATTTTGTAAACGATTATGACAAATTTGTTTCATTTTGACAGTTCAACAACATTCATTGCGTTATTTACGTTGTTGAGCAGATTATTTTTTCCAACTTATGAAGCAATGGATTAGCAATCTGTTTCAAATCGAAACAAATTGTGATTGATCATGCATTACGCAATTCTAGGGTACTGCTCGCTCTTACATAATAAAATAATCGACGTTAAAAAAACAACGTAGGTACCAGGGGCGCCGTGTCCATATAAAGGCTCTTACAAACAGGCGCGACACGCGACGCGACACAAAGACACCGCTCGTCGCGCGACGAGCGGTGTCTTTGTGTCGCGTCGCGTGTCGCGCTGGTCTGCACAAGCCTTAAGCCGATTCTCACCGGCTTCTCTTCGGAAATTCGGAACACAACCACTCTTATCGTCATTAAATAATCAAACTATAAGTATTTCATACACCATAAAATTAAAATATTACAAGACGCCTACATACATTAAAAAAATTGTCTTAATAACCCAACAACAAAACACTTTGCGCTAAAATAACGGATTAGGCGCACAATGCCACATTCGCAAAATGACATATTGACGCAAAATGACACATTCGCAAAATGTCATTTCTCAATATGCCACATTAGCAAAATGACACATTCGCAAAATGTCTTTTCTCATTAAGCCACATTAGCAAAATGACACATTCGCAAAATGTCATTTCTCAAAATGACACATTCTCAAAATGATACATTCTCAAAATGACACATTCTTCAAAGTTAAAGCCACTTAGTGACTTCTGAGCCGATGATTTATGAATAAAAAATAAAACTAATTTAATTACGTATTTAATAATGATTACCTAGATGCAAATGTAATACAATGATATATCACACATATAATTAATGTCAGAAGAATAATTAGAATTATGATTCAAAGTATTTTTCCGCATGCGCCATCTATTGTCGGTGTACAGTAAGCGCTCAAAAGTGCATGAGCACGCTAAGAGTCGTATTGCTGTGAACACGCGGTATAGCTCGTACATTTGTATGTGTAAGCAACACGATACACACACCACTGATAACGCAGTTATTGTTCGTACACGAAACAACAATATATTTCCGTCGCTTTAAACATGCTAGCACACACGCACTATGCGCGTGAACTTGACCAGTTAATGGCATTGCTAAAATTCGATAGTAACTTAACAAGTGCAGATAGCAGAAAGCGTTAAGCGTTGGTATGGAATTCAAACTGCCTCAGGTTCTAATCTCGTAAAACACAGTGCGGTTTTTTGCAAATATTATTATTTTTGTTTTCGATAATAATATTTTTTTAATATTGCTGCTTTTTTATGTTGTTATTGCAATAAAGGTTTTAGAATAAAAAATGCGTGATATATGATAACAAAATTAAAAAAATATGTTTATTCGTTATATTTATTTTACATAAGTTAACACACTGCTACAATTATTTATCATTACTTCAGCTGAATAAGATGTGAAATAGATGTCAAGAAACTAGAAGCAGTTTGTATTATTTTGACATATTTAAATTATGAAATATTTGAAATTTTTAATGGATTTTTTCACCATAAACATTAAGCTTTGATCATGGTCGAAGTAATTAAGTAATAAATAAGAATATTAGACTACTTAAAATGTAAAAAACTACTTACAGAATAGGTAATTTGATTATATAAGTTTGTTTATATTTTATTTGTATTAATAATTTTACATTTTATTTGACTTTAGTAAATATTGGTTGTTATTGAGGTTAAAGTTTCATTTTCTTTACGAAAAGAAGATTGAAACTAAACCTCAAATTTTAATCCTAAAATAAAACTATTACTAAAATAATATTAAACAATTTCGGTATATCTGCAAGAAATACGACAAACACCCTATTGAAACGTGCTTAAAAAATTCGTTACCATAAATTCATGCAATAACGAATCTGTTGTTTATTAAGTTGGTACGGTCAATATTTTAAGGTCAAAAACGGTTTTCTAGCTGGTCTTCAGTGATGCAAGCCTTCAGAGTGCACGGCGAACGGTTCATAATGACGTGTTTTTAATAATTCAGCAAAATAAACCAAAAACTATTTGTTTCATTCACCATTTGACGTCGCTGCTACTCGATAATAAGCCCCTTCCTCATATCTCTTAACCCTCACAGTATTTCTCTAAAACAAAGAAAAAAATTGTTTTTATTACACATAATACCTTATTAGGTATTTATTATTCACTAATCGAATTAAACCTCACAATGAATTTAAAACTTTAAAGGCATCTTCTGTCTCAACAATACCTCTGTTCTATCAACAATACCCTTGATTAAGATTTATGTTTAGTAAAATATGAAATATATAAATGATAACACTCACACTTAGTCCGGTTTCATTAGATATTCACTTCACTTTTACGCAGCGCAATAATATTCTCTGATCTGATCTGATCTCTTCAATATATTTTATGCCTGCTTTTTGATAATAATAACCACAACACTGCGCTAAATACTCGTCACCAATATTATCCACGAACCAAAAAAGTTCTATTAATTAAATACTCGTAACAAACTGCATCTACCCCACAGAAATCGAAATAATTTACTTAGTTTTTTGTGGTCTACCTGCTAAACTTTAATATTTATGTGAACAAGACGAATGAAACTAAAAACGAATGATGATTATTGAACTAGTCATTGGTTGCAGACAAAGTGAGTGTGTGTGTGTAATGTGCGTGTCTACAGTATTGTAACAACTTATAGAAGAAGGTCGTAAGTCAAACCGAAGCGTCAGTCTATTGCTTTGTGAGATTGCTCATGGACTTTTGGTCGGTACTGTACCTTTAGGGTTAATTGATTTGCAGCATTGATTATACGATTTGCTTAATCAAGTCTTTCTTAAAGTTATAGCTAGGTGGCGTAATTCATAAAAACATTTAACGTCTAAATATATAAAAAATTGACTATGTCCCAAGTGATATTTAGATATTTTGATTATTTGACATTGTGCGAAAATGGTATTTTGCGATAAGGCATTTTGCGAAAATTACATTTTGCGAAAATGGCATTTTGCTAATGTGACATTCTGCGATGTGGCGTTTTCGGAATATGACAATTTGAGAATGTGACATTTTACGAAATTTCAAAATGTCATTTTGCGAATGTGGCATTGTGCGCCTAATCCAAAATAACTCGTAGGCGCGTCCGGCTTATCGTGAATTCAATTTCCTTATGCTGGGGCCACACCAACGGGAAACGCCGTTAATTATCGCGATGATAGACTTTATTCCGACGGGTTAAGGTCCATCATCGTGATAATAACGGCGTTTCCCGTTGGTGTGGCCTGAGCATCACAAAATAAAGTCCATCATGACGTCACTTCGGTCACGTGACACCGCGGTTTCTACTGGCCGGGTAAGCCGATCTGCAACGAGTTACTATAGGGACGCAGTAGCAGAAACGTGCGCGCGGGAGCGAGAAGGAATTATTGCTATTGCACCACCTCGTTTTTTTGACGTAATCGCATTAGAAACCTATTAATTTGCATTTTGTTCGCTCAGTATTCAGTGAATTCATTAGTTTATCATTACTAGTAGTATTAATATTTGTTTGTAGTTATAGGACAGTGATTAACATAGTGTTTTGAGTTTAGAGAATGTGAAAGTAAAATACGTTGTAATTAGGTATTTGGGGTAAGTAGATAGTTTAATAAGCTGAAATTACTTATTTAGAGTAGATTTGAAAAGTAATTAGTACGATCTTATTAGGATGGCGGCATTAAGAGTTTTAGAATGTTGTTTGACAGATTATTTGCTTTGTGAAGAAACATGCTTTTAAAACAAAGAAACACATAAACTCGCCCAGATCCTTACATATTATAAAACTAAGTCCCCCGCCGCGTCTGTCTCTCTGTCTGAACGCGATAAACTCAAAAACTACCGAACGGATTTTCAAACGGTTTTCACCAATGGACGGAGTGATTCATGCGGAAGGTTTTAGTGTATAATTCATTAAGATTTTGTGTAAATTGGCTGAAATATGACGATTATTGTTGAAGAAGTCAGGAAAAATCATGCCGACTGGGAGCTTTACTGGCGTGCGCTGCGTTAACGGAAAAAGATAGATCAAATTTATGTTCTACGGTATTATTTATCTTAAAAAGTTCAACAAAAAAGTCTGCGATGGCATATGTCTATCTTCTAAGGATGACACACAATAACCATTTTTATCTTTCAGAATTTGATAAAAAAAATATTGTTATTTCCGTAGCTTTTTTGACAGGTATATAGTATTAATCCTTATCCAAAAGAATATGTTATTTAAATTGGGCATTTAATTTAGATTAAAATATGCCTTGAAATCATATAATTTAAGTGAATAGTTTAAAAGATATCACAGTTTTAAAATTACGCGTAGCAACGCGGGCGCAGCGGTAGGAGTCAATGGCCTTTTCCTCTGTTATTAGACTTATTAGGTATGAAATTTCGGTAGTACGTTCCCGTGGGATATATTCCGACATCCCCGCGACCGAAGCCGCGGGCAAAAGCTAGTATGACTATAAATTACAAACGCCGCGATGGTTTTTTCAAACGTTTTAATGTTTCCCTTTACGATAAATATCAATGACTGACTGGCAGTCGTAAATTTAATAAAAATGTATTGTTCCCGTGTTTACTTTTCTTAGATTCAGTTGTGTATGGAATATAGGGTTTATTACATTTTAATCTGACGAATTCATCAAAAAAGATGTGCAGACTGAAAACATATTCGTAGCTGTTTTATGAGTTCGGGACAATCGGGACTGATAGGAATAGAATTATTTTCACTAATTTGCATGAAGCTCATAATAGAAAAGTAGATCGAAATCGGAATTTAATGAAACGGTGTATTGACACCGTTATTTTGATGGGTAAACAAGAAGTAAGTTTTCGCGGCAACGAAGAAATTCCGAGTTTTTTTTTTTCTGCTTCCTGTTTCTATTTACCTCCTCCATAAAATCACCTTGCGCCACTGGTAGGTACGTGATTTTTATTGTTGTAAACAAATTTTAAAGATGATGTTCGGATAAAAGACATAATTGGTTAAATTCATAGAAACTGACATACTCATGTAAATACAATAGGTAATTTAGTAATGAGTACCTAGATTATCTATTCGTGGGACATGACAACGTAAATATTGCGTAACTACTTGAGATTTATAACTATTAGTTGTTGTACTGAGTTTATACTCAACAGATAGCTGAATGGTAATATTGGTAATGCATTGATTGGGAAATTCGATTAAAATCCAATCTATCATAGACAAAGAATATTTGAGAAACAGCAATCAATTAAGTCTAGCTATAAAATTATATAACTAAACATAACATCACCCCTGTACCCTGAAGGGTTAGGCACAGGTCTCGCCAGTTATGTTTAACTCCCATGTAATAGGGGCGAGCCTATTGCCATCAACCGGGCCCAAATCCAGACTCCAGGCTGCTACTGAGAAATTCTTGATGGAAAAACCCAATAACACTTTACCCGACCTGGGAATCGAACCCAGGACCTCAAGCTCAGCAGTAGCGCTTGCGACGACTAGACTAACGAAGCAGTCCAGTCGGATTTGATTTGAAGTTATTTTTGTATTTGTTAGTCCAATTCTTGAGTTAAATACCTATGTCAGCCACGGCCAGGGTTTAAAAAAAAACAGTTTCACAGTTCAAATGTATTTTTTTCTTCTTTTATCTTTGGAGCGATTTATCAAATATATTATCATCATAAATCGATCAGATCCAATACTTATATTTTTTTTCAAAATCGATCTGAATAACATAGGTACCTGCTAAGTTCTATCTCATCTGTGAACATACTTACTTTTTTTAATAATCAATCTAAGATGTAACACAGACACTGAACCAATTACATACACCCTGTACGTACGTTTAAATGCGAATTCCGATGTTCGTTCTTAGACGGGGAATTAACTTATCTATTAATTATGCCCAAAATAATTGCGGGGAATTACCTCTATTCGACAAACGACAGAACGGAGCTTTACCGGCGATGAAGTCATAGGGTTATTTGAATATAGTCCATATTAGTGATCGTTAAAAAATGTGATCCACGGATCCGCGAATACGGATACGGATACGGATCTCAACTTTCTTCAGGTTCAGAACCAAGGTGCCAAGTTACTCTTTTTGAAATACAATTTACCATTACTCAATATTAATTATGACATATTTTTTTTTAAGTTCTTGAAAACAACATAATTTTAATTGATGTGTTAACTCACATAATTATTCCAATTAGCATAGCACAAATATTAGAGGTTTGATCTCACTACAAATATAGTTTAATTACTACCTTATAACTTAATTTACTGGTACTTACTCTACTTGAATTGTAATAAATATGATAAAATTTTTTTTTTTACTAATTTGGATTGAAGTTAAGTATTTCATTGCTACATCTTTAAAATTTAAAATAATGCATCTTTAAAAGCTCCGTTGAAGATCCGCCAAAAAGTAACGGATACGGTACAGATCTTTTTTCTCCCTCGGATATCCGCGGATACGGATACGGGTACGGATATCCGGCACATCACTAGTCCATATTCAAATAAGGGGTAGATCCTCAAAGTAATTGCGGGGAATTACTTCATATGACAAATAGATCTATTAATATTTATTTATTTATTTAAGTTTCATGCACAACATAACAGAATATACATCCAAGGCGTCGTACAGAACAATATACAAACTAAAAATTACACACATACCTACGTAGTAGGTTATGTAAATTACAAAAAAAAAAGCACATAAAACACAAGAAATAACAAAATTAACAAATAAAATAACACTCGTAAAATAAACAAACTGCAATCAAGAGGAAGAATCCATCTCCCAGCAAACAAGTCACATTCCGGTGTTGATGTCAGAAGAGCATAATATAAATAAGATTATTAGATCTATTTGTCATAGTGAAGTAATTCCCCGCAACTACTTTACTTACTATTAACTAACCTTTTTAATTTCTTTCCGAGCTAAATCAAGCCATTGACATTGATTCGCTATTTAAATTTTATTTAAAACCATGTTTTTTTTCTTTTAAATCATTGTTTTAAACTGTGATTTTAAACACAAAATAAAAACATTGTTTATTTCAAACTGTTTTAAAATACGGAGGCGAGCAAAAACAAAAAGTCAGAAAGAACGCTAAGCGAAAACGAAGTAAGCCGACGTTCGCACGGACGTAATAAAATCGCGGCGGAATTTTATCGCGCACTGGAGCCGAGCATTGAGAATCGCTGGGACGCACTCTCGTCCCAGCTCTCGGCGCTAAGCAGAGGGTTGAAAAAGAGTGCAAGAAAAAAATCACCACTATTTTGCGATGCAATGCGACGGGATGGGTCGGGTGTCGAAATTTCACGAGGAAGAAGTGGTGGGCAGAAGCTAGTCTAGTTATAAAACAGCGTTCTCGACTTAATTCTGAGTAACGATCACATGAGTATAATTTTTTTTAGTTTTTGCAGCAGCAGTTCCTATAGCAGCCAGTCGTAGGTATAGGTACCGATAATAAAGTCACTGTTGTTTGAGATAACACGAGACTTTTATTAATAAAATAATTATTAGCAACTAAAATTTTCATAATTTTTGTTCCCACTCCATTCGACTCAGGATTCCTGCGTTGAATTTCGTAAGATAAATTTTTAACTTTTGAGTAAAAGGCAGGAAAATCAAATTTTACTTTTCATTGGTTTCTTTCTTGTAAAACCGTATCAAGTTTAAAAGTTTTATTTATTTCTTGCTGTGGCTGAAACCTTCGAAAAACTAACTTTTTCTTTACATTTGCTAAAACAACAGATGTTTTTAAAAAAATTTTTTTTTCACTTTTACCTAAATTGGTCATGTTGACAGGGTAGGTATGTAGTTAGATATATTCTTGATTAGCCGTGTGGAATTTGGCCTGTTTACTTAGATATCAGCAAATATAGATACCTACCTATATGTTAATCTATTTATCTGAACATTTCAGACTGATACGGGCATCAATTTACGTAACATCTGTATGGAACCAGTGAATACTAGTAACGACTCTACAAGAAACCTTAGCAAAAATAAATCGAGATATTATGTTTACTGAAAGACGCGATTAAAGTTATGGACTTTACGTTACGTAATTAGGTATTTAAACGAAATATTGATTCGCCATGAGACCGCGTTACGTCATCGCCTAACCAATGCCGTTCCTTTCTTAGGAGTGTAACTTCACGAAGTCTTTTACAACAGCATAGCAACAAGGCCCGCAATACTGATGGTCTAGTCATGGCAATTCCAAGGGGTTAAAACATACGTAAAGATTCTCTGTGTAAAGAGGATGCAGACATAACCTTTATGAAATAAGTCCCTTAAAGCCTTATGAAGGGACCTTCACACCTGCCCTCTGCACCCACCCTCGCCACTCAAGCGGAAAATCGTAACATGCAATGTGCAATATTCTCATTATGGTTCAACATGGTATTACAGATTATTATACGATGCCATGCGTATGGATGATATACCATACCAATGCTAAAAGCTATAAAGTTTCCTAGGTGAAAAATATAAGGCACTGGCTTTTGCTCGCGGCCTCGTACGCTTGGTATGGTCGCAAATTATCCTACGGAAACTTATCACCGTTATAAAAAGGTATCCCATCTCCTAGTCCTAACCCAGGTCATAGTATATCCGTGTACCCATCCAAATTAGTTTAGCCGTTAAGTCGTGAAAAGACAGACAAAGTGTTTTTCGGATTTATAATATTAAGTACGGAGAAATCCGTAACACATATTCGCTACACAACAAAAATTGTTGGCTGGATTATTCAAAATGTCATTTAATTAAGCCGGGATTGTGTTGGCCGCATGCCTGACGGGATCCGGGTCAAAGTTATAGAGTGAAGTCCTGCTGGAGATAATGGACGAGGTAGATAGAGCAACTCTAAAGCAAAAATAAAGACTTCAACCTATTACCTAGCAATGAAAAGTTCCTGGTGACAGCCAGAAACATATAACTTCGAAAATTGTACAATTGTTGCCATTTGTAATGGAACCAATGGAAGCCTTATTTTGAAACTTTGATGAACTAGCTGAAATTCGAACTTTAGCATGAGTTCCGCGAGTGAAATCAAACTAAATCGTACTTCGATGAGCCAAGAATGGCCCCCAGCGGCCGTAGAACCACAGATTATAAAATATGATCGAGCATCGTATTAAAATGAAACCACCTAACGAGGCGCGAAGGGATTCGAATGTCATCCAGCCTTCGTACTAAGCGACTGGACTATCGCCGTCTGTATTTCAAGATTATTAAAACGGTCCGAGGACTCCTGGCTTTAGCGACTACGCCTACCGTATTTTTTTTTTTTGCTGGTTTGTTTTACATCTATTTGATAAAGTGTGTCACTACCTGTTCAGCAACTTTTTTTAAATGGGACTCTACCTTAAAAATAATTAATAGAGCATAATTATTATTGGTACTTATCCGCTTTTGTGGTAAATAATTCTATAGCACCTGTCAATTTGCAAACTCTTAGCAAGTTCAAAGGATGTTCAAATTCAAACGCACCGGTTATATTATACAATATAACATTTAGATATGACGTGTTCTACTTGAATATTATTGCTGACTGATTGAGTAACTAATTCTTCATTCAATATTAATTTATTGAAAAATGGAGGTGGCGTGATTGGATTGATAGGTCGATCAGTGTATTTATGACAAAATATTAGAGCGGCAAGCAGCGATTAGTGGATGACAGCTGCCATTCTAGCGGAGACGAGCACACGTCATAGTCTCCGTCGAGCTCTCAAGCCCCGACGCACGGCAAACCTGTTTGGAGCGGTCCGTCCGCCAGCACCCGCGATTTTTGTTATTCTCCAACAATATCATATCGTTCTAAGTCCGCTAACCCGTATGCTGCTTGCACTATTGTCAAGCCAGACGACCTAACGGCACCTCTCTTATCCATCCGTACATCATTTTTTCGTATGACCCATACCTTGGATTGTTATCAAGAACACAGGTAGAAACACTGTAATATGAACAAGCTATAACGTACGTTTAGAGAATTGGATATATAATCTACATAATGAATATTTATTATTTGCTAAAAAAGCAGAAGTAGTTTCTGGCCTTTTTCGGGTATCTGTAGTATGCTTACTTTTATTTTTCATAACTACATTTGCTATGTACCGGTCAAATGAAAAGCTGACCCATTTATTTTCTGAATGACAAAAAGAAGTCTACAAAAAGAAATATCAATAGTTAGTGCGCAAGGCAAATTATCGTTTTAAGAATAAATTAGCATTTTGTGTTTGCATATCTACATCGTCTTGTAAGTTTTATCATTTTCTCACGGAATAAAAACCAGCAGCAAGTCAAATGATCCTGTGCCGTCTTTCTAATGTGAAGACCCAGCATGTAATGACGTGTGAACATTTTACTTTGAAATGATCTGCGCACATCAAGTACCTATGTATGTAGATTCTTATATCTCATTTGCGTTGAAACCTTCAGCATGTCCTCTGATATTCTCAGAATCACATTTAAAGGCTAAAATGACATCACGGAACCATGATGAGGAAATAGGAAAAAACGTTAGTATCGTCGCGGAGAATTTTTCATTGATTGTTTAGCTTTTCTTTATGATGTACAAATTGATTGCGGATTGCTCCCAAGTAGTCACAATAATAGTTCCTGATTCTGTGAACAAAGTCCAATTAGGTAGGTATATAAAATATTATAGGGATAATAGGGAATTCTGTAGCGGAATCGACCTCGCCTATAACAACAGCCACCGATTAACCTAGTAGATATCTATTTACTTAGAATAGTTATTTATGCTACAAGTGCGGAAAGTAAGTGATTTCCGGCGAGTGGCATCTATAAGTCGACACGAGTCGGAAATCATCTTACGCACGTGTATCATACAACGTTGTATTATACATGTGCGAAAAAATTAAAAAAACGAGCGAGCCTTACAGTAGTCGCATATAACGTGTAACATCTGAGCAAGAGGCCAAGAGGCGATCATCATCGCGATCGCCATGACTTTAACTTTGACTGACTGACTTTTTGACTTTGACTGACTTGACTTTTTAACTTTGACTGACTGACTTTTTGACTTTGTCCTTCGCCATCGCCATGACTGACTGACTATGACCATCGCCATCGTCATCGCCATCGCCATCGCCATCGCCATCGCCATCGTTATCATCATCAACATCATCATCATCATCATCATCATCATCATCATCTACTATGTAAAACTTTTCTCAAATAATAAAAACTCTTTGCATCGCGTCAGGCTGACAACGGAGATACAATAAAAAAAAAAGTAAAAGCACTAGTGCGAAAAAGTGACACTTTCCGCACAGTTTGACTGCTTGGAAAGCGCTCTTTTCGAGCACATGCATTGTAAAATTAGTTTCTACAGCTAGGACAATTATACAATGAAGAAAATTAATAGTTGATAATAATTATTAAAATTCTCATTCTAACTAAAAACCAGGAAGCATTCGAATTCATTTCTGACTTCTCTTTTATTTAACATTGATAAAGTAAGGGTCGGCTAGACTTTAAATATAGATCGTCGATATTGCTTTAAAGGCCAAAGGATGTCGTTGGGTAGGGAGCGTCAGGTATGACGTCACAAGCCCCTGGGTTCGTCACCGGTGCGCGCTAGTTGCGGAAATAGATCGGCCCACGCGCTTTCGTCACTTACACCCACGTACACACGGCTACACATCAAGCTATACATTTCCAGTATAAGCTGAGCTTGCATTGTACGGAAATCCTATACGATGCGAGATCAGCATAAACTGGAATTGTATAGCTTGATGTGTAGCCGTGTGTACCAAGCGAGACAGCTTTCATTTACTACGATACCTTCCTTTTTCATTCATCTCCAATTTATCTATTTTCAGTTCTATTTATTGTTGCAAAACATACGCTGAAGCTGAATGGCTGGACTTGAAAGAGCATAAATGGCGTAGTTGCGTAGCGCGTTCTTTCGGATCCTTTGTCCGTCCCTGACTCCCAGTGCCAAGCTTAATTCCTGTAGTGCCACAATAATTCTTTTTACCATGGTAAGTAAGACATTCTCTTACTAGGTGAGGCCTCTATGCGGCTTTCTAAAAGACTCATGTTGTATAATAGCAATACGTTCAAAGGATTTGCCAATTAAATTAAATTTTATGTGAGTGTTCGTCGATAACATTTCAATGTTATTAGGCAGTAATCCAGATTTCGTATCTTATGATGATTTAAAATAATTGCTTTTAAATTAATTCTCTCTCTCTTTATTACATAAACTCTAAAATAATCATCATCTATAAATTCTGCCTAGCCTTTTCCCAACTATGTCGGAGTCGGCTTTCATTCTAGAACCCGGATGCATCTGAATACCAGTATTTTTTATGGAGTGATACCCCTTGGCACAGATAATATAATACCCCTTCAGACCCCTTGGTCAGACTGATTGTCAGAGTTTCAGGCTTCTGTCTAACTACCCGTAACGACTGTCAAAAATCTACGACTGACAGCCGCGCCAACAGCTTAATGTGCTTTCCGAGGCAAGGTGTCTTGGTATGTATTGTATGTAATTGATGGTCACCCATCCTCAGACCAACCTCGGCAAGCGTAGCTTAACCTTCAATCGCTCCGTGTGGCTGTTATTATTTAGCCACGAGCCCTTCAACTTTTTAAATAAAAAGTGAAAAAATCGTTGATAACAGAATAAGTACCACACAATAATTTCAGACATTAAAAACATCTCAGAATGCACGTCGTATTTCATTGACAGAAAAGCTTTTTGTACACACGGCTATAAGCTGACCTCGCATTGTACGGAAATCCTATGCAATGCGAGATCAGCCAGCATAAACTGGAAATGTATAGCTTGATGTGTAGCCATGTGGTATCCACATCTAGTCTAAAACACGACATTGTACTTGAGAGAGAAAAGCTTATAATTACGGGAGAGCCGTGGTGACGGGCGGGTGGTGGGACACGTGGCTCACTCCCGGACTCGGTACAGGAAGCTATCGGGGCGTCGAGCCCTACTCTTTTTATTCCATTCATTTTCTAGTGTCATCGGCCGTGTCGACGACACGACTTTCGAAACAACCGAGATTTGAATGTGATACATATTGTTCTAATAACACATGAAACCAGATTCTACGTCAGCCGACTCATGAATACTCTGACCTTGTTTTGAGTGGGAGTGTTATGTCATAAAACGGTTTGAAGTAAAATACAGAAACACATGTATAAGGTCACTTTTAAGCAATTTTTTTGCATAATATTATTTGTGGAGTGAGAATTTATTCACAGGAAATAGAACAATAAAAAAACATTGCTGATTTTATGAGGGTCTTAGTATGAGAACACTATTAGAAATATTATTTTTATTATGTAGGTATATGCAATATTATATAGGTACACACACTTAGCAGGTGACACGCATACCCGTGGCATGGCTACGGCTAGTACAAACACTGTCCACCGTTGTTTCAGACTTAAAGGGTTATCTCTCTTAACAGGATATACTGATGAGCTTAGATTAAAATGAATACTTGTATGTACTAGATAAAATCATGATGAGGTCATGATTCTAGTCGCAGATCCGTGAAATGTTTAATTACTTCGCCATTCTCGCCGAGGCACTGTGTGGCAATCGTACCTATACAGTATATACAGCTATTAAATTAACCGTCACGCCATTGATCTTCGAAAGGTTATGCTGAGACGAACCTTTTACATACTAACAAAAATAATATATTGTAGATCTAAAATCTACTCTAGTCATTGAATAAATCAATCAAACTGCCTAGCCTTTTCCCTACTACGTTGGGGTCGGTTTTCCAGTATAACCGAATGCAGCTGAATACCAGTGTTTTAAATGGAGCGACTGCCTATCTGACCTCCACAACCCAGTTACTGGGTAACACGATATTCCTTGATATGACCAATCATTGAATAAGCAAAAGTATTCAACATTTTAAAGCAGATTCAGTGAAGATGATCTAGTAGGGGTCTTGAGTAGTTGCTTATGCGATACCACTTAGCTCACTAATGGTTGAGTATAATAAATAAACAATTAGGACAGTGGAATTTTAAAACGTCTATCGATATCATTTATTACGAATCCTTCATGCTCTTCTCTGTTTCATAGTTAGAGCGGTTCGAGGTATACTTTTGGTGCGCTTCATTTGGTGTGTTTCGAAGTTGGTGCGCTTGAGGAATACCCCGCTTAACCACCCTACGGTTGAATGTCACTTGCACGTTATAAAACGACAAGGTTATGTGTCTATGTGATAGGTAGACACGTAGACAATTACAACCTTAGAGAAGCGGCGTGGATTGGAGTGGCCTACTTGCCCCAACTCATGTAACATCCAAATCTAATATTATAAAGAGAAAAGATTTGAATTTTTGTTTGTTTGTTAGGCCTTCACGCTAAACGGCTGAACGGATTTGGATTAAATTTGGCACATGGGTAGACCATGCCCTGGGTTAGGATATAGGATACTTTTTATCCCGATATTCGCACGGGATCGGGACTTATGCGGGAGAAACCGCGGGGCGCAGCAAGTTATAATAAATTTACATTTACCATCGACTCGAAAAGAAGTTTTGAATTTACTGGAAATTGTTGTCAACATTGGTACAGCAATTTATTACTAGGTCGACTATACGTCACCATCGTTTGCATTATTTTCATGAATGAACTGAAACGCTGGAAACTTCACAGGATCGTGTTCAGTGCATAAATCAGCCTATAATGTTCCCACTGTTGGGACACAGACCTCTCTGAGAGGGAGTGGGCCGTAACCAAGCGGGCCCAGTGCGGGTTGGTGGATGTCACATGTGTTCGATATTTTCGTTCTAGGATATGCATGTTTCTTCACGATGTTTTCCTTCACCGTTTTGAGCACAGTGATGTTGAAATAATTTACACAAAGTAAAATGCCTGAATGGGTTCGAACCTACGACCTAAAACACGTAAGTCTAGTAGTAACTTTCAAATATTTGCTGTATAACGTTGACGTGACGACACAACTAATTACATTATACAGGGTGTTTAAAAGGATAAACATAATTATTTTTCAAAAAATTTGTACAGCTGCACACTACATCTATGTAAACAGGAACAATACCTGTAATTATCAGTAAGCTAGCATCATCAATTAAATCTCAATTGTATTATTATGTAAGTGGGTAACGTCGTATTGTTGCAAAAGACACCACACTACATACTACTGTACAGCGAGCCTTGTTTACAATGAACGGCCTTTAAGTAAAACATGTGGCTTTCGATACATCTGCTTATTCGCAACACGCACGTGAACTTACATACTTAGGTACATGTCCTGTCATGTCATTAACTATAAAGTGTGTACGATAGTCTTTAAGCGCGCTTAAAAGACGATTCTTTTTAAAATAGTCGTATAAGAATAGCACGAAACCACCAAAGTTATTGTTAAGTCAATAATTTACGTTCGACTCATTTGTCTATCAGCTAGCTAGTTTAGCATAATGAACCGCGTAAAGAATATAAGTTCATATTGAAATGAGTATGTATTTCCATCTCTACATAGTGGTACTTGTTATACAACTAGAAATATAGTCGCACAGACGTCACATTCGCCTCTAACTATCCGTGGACCGCGGTAGGTAAGTGTAGGCGAGCGGCGGCGATCAGCGCGCGCACGCCCTCCCCGGTCGATACTACACCAGACTCCATGTTTTTTATGTCTTTTCACGTCACGAGTTGCTCAACAAAAAAGATTTCCAATAATTAACTAAACGCGATTCACGGGCATTTATGACGTAACGAGGAAACGAGAATTTTCTACATTTTCTTTTAATGAACGACTTTGGTGCATTTATGTACGCAGCAGCGCCATTTAATTTAAGCGGAGAGATACCGAATACCGACACTCGTTCTTAGGGAGTTTGGCGCCACGTTATGAATTTATTTAATCGGGGCCCAGAACAAAATAATACTATGAAAATTATAGTCATTCTTCGATGTATGTATAGAAAGGAAACCAAAAATGGTTAAACAGAAGTTTGCATGATTATGGCTGATTTAAAAACGCTTCACATAGGAGTAGGACAAATTAAATATATACATAGTCGTAATACGCACTTGCATACTACCTGTGCAAATGGTTCCATAGAAGACGACTCACGTTTGAGGACTTTTTTTGTGAATTTTGTCTAGCTGCAGTAAAGTTGGTATGTTTATACCATCACAACTCTACCGGAGTGATTTTCAGTGAAATTGAAAAGTACTAACCTGTAGATTATGGTGCGGCTGAGTAAGATGCAACTGCTGCTGCTGCGACATGTGCAGGTGCTCCATGGGCGGCGCGGGCCGCGGCCGGTACCCGCCGTAGCCGCGGTAGCGCGCCCAGTCGCCGCCCGCCGCCTGCTGGTGCTGCTCCGCCATGTGCTTCAGCGTCTGCGCGGCCGGCGACATCTCGCCGCCGCCGTACGGCCGGGGAGCCGGCTCGCCCTCCGGCGGCTCCAGCCCCATCCCTCCACCGTTCAGTTTACCGCCATCGATATCGAAGTCCTTCATAAACTCCGGATACTCCGATATCTCTGTAATAAGGTCTTCGAACGCGTCGTCGCCGTCATCTTCGCCGATCAGATCGGCTAACCCAGGGAACGCTGACGCCGCATCACGCTCTAGTGCCGCTGCACACTCATCCAGTCCAACGAAATCGTCATCGGCTACTTCCGACTTGCACTCAGCTTTGCATTCTCGCTCGCAATCTAGCGGAGTGGGCACCCTCGGCGGAGCTTGCGGTAAGGGGGGTGAACTAGACGTCTTTACGGCGTTTGCGAGGGCTTTCACCGTGACGTTAGTAGAAATTTGCTGAGGTTGCGAGTCCGCCGCGGAGGTGGTGAACTCCAACTGCTGAACGATTTCCACGGAGAACTTCGTGAGGGCTTCGCCTCCGACACCGCCGCCACCACCGCCTCCACCACATTGGAGTTTAGCAGGCGGTTCATAGTCACCACATCCAAACTTTTGTTGCTGAAACAAAAGGAAATATGATTTTAATTCGGAGGTAACTATCAAAAATAATCTTATATCGGTATGTAATACCTTTACCTACATGTAAATATTGAGGCACGTGAGATAAAAGTGCTATAAAAATACTGATCAAATTGTGATAAAAATTCATTGCAATCACTTGTACCTAACGTGTTAAGTACATAGCTTTGCATTGTTTTTTTTTTTCTCTTATCGGATTATCATTACGTTTTCTCATTGCGTCACGATTTTTCAGGCCAAGTGTAAATTTTTTACAACTCTAGGTACAGACGCCAGCAAGCACATCAAGCTACCCGAAACTGTAAAATTTTCCCAATCAACTTTGAACCTTATAAATCAGCGGTAAAGTTGAAAATCTATTAAATAAATTTGACAGATTGTAGTAGCCTGATGAGCTGGCGTCTGTACAGTTCTTTTAAGCTGATCCATAGAATAAATAAACCAATTTAATTTTTTTTTTCTCATAAGGTGAAGTAATAAAATGCCAGCCGCCTTTGTTTATATAAGACCCTGGTTATGTAAACGAGCAATAGGACAAGAGGAGTGTGCTGTTGGTTCTGTTAACCTTGCTTCTGCCTACTCTATCTAATTTTGAAACACATCACTGACATCACACACAACAGGTAATTACATTTTTATTGAGTATGAAGCAGTGGAAGACCTAGTACAAATTAAATTTGAGTGCACCTGATACTTAACAACAAATTGTAAGCCAGACATTAGTAGGTAAATGCTTTTTAATCAAGTGCGTGACTGTCACGCATCCACTATGCGATAACAAATTAAATGTACTCGCATTAATCTAATGGATCTCAAGCAGGCGTAGGTACAGTACCGACCAAAAGTCCATGAGCAATCTCACAAAGCAATAGACTGACGCTTCGGTTTGACTTACGACCTTCTTCTATAAGTTGTTACAATACTGTAGACACGCACATTACACACACACACTCACTTTCTCTGCAACCAATGACTAGTTCAATAATCATCATTCGTTTTTAGTTTCATTCGTCTTGTTCACATAAATATTAAAGTTTAGCAGGTAGACCACAAAAAACTAAGTAAATTATTTCGATTTCTGTGGGGTAGATGCAGTTTGTTACGAGTATTTAATTAATAGAACTTTTTTGGTTCGTGGATAATATTGGTGACGAGTATTTAGCGCAGTGTTGTGGTTATTATTATCAAAAAGCAGGCATAAAATATATTGAAGAGATCAGATCAGATCAGAGAATATTATTGCGCTGCGTAAAAGTGAAGTGAATATCTAATGAAACCGGACTAAGTGTGAGTGTTATCATTTATATATTTCATATTTTACTAAACATAAATCTTAATCAAGGGTATTGTTGATAGAACAGAGGTATTGTTGAGACAGAAGATGCCTTTAAAGTTTTAAATTCATTGTGAGGTTTAATTCGATTAGTGAATAATAAATAATAAGGTATTATGTGTAATAAAAACAATGTTTTTCTTTGTTCTAGAGAAATACTGTGAGGGTTAAGAGATATGAGGAAGGGGCTTATTATCGAGTAGCAGCGACGTCAAATGGTGAATGAAACAAATGGTTTCATACCAACGAGATATTTTGCTGAATTATTAAAAACACGTCATTATGAACCGTTCGCCGTGCACTCTGAAGGCTTGCATCACTGAAGACCAGCTAGAAAACCGTTTTTGACCTTAAAATATTGACCGTACCAACTTAATAAACAACAGATTCGTTATTGCATGAATTTATGGTAACGAATTTTTTAAGCACGTTTCAATAGGGTGTTTGTCGTATTTCTTGCAGATATACCGAAATTGTTTAATATTATTTTAGTAATAGTATTATTTTAGTAATAGTATTATTTTAGGATTAAAATTTGAGGTTTAGTTTCAATCTTCTTTTCGTAAAGAAAATGAATACTTAAGCTTTAACCTCAATAACAACCAATATTTACTAAAGTCAAATAAAATGTAAAATAATTCATACAAATAAAATATAAACAAACTGCCCATATTTAACCTTAAAATTACCTATTCTGTAAGTAGTTTTTTACATTTTAAGTAGTCTAATATTCTTATTTATTACTTAATTACTTCGACCATGATCAAAGCTTAATGTTTATGGTGAAAAAATCCATTAAAAATTTAAAATATTTCATAATTTAAATATGTCAAAATAATACAAACTGCTTCTAGTTTCTTGACATCTATTTCACATCTTATTCAGCTGAAGTAATGATAAATAATTGTAGCAGTGTGTTAACTTATGTAAAATAAATATAACGAATAAACATATTTTTTTAATTTTGTTATCATATATCACGCATTTTTTATTCTAAAACCTTTATTGCAATAACAACATAAAAAAGCAGCAATATTTAAAAAATATTATTATCGAAAACAAAAATAATAATATTTGCAAAAAACCACACTGTGTTTTACGAGATTAGAACCTGAGGCAGTTTGAATTCCATACCAACGCTTAACGCTTTCTGCTATCTGCACTTGTTAAGTTACTATCGAATTTTAGCAATGCCATTAACTGGTCAAGTTCACGCGCATAGTGCGTGTGTGCTAGCATGTTTAAAGCGACGGAAATATATTGTTGTTTCGTGTAGAACAAAACTGCGTTATCTGTGGTGTGTGTATCGTGTTGCTTACACATACAAATGTACGAGCTATACCGCGTGTTCACAGCAATATGACTCTTAGCGTGCTCATGCACTTTTGAGCGCTTACTGTACATCCTTTTCCACGTAGTGGTTTCTCCATGTCCTCCGAATGATTTTAGGCTTCATTTCATTAAAAAAATCGTATGATACATTTTCAAGTCGATTCTCCATCTTGAGTACCAAAATAATCATTTTCTGTCTTTATCTTTAAGATATGCAAACCCTAGTTCCGGCATCGACTATTTATTTAATTACATTGAAGGTGAAACTGACTATTATATTATCACTAGATGTATGCAAAATGCAAAGAACTGGTTCAGTTCCTTCACAATACAAACGCTGTTTACTTATTGCCTAATTAACAGATAACACTTGACCATTTGTCGCTTAGAATTTCTTCAGTAATTAGTGCAAGCGACTTGATGATCACGCTACCAAGTGTTGTAATTGCATGAGCACGATAACGCTAAAGCCATGTATGTAAATATTGATCATTGGTGAATAGTTTAATGGAGCGGAGTGTGGGAGCACAGCGCAGTGGCGCCGCAGCTCTAGTCTGGGCAGGCACCGTCTCACAGTTGCCACTATACCTAAATTATACTATATTCGGATATGCTTTAGAACTTAGTCATTGGATGTAGTTTGTCGATGCCGGCAGATATTGCTATGGTCTGCTAGCTCGCCGGGCTGTGCTCCGAGTTACATAATGCCAATTTATGACCCAGTTTTGAGAAGCTATTTTCTAACATTTAAAATAGTGTCATGCTAACAAGTGACAAGTTATTAGCAAGATTTATTAGTCATTGACAACTTAATTGCTTTAGTGACCCTCCGGACTCCGGAATTCGATCGTAGATCGATGTTTCTGGTTCGTTAGCAATGATACACGTCTTTGATAATCTAGAACATGTCGAGTTCCTGATCAATTCAGAAAGATTTTATTCAACAGCAGCATTCCTTTTGGGATGAAATCAAATGATTTTGGGAATTTGCATACACCATTTGAACCGTACTAAGCTCAGTATCAGTTAACTTCAGACCTTTAGCACCTCGGAGTGTCTCGGACTGCTAAACCATTGGCTCAATGGTTTCTACAACATCAAACTATGGTAACTACGTAATACGTAGTTACTTAATAAAATGTGTCAGAAAACAGCGCAGGCGCAGGCGTTCGGAGGTCGTCGCGGTGAGCGGCGCGAGACAATGCGAGGCGTTTGTTGTGAAACTCGCGCAGTTTGCACAACCGCAGACCGCCCTACCGTACCTATACATACATAATCTAGCGCAGGTAAACTAACTGGCTAGATAACTATCAGGAAGCTGTATAGTGTAGCTAGTAGCCCAACACACGTACAGAGCAAAGCAAACTATGGAACCTTCAGATACATTATTCAAACGCAAGATTTGATAGGAGCGAACAGCACAGCAGCTAAAGACATATTTCTCTGTTTTTCCACGAAGGTCGTTTTCCAATGCAACATAGTGTCGAAAACTTGTTTGATTGAGAACATAATTGTACTAATTTCTTTGATGTTATAATAGTTAGTAGTATGTCGCGTGCTGAGTAAAGTGAAGCGCTCGGAGGTACGGGATGCGGTGCCAGAGGGTCAAGTCAATTGACGTCGGGCAACATCCGGTGTGCGATGCGGCGCTTATACAGCACGTGCTGCCACTAATTAACTTCCCATCTCGACCTACTGATGCTCCATAAATTGTGTCTAGCGTTTTAGAACTAGACTATGAGACTCAACACAAAACAATATTAACTTAGGTTAAAAACACTTATGATCAGTAGTGGAAATGTAGAAGACAAGTTTATGGAACTGGAAACAATAATAGAATATAGCATAGCAAATGAAATCGAAAAGACACCAAAAATAAAATATACCTACGATAAGTCACAAGAATTGAGTCATATCGTTTTACATTTGATTGCCTTTCCAAAGAGTAAAAGAAAAAAAAAGAAAGTCAAGGAAAAGTACCCGACATTTAAAAAAACTTTGATAGTAGCTTGTCAACAATGGGAAGCCATTGAAAACTCTGCAAGAAGTTAAACTCAAGGTCTCAAACGTAGGGAGGCTGAATTCAAAAAGCAATCTTCGTAATAACAACAAATACAATCACGTGTAAAACGCAAACACGTGACTTAAAAGTTATAACAGTAATGAGGAAGTAATCTTACATAACATAAAGCTAGGTAAGATAAGTTATAGAAACTGTGAGAGTAAGCAAAGGTCTTGTGAATAAAAGAAATAAATTTAAAGGAGCCAATAGACACAGAAAAGGAAGTTACTCTAAGAATAAAAATTGTTGTACGTATTGATCGGTAGCATACATTACGTACAAGTGCGTTTCAAATGCATTTCTTTTACTACGGTACGGTATTGTGCCCAAATATTTTATGGCGAATAACGGGAACCCTAAGTGAACATAGACAGACATAGATTTAACATGTGAACGCAACCGGTTTCCAAAGTGGTTATTCTTGTTTTTGGCCACATTGTTCTTTAATATGACACTTATTAAGATTTCCATTACATTTGAAATGGTTAAACTGACATTATGTTTATGAAGGCTGTGCCGAACCCAATAGCAAAATGTATCGACGCAACGCAATATAATACTGCAAGATTTTAAGGTTCTGAATAATGTTTGCAATCTGGTGCATGTTTTCTGTCGTAGAAGACGGTAGTCTGTAATATTCATACTACAATTTGGAAATTTAATTCAACTAAAACAATTAGTTTTTTTTTATACTGCTACTCTATCATAGTCTCGTACTTAGTCGGTTCATCAATAAATTCTAACATCCCAAATAATATGTAATGATGTCACATAGTGGCAAGCGAAGAAGCTCGCAGGACTTACGATACTCCGAAAGGGACATCGTGGCCCCCGGCAACAGGGCAACCGAAGGAACACGGGTGGGTTTTAGTCAGAGAGTCTGACACGCCTTCCCGCTCCACCCAGAGCGGGAGAAGTTATTTGATAATTTCACAACCAAAAAAAAAAAATGACTTACGATACTAATATACAATAGAAATATTTTCAGACAAGAGATCGTTGAGTAAAATGCATATTCGATTTTGAAGGTATTGGCTGGTAATCTAGGTTGGGAATTTTAGGCGCGTTGGGCATTTTTGAGATGGGAAAAAACAATTGAACTCGCGACACCGTTACCTTATTTTTGTAAACGCGATTGTGCTCTTTATTTAGATAAAGTTACGGACCAACGTTCTATACAAGTATTTTCTTCCACCAAGGCGATCTTGTTCAAGCTTTCACTTCTGTCGGCACTCCCGGAGGGCCACTGTTTTTTTTTTTGTTGTGCTTTTCAACCACTTTTATCAATTTCATTATGGTAACTATGGTAAGTAGTCATTTTTACTCTGAAGCGAAACCCATCTAAAAACCTTTATGAAGTTTACTAACAAAATACAATTGACATCATTTTAACTTACCACGTGGACGACACTGCTGTGAAGGTTGCCACTGATGGCTGGCAGGTCTGGCTTACGATCGCTCTTCTTCGCCTGCCGTTTAGCTTTCCCTTCGAGGAAACGCTTCTGAAGTGCGGTGGTCTCCAGGTTTTGCTGCTCACACGAGCCGGTGAACGATTGGTCGAACCTCGGCACACATTCTGATTGACGTCGTCGATACGTTTCTATCCTTCGTCTGTAACAAATTGAATAAGATATAGGTTTTTTTCTATTTATTAAACATTGTATTTAATCCGGAACACAGTTTTCCTTCTTCAGGGACCTGAATTTTAGAAATTTGAAATAAGGACATTTTTACGTATGTTCAAAGCAGATTATTATCATCTGAAGAATCAGGATGATGTTGTGCAGTTGTATTCGTAATAGCCTTACTTACCACGGAATATTAAAAATAATTTCTCCTTCCGACCTGAAGAACGGGCCTGGGTAATTCCCTTCTAGTATCTACGAATTCTACAATCAATTGCTGGACAATAAATCGATGATTCGAATATGGTGGTGGTACAATCTGTAAATAAGATAGAAAAACCCAACCAGCTGATAATATGTTGACGAGATGATTCCTGAGTCATCTCTTACCTCTTCCTACAACAGGAAGTGTGTACCTAGTTAAGCGGTGAATTGTTTGGGTATGTACTATGTATCATAGTTCTCAGAATACTACAGATATAATTCTTACAGCTCAATACTAGAGCACCCTTAATTCCAAAACAATTTCAACTAAAGAGGCGACTAATGAGTCACGTCACGAACGAAATGCGTTTGAGCCCACGTATTCATACTTTGCAAGATCGTATTTGCGTAAGCAGGTTCATATAGGTATCATTAGCCTGAAGCATCAATAATTAAATGCAAAGTTAATAATAACAAAGAAATAAATGCCGTGGTCGTACAAAACAAGTGGAGGTACACAGTAGGTGTACAAGTACGGTGTACCTAACAAACAATATTTCAAGCGATGCTCAGTCAGCCGCAACTCCCGAGCGCGGTCACCTTGAGCAAATGTTAATGCGGACAGTCTGTCGGCTTATAAAAAAATCATTACAAGCTTTTCATTTATTCATCAGTATTATTCTCTGGCGATGAAATCCTCAAGGTCACTGTCGTTCTTCGGTTAGAAAACAATTTTTAAAGGCTTACTACGTAAATATCATGCTAATAGAAAAATACACACTCTCCCTCAGGTAGGTATTATATTTGCATTATCATCAAAAAATTACCTGTGTGTAGCTATTTAACTCCATATATATATGGAGGACATGTACAAGTAGATATGGAGGGCTAAGTAATACCAGTCGCACGAGTCGATCGGCTACGCTTGCCGCGGTCAGTCCATGGATGGGTGACCATCTTAACATACCGAGATCCCTTAGTGCCTCGGAAAGCACATTAATCTGTTGGTCCCGGCTGTCATTATTGGATCTTTGACAGTCGTTACGAATCGTCAGAAGCCCGAAAGTCTGACAACCAGTCTTACCAAGGGGTATCGTGTTACCCAGTAACGGGGTTGTGGAAGTCAGAACTACTGGTATTCAGCTGCATCCGGTTAGACTGGAAGCCGACCCCGACATAGTTGGGAAAGGGCTAGGCAGATTTTTTGACGAGTAGATACGGCCAAATCGTACAGGAAATGTAAATGATTTCCTCGCTATCAAATCTGAGGTAATCAAGGCGATTAATAAAGTTGTTTTAAAAACAAATTATGGTGTACGGTGGTGGTGTATGGTGTGTGTTTTGGTGTGGTGATGGTGATGTGGTGTGGTGGTGGTTGGTGGTGTGGTGGTGGTTGGTGGTGTGGTGGTGGTTGGTGGTGTGGTGGTGGTTGGTGGTGTGGTGTGCTGTATCGGGTAAATATACATTGCTCCAACTTAGACACTCCAATAATGTCTAAGTTAGAGCAATGTATGACATAGGACATTGCTTTACAAGGCACTTCTTCCACAGCAGCTCTTTTTTTTACCAGCGAGGTAATTGCGAAACACACTTATAATGGCAATACCTTTAATTTTGACAGTTTATCCACGTTCATTGCGTTGCGTTATTTACGTTGCATTGTTGAGCAGTCGAATTTTTCAAGCCTATGAAGCGATGGATTAGGAATTTCCTTCAAAACTCTCGGGTTGATATTAGAAGTGTGTTACGTTACTCAATTTGGGTGCAGGAAACATTTTATACGTGTCCAAAAAAAGGCGATAAAGAACAGTATTTATTGAATGCTGTGTTTTCTTTTAATGACGCGTAATTGAATTATTTTTCAGGTAAGTATGAATTAAAATTCTGTATTTTCTAATGTACTCTGTATTATTAAAAGTGTGAACGTGAATCTTCTATCACTCTGTCTTGGTACACGTTTTCACGTCTACTACCTAACCGATAATGAAGAAATTAGGCAAAGAAGTAAGGTATAGTCAACCTCGTAATTGTTTTTTCACTAATAATAACACACCACAATGATCATATTTTTGTAAAACCTACCACCTAAGTTCACATCTAGAAGCAATGAATATATTGAGTATTGAGGATTCCCAGTAAACTAAAACTTAAGGTTGAAAATATATAACTATCACATAGACAAATAGACCTTGTCGCTTTATGACGTGCAAGTGACATTCAACCTTAGAGTGGTACAACCGTAAAGCAATTACGAGGTCGACTATACCTTGGTATACTTCTAAGGACATAGGGTTAAAAAATTTGGCTTGGTTGGAGTTGCAGGCACAGCAGCTCAATCTGGAGAATTTGTTGCTTCTTTTTCCCAGCTAAAGCACTATAAAGTAGTGAAGGGTGGGCGTTTTGGGGGATTGTCTTATGTAATTTTGACGTTCGAAAAGTGCTGATTCTCAGTCTAGTTTGAATAAATGACTTTTGCTGTGCTCGTAAGTCGTACGTCATTGAGTTTTATTTTATAACAAGAGAGTATTCCCATCGGCAAACATTTCAAAATCCCATCCAACATTTCATCCCCTTTAGCGGATGAACTTTAAAAAAATATTCCGTAATGCTCTCTTTCGTTATAAAAGGAACTCTTGTACAAACATGCTTCTAGTCTAGACTAGACCCAGCGGTTTATGCTGTGCGTTGTCTGTCAATGAATTCAGGTAAGTAGATTTTTACTCTATTTTCATAAAAATAATATTTTGTGAGTGGTGAATGTTCTCATTGCAAATCTAATACCTTTAAACAAGCAATTCTTGTAAATACAGGGTGGCAGGGACATCGACGCGAAAACTGTTACCATGGATTCAGTAAATGATTCTGAAACCCCCTGCGTTGAAATTTTTCGTAGGTTATTAAAAAAAAAACAGCTGTTTCCTAGAAAAGTGCAATATCTACGCGGTCAAAATGTATGGAACTACTGATTTTTTTTTTTTACCGACGAAAAAGGGTTCAGAATCATGTACTGAATCCATGGTTACAGTTTTCGCATCGATGTCCCGTCCCTGCCACCCTGTATAATCTGAATCTCGGAAACGGTTCCAACGATTTTCATGAAATAGTATGCAGGGGGTTTCGGGGGCGATAAATCGATCTAGCTAGGTTTCATTTTTAGAAAACGTCGTTCAAAAAAACAAAACCGAGCAAAGCTCGGTCATCCAGAGATTTTTTAATAATATGGGAACCATAAAAAAGGCGGGACATTATTTTTCACACTTGTTTTTATTTTATAATTAGTTATACACCCTGACTAAAATATTTAAGATGTTTTTAAGTAGATTATATTTTTTGATTAATTTTATTAAACAGTGACATTCATTTTGGATTTTATTCAATTGTATTTTTTTTACTAAATGACATGTAATTCGTAGAATCTGATTCTGACGATAAATTATCTTATATGTATCTTACATGTATCGTAAATAGTGTACGTTCGAACTACGAATAATTAGCAAACATCAAATAGAGCATGAATTAATTTCAATTAAATATCCACCCACTAAGTAAGTACACAATACTTTTCAACTACAGCAAAATCAGAATGTTAAGTAGCTACGTATACGTATTCGCTCCGTTATGTAAGGTCTATGTGCAAGCATTTATTACATAAGCAGTGTTAGTGGCGTACGTCACTGTACCGATATCAGTCTGTTATATTGCACCTACGTACACAAATCATCAACTACTACGGGTACAGAATCAGTCGGACGTTGTATGATGCCGAATCATTAAAATTGAACATCGCACTTCATCACGGCCCACGGTAAAGTCTTTGGTAGATGTAACTGCTCGTAGGTACCTCAACTGTACATTCACTTTCCCTAAAGCTATGCATTCTGTGTTTTAACTAGTACGCTTCGCAACATGGAAAACGAAAATAATAGATAAGTAGCTTTAAAATCAATAAAATTAATTAAGCTGCTGTTGCATAAAATAAACACAATTCTGCTAACCTCTTGAAAACGTTAAAATACGGAGTCTTGTATTTACTAGTATAATCAGTAAATTTTACATAACTATATGTGACTTTGTTTATTTGCTAGTGCAATGCAATATGTTTTTACCTACTTCCTTCTTCATCCTTGATTAATGTCTCAACCTGATAGCAATAAAAGGTCGGTACAAAAGTCGCAACGTTACAGAAAAGGATGCACGTAGATAATCTGTCTTCACAATCTGCCTACGTAGCCTACTATGTACGAAATAGAATAATAAAATTGTCGAGTGTAATTAATACGTCACAGATAAAATAAGCAATGATTTAGACGCTCACGGTGTGAACAAATTCATGAATATGTAAATCGTAGTACTGGGTGGTTACTACTTACTTATCAAAATAGTGATGATCACTACTTTTAATATAGAAAAATAAATAGTCCGACACGTGTATGCTTACATTGTTGTTTTATGTGAAGATTTAAAATAAAATGATGTAATGTAGGGCGGAATAACATTTGCCAACAAATATTAAGGAAACTATGCTATGATATGCATACCAAAAATGTTCCTATTTCACTACGAAAAAGAATAAATCCTCATAAATATTATAACATAACCTAACCAACCCAACTTAACTTAATTGGAAGTCATTTTTTTTTTTTGATGGTCCTTTAAAATAATTAAAATGTTAAGTTGTAGGCAAATAATAAATACTTGTTTTGGTATTATCAATACAATTTATTATTGTATTTTGGATTCAAATACTTAAATTTGTTACATTTAAATTATATCTGGACGACTAGGCGTTAGAAGGAAGGAATAACCAATACGATGAGTGTACGTAATATGCAGTTACTCAGAACTTGAAAGTCAACCGTATCGCAAGTGAAAACAACTGAATAGGTACACTACTTTCACGAAACTAAAGTCAAATCAGTGTAACATTTTTGCACAATTATTATTGAGCGTGATGGTTAACTGCGTAAACATCTGTCCTTATCGAGTGGGAAGCAGATTTATTGTAGCGAGTGTGATCCACTGCTATTATCAGCACCTGACAAACTTTGGGTTATACTTAGGCGGTGAAACAAGGCGCGGTGCCGTGCGCTGCAGGGTTACCAAAAACATCGCATCCAAGGAGCAATTCGTACCTAAAGGTCCCTAGCTGAGTCAACCAAACCATGAGTCATTCCTTCTCAGTGACTCCAACGACTGATACAGCGAACTAAAAAAAGAATAACACATTTCAAGACTTCTACACTTTCAATGTGAGTTAAGTGTGTTGTGTATGTGTACGCTCATAATCCAGCTCAATCCCGAGCATCTGGCATCCCTAGCGCAATGTCGCACACGCCGCAGTGTGGCAGTACATACACTGTGTAAACTTGTAGGTGTTTTTGTTTAGTTCATTGACCAGCCGGTCGCCGCGGCTGTGCGCTACGCAAACAACGCCTTCGATAAGTCCCGATTGTGTGTCACGCTATGTCACTGACATTGTACCCGACAATCCCCACATACTACGGGATCATCTTTCTACAGACACAAAACTAAAGAACAAACAGTCAAGTATTTGCATATCTCATGTATGCTACGCGGTAAATTAGCACGTCGATCTGCGTTGTTAGAACATACTTATGACACAAATGACTTTATTATTTGATTAACTCCCAATTTACTTGTATTTATTTTATTAAATCAGACTTTGGAATACATATTTGAATGCTGTAAATTAATGTTTTCGCTACGTTCATACCTGGTATATTTACTTCGTGGTTCATACAAATACAATCCACATAGCAAGTACGAAACCGATCAAGAATTTTGCATACTTACCTACCACGACTATGGGTGTCCTGAATGCATTTCAATGAATGCGAACACGGACTACACACATTGCCACTATAGAATCGTATACAAGGTGTATATTTTAAACCCAAGCAAGAACTTGAATGGGGTCATTGAATGTCTTATTGCCAACCCAAAACAATAAAAGAATACCTCAATGTCAACAAACTTTGACTGATAAAATTCGGTATTAGCGTGTCATCAATGTAACTCACTCATAGTCATTTCATTCAAACAGTTGTAAAAAGAAAAAAAACTCCATTTAGTTTTTAAACAAAAATATATTTTAGCCTTGTAACATTTCAAGTGATTGGGTCTAAAGACTATACTGCTGTTTCAAGGGCCCGTTCTTACACGCAACCCTCTCTATTAAATTGTATTAGGGTCTTGGTGTTATTGCAACGGTGTTAAAATAGATAGAGATAAATAACTGTACAGGTCTTTTGAATCAATACTTTTCTATTGTTATCAATAATAAAAGTGAGCAACGATGACAAACAACATTACGAAGATTGCAGTTTAATAATAGAAACAAATAGGTACTAGCTACCTACACATTCATGTAAATTGCTTTGTGGGTTATGTGCTTATGTTTAAACAAAACTGCAATTGGTTTAAAAAAAATTGTCAAAGCCATCGAGTTATAATTATTACAAAACTATTTCAATTAAATCTAATTATACTAGATTTTTTTTATCCTAACATTATTATGGTCACTCTATTAACCTGTTAAGGTAGGGAAAAATAAGAAAAAAAAAAAATTCGTTCGCTAAGTGAAGTTTCACAAGTGATGTCCTTGTATAATAAAATAGGGTATCCTTATGGTGAGTTTAGGAGTCCGTCTCGCCGATCAGGGTGTATCCCTACAAATGATCCCATTAACACGGGGGATCGTCCCTCCGAGCTACGGTGCCAATATCGATCCGAGCCGAACAACCAACGTAATGCATGTGCCCTCATAACTTAAGACTCGACTCCTATTTGCCCCATACGCAACTTATTTTCCTACCGTCTGTGCTAGAAGACTAGAACAGACTTCTAAGGTGAATTAACGAAGACTTCGGGCGTGTGTACAATGAGAATACGTAATGTTGCGTTACAAGTTATCACGATAAAAGCAAACTCTGTTGTCACAAATCATTATACATCGTTATATTAACTCTCTTTTTCACGAATGAGTAAGTGTGAAAGTATAAAAATATTTGAGTGGCCTACAAGCGACCGCTCTAATTTAATTAGAACTTTTATGATTCTTGAAATGCACGTTTTCAATTCCGAAATTAATTAATGTATTAGACTTAAAGGACTGCTGAATCTTTGCATTTTAGGACTCTTTGCATAAAGAGTACGAGTACTACCGATAAATCTCATAAATACTATTGACTTCAAGACACATCACTAATGACGATAAATAGAGCCGTCGTGATCATGATTAGTTGATAAACTACCAATTCAACGTGATAGATCAAATGTCAAGTATTCAACACGTTGATTGATACTCGATTAAGTGTCTCTATTTCTCCCACATCAGCACTTCATCCATATTTTTTATTTAGATGACCGACAACATACCAAGTGCGGTTGAACATTTGCATATATTTAGGCCGGCCACATAAATACGGAATTTCGTTTCGGAATTTCGAAGGCAGCAAATCCATACAAAATCAAGGATCACACACGTATCTACAGTAGTAGTTCTCCGTTCGAAATTTTCTTCGATTTGAAATTCCGATCGGAATTTGGAATCGGAATCCCGAAACGTAATTCCATATGTATGGGGCCGGCCTTGGTCTCAAACACAATAACTAATTGCAATCTTGTAATACAATGAGTGTAATGTCTAAATCTGAAATATTAAATAGATAGAGTTCAAGTTATCACCATTCTGCGCCGTTTATGCACTATGCACCCTAGATAGCTACTGCAGGTTATCCCATAATTAAATTGTACGTACGAGGTCTCTGTTCTTAGAAATCGGCCCAAAAGTATTTTGCAAATGGAAGTTACACCGGCACGAGAACAAAATGCCGTCGCTCTACTTTCTAAAACGCAACCAAAATTATTAAAGGATCTCTTAACTAAGTAATAGTATGCATCGATGTATCAAGTTACAAGTTGGCTGCAATGTAAATAAAACACAGCGCAGCGCTTATGCACCGCCAACTGGGTATTCAGTACCGTTAGATACACACCGAGACCCCGACATAATTTCACTGAGTGCAAACCGCGATGCACTATCCTCTTCAGACATATAAACTACAACACTAGTAAGGCTACTCTACTCTGGAATTTCTCAGTCCAGTTTTGTAGCAATTGTAGCATATTATGTACGTATGTGTGACGACTTGACCGACGTTATTTGCTTACTTTATCAACAGCGTCAATCGTTCGCGCTTAGAAAGTCAGATTTGACTTGAGCCAAGCAACGTCTACGAAGGTATTTTCAGATTATGCAATTGCTCATTTCATTAGGGAGCAATTTACGACGCGTACTTTTTATTGTTTTTGCATTCCGGCAATTGCATTTTGCAGTACTTGCAGAGAATTGTCTGTAGTGAGTTAGTGATGTGAGCACTTATGAAGAAAACGATTTCTACGTTTTCTTACTTACTTTGACATGCTATGCTACTATACTTTATATTTTTATCGTTAAAACACTTTGTTACTTTTAAAATATTTTAGTAGGTATTAAATTGTCTCGGGTATTTTCTAACAACAGGGATGGTCTCTTCGATCAATACTACTCGTAGACCACCCTACAACAATCGTTGGCGGCACCGACTGGTTCGATGTGGGGTAGCAACTTGAGAAGATCATATAATTAGACAAGAAGGTTCACTCGTAGATGAGACTGACCATTTATGGGTATGCCAAATTAATCTTTCTTTTCTGGGTATTGTACCAATTGAGTGAGGATAAGAGTACACAATATGGTACTGCTGTTCTTTCTCTAAAGGGTCTCCAAAACGAACAATTGCAGTTGTCAATGTTTTGTGTGTTTATTGTCATAGAACTCAGATCATTTTGCGCATCAAAGTGTATCAATCGCATAAAAATATATCATTTTAATTGATTTTTTCGGGGACCCTTTAAGACTTTCCTCTAGTCGTCATCATTCGAAATTGCAACCTCTGCATTAGTTGCGTACGCAAAAATATCTATATACCAGTAGTACCTACTTAGGGTTACCAAACATACTATAAAATAAAGTATCCTACTTTATTTTCGATATACTTTATCATAAAATAAAATATGCGAAAATACTTTATTTCTCTTTACTGTGATAATAATATGTAAAACGATATACCTACTCATATGGGTAGTTACTTAACTATTTATCGATAACTAAATTAGCAAAAATCTAGTAGGTACCTACTTAATAATGATAAAGAATTTTTGGAGAAAAATACTGTTGAGAAATGGCAATACCTATTGTATACTTAAAAATGCATCTGATAGCTAAACAAATGTTTAAAAAACTTATTTACTCTCTGTTCCCACCATCGATTTACATCGAGTTCCCGCAACTTCAGCTTTCACTGTTATGAATGATCTGAAGTGGCGAGAAGACAAAAACAGATCGTCCATAATTTTTATTTAAAAAACCAGGTAGGTATTTATTTATTGAAATCAAAATTTAATTAATAATTTTTTTTTTTTTTGTTCGAATTTCTTTTGTATGTATAACTACACTCGTGAGCAAAAGTATGGAATCACCTACTTGTTACTTGTTTCGAACGATCTTTAAAACTAAATAGGTAACTGTTGAAAATTAACGAAAATGCTACTATTTTAAAGGCTATACTGTAAACTTGAAATTCATGCCACATGCATTTAAATTAAACCCATATTTCAAGAGCTTTCCTGCTTTTGCTAAAAGCACAAAAAAAATTTAAATACACATAATTAATAAAATAATTTTAAAGACTTTTTTTTTTCTATTCAATGATTTTAATACTTTATTGTTCTCAAAAAAACTTGGCAACCCTAGCAGTACTAGCCATTAGGTATATAATTATATGAAGGTAAGACGACTTTCATTACCTTTCTACCCATATTTCTTACCGACTGATGCAGTACTTGAATATGTACAAATTCACTATATTAGTTTCGAGATTAATTGATAAAAGTGTAAATAATATTTATAATGTCGTGTTATTTTCCTTCGTAAAGGAAAAAATTAAACAAAACTGTGAGCGCTATCAACAGGAAGTTTATCAGTAGCGCTTGTAGCAACGTTTGACAATAACCCATTGGTTTTTAGGATTTCGATAAAGTATTACTTGATTTTGCCATTGCATAGGTACTTTCGTAAGCTTCTGTTACTCTTTTCGCGTTACCTACATAATTCGGCTTATTGGTGGATGGTGACTCGCCCGAAACGGGCGAATCGACACTTTTAAGGCGTAATCGACTTTTAATGATTTTAAACTGAAGATGTCGTCTAGACGTCATTTTAATGTAGCCATATTTCGGATTATGTTTATATTACATAGTGAAATTATTAATTATTAAAATGACGTCTAGACGACATGTTCAGTATAAAATCATTAAAAGTCGATTTGTAAAGTTATGTCTAACGTGGATAAAAACTGAGAATCACGCAAAATCTATCAAGCGTATTTTTCTGAAACCTTCACCATTTTAAAGATAATTATTTATCTTTTAGTATACGTATTTTATTAAAATACCTTTTGTTTTATGCATAATAAATTAATAATGCGTTCAGCGACAGCGCTCCTTGATGGGCGAGTCCTATTACTGGCTGGACGTACGACGCGTTGCATGAGCTCAGTACAGAACACGCAAGCTAACCACTCAAGGTCATTGTGTCTTAATGAATATAATTTTTGCTTGAGGCGATTCGCACAAAGTTAATTTATTTGTGGGCCAATCGAGAACTCCAGAAATACGTATAAGGCAATTGGCACAATTTGAATTTTATGCAGTAAAGTTAACTTAGTGTAAGTTTTCCTTACTGCATAACATTAAAAATGTGCCAATTACCTAATACGTATTTCTCTGAATCCTCCTAAGTAGTAAGTAGCGGGCGCATGAGTCGGCCTGGGAAATCATTCCTTAAATGGGCGCAGTTAACGTCCCAACTCCCAAGTTGCCTTATTAGATCTCAGGACATGAGATTAAGACTGGCACGCACGCATAATTATTGATAAGCTCATCACACACATTGAAGATAATATACAGGGTTATTGGTTATACGTCGGCAATCCATTAAGAGGATGTGGGAGAGGTAATTTACAACCAAATGACGCCTTTTGACTCTTATGCAAATGTCAACAATTTTCGAGTCATTTGACATTTTATACTTTTATTTCATACGTTTTAAAATATAAAATGTCATATTATTCGAAAATGGTTGACATTGGCATAAGGGTCATCAGGGGTAATTTGGTTGCAAATGACATCTCCTACATCCCCTTAACGGACAATAACGGATTGCCGAGGTATAACCAATAACTCTGTATATTATAGTGCTTAAAAATCCTTATAAGTTTAATATACATGTATTATCTTCACTTTGTGTGGTAATAAATTAAATTGTATGGTGAGCGATATGTATGACAACCTTTAGACATACGTAATTCTTTAATTGTATCATTTCATCTGGATGCCCTTGTCTTAATGTCAATGGTCTGTCAAAATCAAAGGTGATGAACCACTGCAACTATTTACGAAGTAATATTTTAAACCTTTATGAAAATAAGCTTGACAGGGTCCATTTTATTTATTAATACTTACCACTTGTAAGTAATTTGCAATAAAGATTAATTTAATTGAATTTAATAAAAAATTGCGTGATCTAATTATGGACGTTTTGAGAGCTGTCTTTTGTAACTTTTGTTATTTATTTATTTAATATATGATATGGATCAACTGTGAATTCTCAGTCTAGTTTTATATGAATTATAAATAATATTTTAATACTCTAAGAATGCTGTCATGATGAATCTCAATTTTAATTAGACTAGATTTAAAATTCATGATAAAATACAATTAATATAAAAGCTTTGGTTTAGAACAGCACTATCAAAGCGTCTGTTATTTAAGCTCAGGGTCACAGACTTGATTTCCGTCTACTTTGTGATGTGATTTAAATATATTTTTAGTTCATTGGTTTGTTTAAATTATTCTTATTAGAGTAGATGATTTTTTATGTTTTTCAGAATCAGTTATATTTTATTAAAATAATCCAAGCTTTCAGCTAGTAGAGAATGATCATTTCAAGATATTGATATGAAATTAACTGCAACAGCATATTTCTATACTGACTCAACATACCACAATGCCGTTCTGCAATCAACATTCTGCTCAATCACTTCACTTGAGTTATGCTCAACAAGATGCACATACCTTAATCCAGTGTAACCGAAGAGTGTAACAATAATACATCTGTATTCTGATAGTGTTATGTTACTGAATAACTGCTTTAATAATCATCTTTTACATGAGTCTAAGAGCTATTTCAGCATTGTCCTAGAGTCATACTATTAAATTAGTATTTTAATGTGTTTTGCACCTTGTACCAATCAGAGATGACAAAAATTTACATAATGTATGTCAAACTAGCTTCCGTCAGCGGCTTCGCCAGCGTGATATCATTATAAATTATAACCTATCTTACTCAGTGATAATATAGCACACTACATGTGAAATCATTTTTAAAATCGGTCCAGTAGTTTTCGAGTTTATTCATTACAAACAAACAAACATACAAAAATCAAATCTTTTCTCTTTATAATTTTAATTTAGATTTAGATGAATATTTTATATTATATATTATATATCACATGTATGCATGTTTTAAATGTTAATAATGGCTACTGATATTATATGAGTGAAAATAACCAATCAGAAATAAATATAATATAAAGATGAGTCATACAAGATAAAAATCGGAAATAACATTGATACTTTCTGCAGATGAGTTAATAAGCAAAGGTACTATTTATGTTGAAAATTAATAGAAAATGTATATGGACTGTAAACATAATACGAGTACAATGCTGTATACAACATAGGAGAGAGGAGCAGTGTAATAAATAATATAAATGTGGTACACTCACCTCAGGCGATCAACAACAGCTTGTCGTTTGGGTGGCAGGATCATCTCCTCCATGGGCTGCAGCATGTTGGGCGGGTGCTGCGCGGGCGCGGCGCCGGGCAGCAGGCCGCCCGCCCCGCCGCCTCCGACCAGGTGCTCCACGGTGCCTGTTCACTGTTCACCTCAGTTCCGTCATACTCCTCACAAGTCCTTAACGTGCCTCCTTCAGTAGTCAAGTACTGCACCGCAAGTGCAATAGCACTATCAGAAACACACAATTCGTCCTGAACATCCTCAACATACTATTCATGTTGTCAAACTTTCAAGTCTCTATAACTCCACCGATTATTAACCAAGTTTTTTAATACCTTTGCTTCCAAATAATCATTAGAACATTGTGACTTACACGTCAGTCTAAAATTATATAAATAAAGAAACACGTCAAATGATAAAAATGTTTTGGAACAAGTTATGCAGTCAACACATCGAAAACAGTTTCGCGTATAAATCGTAACAAACGTTACAATTTTATTGGGCACCGTCGTTAATATAGTTGCACAAAACTACAAATATATGGTTTAAATAAATTGCTACACTGACTTCTACAAAACAATTTTAGAAAATCTTAGGCTTAGCCAATCTAACATGAATGGCCAAACATCAACTAGTCTCTCCCTATCTGTCATGTCACTGACTGACGCTTGCTTTACTTAGCGCGTTTCAGTTCAATTTATGAAAATAATGCTCAAAGAAGCATTACAAAATGTTAGATTTGTTAAAAATAATAATTTTATACTTAGTTTAAAAAGTCTTAGTGTTTAAATTAAGAGTTGTCAAAAAAAAATATTAAAAAGTTATTTTTGTCTAAAAATAGATGTAGGCGTTACTTCCAATGTTCAAATTCTGGGGCCACATTGTCGCGTGCGAACCCTACCTCGTGTGCTCTCTGTTGCTCAGCGAGACGTCGAGCGGTGTGCGAGAGAGAGCGCACGAAGCAAAGTTCGCGACAATGCAGCCCCAGCACAACAAAACAAATACAGTCAGCCTCAAAAAGATACAATTTACTATTGGTACCATTACCATCACAATTACCATCGTCGATGTTTGCCGACGACTATGGCTCACGTTGGCTGATGTTAGCCGTTACTGGCGGCAACTACTTTTCTATATTAAAAAACCGTAGCTATAAGGTACATTCCGAACTATGCAATAGTCTCTCACAGCAATCACATCAATCATTTTCGTTTCGATTATCTATCTCGATTATGACAGCTGAGAGCTGTCAACAATTCGGAACGCTCGTGAACGCGCTCACAGTACTCGCTCAACGTCAAAACTTTTTTTGACAGCGCTCACTGTGACATTAATTTAAGGGCATGGTCGGCGTTATAGCAAGATGGCACATGTCATGACATCATATATTATGATACTTATTATCTGCGCTCCGTGGTTTCACCCCCATAAGTCCACGTGCGCACGGACGTAAAATTATCGTGGCGGGATTTTAACGCGCACTGGACTTTCAACTCTAGGTGTTAAGCCGATCGTTGAGAATTCAACAGAGTGCAAAAACACACCATTGGATTTTCAACTCTCGGTGCTAAGCAGAGCGTTGAAAATCCAGTGTGCAAAAAAATCCCACCACGATATTTTTACGTCCGTGCAAACGTAGGCCAAGTCTCGATTACGTGGGAATATCGGGATAAAAAGTATCCTAACCCAGGTCGTAGTACCAATGTGTCAATATTCATTCAAATCTGTTCAGCCGTTTTAGCGTGAAAGCGTAACAAACAAACTCACTTTCGCATTTACAATTTTGGGGACATAGGTGGAAGGTATTCCACCTGTCTCCTTCTACGCGTATTGGAAGTGAAACAGAGTCAAGGAGCGGAAGAGAAACTTCAACTCACAGAAATAATCACGTATGAAGGTCTAACGTTAGGTACACTATTAGTACTTATAACTAATTAGAATCGTAGGAACAAAATACTAATGACGTAATATCTAGTCTGTCCCACGACTGTTAACAAGCAAGTGAGCGGTGCTACTAAAAAGGCCCGCTGTAGGTAACGCCCCGAACCGTGGCTTCGTGTTGCCACTTACAAGGGTGCGTTCCAGACTACTTATAATTAACTAAACATAACACACGCGACGCCACCTATACTAATGTGCGTTCACAAATTCACAATACGTGACGCCACACAATATTAGAAAAGACGATTCACGGGACAATGAACATCGTTATCGCGCTCACGCTAATTCGGAACGGGTATAAGCATGCTCGAATCGATTACAATGCAATTCGGAATATACCCAAGGTGACAAATTACCAGTGTTTCCACTTTTAGGGATTTCTCCCTTTTCTAGGGAAAAATCTCCAACATTATGCATGATTTAGGGAATCAGAAATCAGAAATCATTTATTTGCCAATAATGTAGGTATACATATATGATGGTTATTTTGATGAGAGTCCCGATACATTTTGCCTTACGGCATGCAAAATTATTTAATATAATACATTTACTAGACAAAAAAAAAACAAAACATAAACAACCATAAAAAGAAAAAAATACAAAGAAAACAAAAAAGGATTCCATTTACTAAGTAACATTCTTTGTTAAAAATACTAATATTATTTAAAAAAAAAACATTCAGAATTAGGCATCATTCAGAAATGTCAACAAATTAAACTAAAAAATATTAGGGATATTTTATTTTGACAGGGATTTAAGGGCTTGCTACACGGCGGCCAACTGCGTCCCCGACAGAGATGTCCTTGGTTGGCGACAGGCAGAGCTGTTTGAAATTTGGTCGTAAACCAACAACTCCACGGTTGTAAACCACCAAGGTCACCTCTGTTGGGACGTGGTAGGCAGTAGGCTGCCGTGTGGCAAGCCCTTTAGGGAGTTTTGAGGAATAATTGACCTTAAGTTGATTACCTTATTGTTAATAGTAGGCAGCACCCAATGTATTACTTTATTCTATAATCCACTGATTTATTATGGTATTCCCTCACACTCGCAATGATTGAAATCCGTCAAATTTTAGTTTCCCATGTTAATTAACGTGGCTAAAAGTTAAGTAAGTTCTATGCTGAAGACACCGTCAAATTTTAGTTTCCCATGTAAATTAACGTGGCTAAAAGTTAAGTAAGTTCTATAATATGCTGAAGACACCGTATTAGGAAAACGCTGCGTGTGATTTATTTTGCTCTCGCCGAGTCTTTGCTAAGCTATGGATTAAATACTTATGGCATCGCATCAAATTCGATTTATGAACTACCTTGTTAACCCAAAATTAAACTCAAGTGTAAAAAAAAATATGAAAAACTTTTTGCTGTCTGTAAGGTGTTTCCCGTGCATGAAAAGGTCAAGTACTTAGTGGTTTTAGAGCAGTTCTATATCGATCAATTTAAAGTACATGTGCAAAACACTTGCAATACGAGAAGCGTTAGAGAACGTAAATTCGTGCGAGGATCAGTAAAAAATTACTATGGCAAAAGAACCAATACTTAAGTATTTGACCCCTACACTGTTCAATAGTATCGACTGGCTGAGAACAGATAGTCGTGTAATTAGCAGGCGAGCACTGGGAAATAAATTAAAAGAAGAGCTTTTGAACGAAATAGTCGCAAAATGTGACAACAATTAATATATTTTATTCAACAAAAATATTCTTACCGTCCTTATACTATTTGTACCAACTGATGTTAAATTACATAGATATTATTACCAAATGTTTTAAGACGAACGCTAATGCTGCCGACAAACTGTCACGCAGTTTGGCAGGTTTATAAAATGTTAACGAGTGTTTGGTCCAAAATAAATGATGTTTTTATTTATTATTTACTTAATGACATTTTTGAAACTAAGTAACATTATACCCAGAGTTGTTTTTTTTTTATTCTGCATTGCGAACAGGTTGCTATAAAGCTATATTTAAATTGATTTGATTTTAATTGATTTAATTTTGTTTTATTTAACATTATTTTATTTTATTATTGATTTTATTGTAAAAATGACGTTATTTATTTTGATTTAATTTGATGTGATTTAATTTAATTTAATTTTAATTGTTTTATTTGACTTAATTTGATTTTATTTGTAAAATTTCTTTATTAGATGTTTGGCAATGGGTATTATTTACCTGAAATAAATTAATTTATAATATAAAATATTTTAAATGTTCAGTGCTATGTTGGTTTTGTAGGTATTTTATGTAGGAATGATGTGTTATTATTTATTATAATAATGTTCCCTAAACCAAGGAATTTCGAAGATTTTTTAGGGAAATTTAGGGTTAATTCATTATGAAACTGGGGAAAAACCAAAACGTAAGTGGAAACCAAAGACTACTATTACACTGCAAATGACAGCAAATGGTATTGACAGGTGACAGCTATCTTAAAACATTTGCAAAACAATTGCAGATAAATGCAAGGAAAAAACCCTAATCTTGAATTAAATAACCTCTAGAGATTGTAAAACGGTGTTATATCATAGCGGATTTTCTCAAACAAGTCCATTTAATTTAATTTACTTATATCCATAAACAAATTGCACAGCAATGTCTGTTTTGAGATTAAAAATTCTCTACTCCACATTATGTGCGAAGAGGTTATTAATGCAGCCGGTAATTAACGCTAGATATCTTTCCGCCTGTAACTTAATCACAAAACAGCAAAACGGTAAGAGATAGTTTTATGGGTAATTGTAAAGTTATATCATTTTTATCACAAGTTAAAGATAGGTAAAATGTATGTAGGTGTAATGTGATTATTTTAGGCTCCATTGCAGTTTATTCCCAAGGGCTCTAAAACCTCTATAATTCTGTTCACAAAAATTAAAGTTTTCTATTGAAATTTTAATTATCGCAATTTTTTATTTATAGAAATCATTTAAATTTTGCAGATTTATTTCTATCAAATTACCATAAAATCAGATGCTACAGTGCTGCCACAGAAGAAGTTCAGACAGAACCGCCGAAAGTTTCTTCAGTGAAAGATTCAGGGAAGGAAACTTTAAAAGGTCCAACAGAAAGAAGAGAATTTCAAGCAGAAACTCGCATGCTATTAGATATTGTAGCAAGATCTCTATACTCTGACAAAGAAGTTAGTATTCTTTTTATAAAACTTACTATGATTTACTGTTTAGAAAACATACAGTCTGCGTATATAAAGTTTGCCACTCATTTGCACAGAGATTTTTCAACTTGAAAAATTGAAATTGTACAATAAAATCAATCACATTTTTAAAAATGTATCCTTTAGCTAAACAGTAATGTAAAATAGTGGTCACCAAATGGCTTATAAGCCTTGATTATATCAATATGAAAAAAATACTGGATATTTAAAAAAAAATAGAAATAACATATCAGAAGCACACCTACACGTTTGCATACACACTCAATGTGTGGTATATACCTACACTACATACACCACACAAATTCACACCCTACATCCACACTTCACCCACCACACACATTCACACCCTATACTTACACTACACACACTACACAACACACTCACATCACTCACCCGTCAAGATTTAGATTTATGTAGTTTCTAACATAGTCTATAATTTTAGAATTTTGCTGTATGTGTTTTGTAAGTTTTTACACCTAATTTAGCATGGAAGAGCACTGATTTCCAAGATACAGGTTTTACCTATTTTGGAATTCAGAGTTCATTTAGTTTTAGCCGTCTAATCACTTACATTATTTGTAACCTAATTATTAGGAAGATAACTGTATTAGGCTATATTTTATTGAGTCCAAATAAATGTTTATTTACTGTTTAACATACATAACATCACGCCTTGTTTCCCCGAAGGGTTAGGTAGAGGTGTACCTATAGTACACCCATATTTCACCAATTATGTTTAAGTCCCATGTAATAGAGGGCGAGCCTATTGCCATCAACCGGACACAAATTCAGACTTCGGACTGCTACTGAGAAATTCAAATAGAAAAACCCAATAAAACTGCCCAACCTGGTAATCGAATCCAGGACCTCAGGCTCAGCAGTAGCCCTTACGACCACTAGACCAACGAGGCAGTCCGATTTACTATTTATATATTCTTTAGTTCAGATTTTTTAATTTTTTTTTTTATTTTTTATGCACACTTTTCCAATCCACTTTAAACATTGGCAGAATGGTTAACATCGGCTTTGCTTGCTATAGTAAGAAATAGAATAGAACGCATAAAATGCCTATTGATGGATTTATACAGGGTGGTAGCGACATCGACGCAAATACTGTTACCATGGATTCAATCGACGCAAATACTGTTACCATGGATTCAGTACATGATTCTGAACCTCGCTGCGTTGAAAATGTTCATCCGTTAATAAAAAAAAATCTGTTTTATAGAAAAATGCAATACCTTTGTGGTCAAAATGTATGGAACAGTTGATTTATTTTTTTATAACCAATGAAAAATTTAAATGCAGGGGGTTCAGAATCATGTACTTAACCGCCACATTATTTATATGGCGTTAAGTATTTTTGCCTTTCCAGTGATGATATTATTATTCTCTAATAAAAACAACTATCATTATGCTATTAGGTATAATTTTTGGGCCAGTGTTAATATTTTATTTACTTACAGGTTTTCATTCGGGAGTTGATCTCCAATGCTAGTGATGCATTAGAAAAGTTCCGTTACCTGTCTGTCAGCGGGGCCTCAGATACTTTAAAACTGGCTGAGATGGACAGGCCACTGGAAATAAGACTCTTGCCTGATAAGCAGAATAGGACTCTCACCTTTCAGGTAGGTATTTGAAAATAAAATTATGTATGTAGTAACACAATTCATCAACATTTATTTACCTGTAACATAACTAATAAACAAACTCAGTTATATTAAAAAAAAAAAACTATCTTCTAGTTTTTTTTTACAGCCTTCTTTTATTTTCTACCGAACCATCTTGTATGGGCGTCCCCACGGGTCTCTGTTCAGAGTCTCCAGCATCTGCTCTCGGGCCAGTGCCCTGGCCCGCAGGATCTCCGCTTGGAGGGTGGTCTTCGCCGCTCTGTACCCCTCGTACAGCTCCGCCTGGATGGCTTTCGTATCCGCAGGGCGGATACGGAGCCTGCGGTGCCTGGCGTACCGGCATCGCGCAGCTACGCACGCCCTGCGCAGAGCTTCCAGCTCTTGCGACCATCAGTACACCTGCCTTGTCATGCCATGTCACAATTTGTTTATGGGCATTGCCATGTCACACACATTGAACATGGCCTCCCGGAACCATTCCGCCTCGTCGTTGATGACGGCAGGCCTGTCCGGTGATGACACCCAGGCCTGCACGATCGAGGCTTTCAGGAGAAGCTCCCGGTCCAGCTGTTTCAGCGCCCACCGCGGACCACTCGGGGCCTGTCGGACCGGCGCGCTCGAGGTCTGGGCGGAGACGTCAAACCGGATGTACCGGTGATCGGAATAGGTCTCCGCCCCCTCCATGACGCGCCAGTCAATAACACGTGGTGACAGAGCGGGGCTGGCGAACGAAATGTCCACCACTGATTTAACCCGCATCCGCACACCCGTGGGGACAGAACCTCAGTTTAGGACGACCAGGCCTGCCTCCAGAGCCCAGTCCTCCACCATCCTACCCCGTGTGTCCGTATACCGGGAACCCCAAGCCAGATTCTTGGCATTGAAGTCGCCGAGTACGAGCATAGGGAGGGAACCGAACCCGACGACGACAACTCTTTTAATTCCGCAAGGGAGTTGTGGAACTCGGCAAGAGTTCGGTTCGGGGAGAAAAAACACCCACCACGATAATCTCCCCGAACCGTGCTGCAACGCAACTCCGTCCTCTCTTGACCGACTCGAGGGACGGAGTACCGGCGGCGGCCAACGAAATCAGGGTCACTGAGCCGCTCAGGTCCTCCACCCAGTGGGCGGGACAAAAGTACGGCTCAACGACCACGGCGATGTTAATCGACCACTGCGCCATGCTCTGGAGCAACAGATCCTGAACGGTGGCGCAGTGGTAGATGTTCGCCTGGAGGAGGCGTAATGGGGCCGTTATTGGCATTCCATGTCTACCCCCTCCCCCCGAGCCCCCTGCGAGGGCCCTGCCGCGGCGGCAACGGCGGCGGCGATTACGACGGTGGACGCGGCAGCGGCCACGGTGGTGGTGGCGGCGGCTGCGGCTGCGGCCCAGCCCGGTGATCGGCCGGCTTGCCAGCCGCCGCACATACGACACAGTGCGGCGTGGCGTTACACGAGCTGGCCTTGTGACCAGGCTGACCACAGCGGAAGCACAGGTCGCTGCGGTCCACCTCCGAGGCGCATTTGGCCCCCACGTGGTGGGGAACCTGGCAGCGGAAGTACCTCAGATGTCTGGGGTCCAGCAGTTTGACCTGCGCCGAAACCCAGCCCACCAAAAGCCTTTGGCCCTCCCCGGCTATCTTTTTGGCCGCCGTCACGGGGCAGCTCACCCTAATGGCTTGCATCCCCGTGAAGTCAGAATGGATGGTGCCTGCCTTAATCTGCTCGACAGAGCACCCTCCAGCCTTAGCGACGGCGGCCACCACCTTTTCCTCCGTCACGGAGTCGTCCAGGCCTTGGATGCGTAAGTCAGCGCATTTGGTGGGCCTGGAGACTTGGGCCTCGTCTGCATTTAGGGACGCCCTGAGCTTTTCGGTCAGAGCGTCAGCGGCCGGGCCACTGGCCGCACCAGGGACCTCCAGCATCCGGGCCCCAGTTGCCGTGATTTTGATCTTGATGCCCTTTTTGGCGCCAATCTCCTCCAGGTCCATCACCTTGTCCACCGTCGCGAACACGTGCTGGTAGGACACGCCCCTCTTCTCCGCCTCCGGCTGTAGTGTTGTTACTACAGCTGCGGACTTCGGGGCGCAAAGCCTTGCCGCGACGCTTCGCTCCTTGCGCCGCTGCCGCCTCGCCTTCTTTTTAGCCGCCATTGCCGCCTTACCAGCCTTCTTCTCCCCGGCTACTTGCCATCCGGCGTCAGCCGGGGGAGAAGATTTAAGAGGCGGAGGCGGCCGTTTTACCGCCGCCTGGGCCGGAGTTGTCGCCGCCTGCGCAGGCGCTCCGCCCCTGGCCTGCCCCGACGAACCTGGTTTGGCTGCGGCAGATTCGGTGGCGGCATACGACGCCGCCTTCCGCTGGTCCAAGGCCGGCTGGTTCGCCGCTAGCGGGGGGCTCAGGACGATGGCCTCTAGGGCGGAGAACCTGCTCCGCAGGGCACCCATCTCCTGCCGCACCAGGGCCAGAACCCGGTCCTCAGCAGGCACGGGCACGGGCCCCTGCCCATGCCGCTCCCCTCCCTGCGGCACCTCCCGGGGGCCGGCTGCTCTTAGCACAGCCAGGTCTGCTCGGAGCATCTCGTTCTCCTTTCGGAGAAGCTCCATGCTCCATGCTCCATGCGGCAGTCAACTTAGCTACCTCCGCCCGCATCTCGGACATACCGTCCGACGGAGGCCCAAAGTGCAGCTCCTTCGCTGCCGCCAAGATAGAGGCCGTGGCCGCGGGTATGGCCTTGTCTTTAGAGGACTGAATCCTCTTCAAGGCCACAGCCCTGATCGCGGCTGCCATGACTTCCGCAAACCTAGCTACCTGCTCCGGGTTGGCGCCGCCAGCGGCGTCCGGCTCACCAGATGAGGTCTCTGAGACCTCTGAGAGGACCGCCCCGCTGCGGGTCCCTCCAGGGTGGTGCCCCTCCGTGGCGAGCCTCTCAGCTCGCTGGGCCAGTTGGTCTGGGCCGGTCTGGCTCGACTCACCTCCTTGGTGGTGAGCCTTCTACCCACACCTTTATTTTTTGGCCGGGCCCTACCCCGCCGATTGGTGTGGATTTTCCGCCTGTCGTCGGCGGAGGACCACTCACCATCTCCCGATTTCCGGAAGAATTTCCGCATAATCCCGTCAGCCCCCACCACTTCGCGCTCCGAGCTCTGACTTGAACCCTCCGCGCCTGATGCAGCGTCGGACTCCGACCCCCTATCACTCCTCACCTTCTTGTTTTGTTTGTTTGTTTTTGTATTGTTTTTCATATTAGTTCCCACGAGTAATTAACTTTATATTTCCCAAAAATGTGTGGTTCGCGCTAGTGACTAATTAAGCTACCCATTAGTCAAGCTATCAACGTCCCTCACGGTGCGCCGCCGCTTGGAGATTTGGGGTGATTTTTATAGAGGTTTTCTACCTCGCAGCCCAGGCGGTTAAGCCAAGACCCTCGACCACCGTCAAATGCCAGAGACATAACCTTGACACTCTTCGGGGCTACGAGACCAACGGTGACAGGAGAAAAGACTTCCTCCTGCCCGCCCGACGGCAGGGTTAGTGCACGCCGAGCCCGCTCCTACTCTAACGCTGCTCAACGAGTGCTCCCTACAGAGTACCCGTTAGAGCGTTCCTCCGACAGGATATTGGCATACGGACAACGAGACCCCTTACTGGGGAGTCATTGTCCGCACCCCAGGGTGCACCGTCCCAGAGACTGGCCTTCCCCCCGGACGCATCCATAAGGGAACTCCAGCCCCCAGGCACGCGGGGAAGTTTCCTGTCCAACACAACCCAAGATGAGTGCGAAGAATACCGCCCCAGGACCCGACGGCATACCCGGAAAAGCCTGGGTCCTGGCCATGGGGGTTCTCAGGCCTCGACTAAGGGAGCTCCTAAGCGCATGCATGGAGAGGGGCCAGTTCCCACTTTGTTGGAAGACTGGGAAACTGGTCCTCATCAGGAAGCCGGGGCGCCCAGCGGACTCTCCGTCCGCCTATCGGTCCATTGTGCTGCTCCACGAGGTGGGCAAGCTCTTTGAAAGAGTCATTGCAGACCGCCTCGTCGGGCAGCTGGTGCGGGTGGGGCCGGATCTGGCGGAGAGCCAGTTCGGTTTCCGCGGGGGGCGCTCTACGGTGGACGCCATCATGCGCGTGCGGGCCCTCAAGACGGGGTATGCTGTGGCCCGGGGTGGGGTCGTCTTGGCGGTGTCTCTAGACATCGCCAATGCCTTCAACACCATGCCCTGGAGTTGCATCAGGGAGGCACTCCGGTATCACCGGATGCCGACCTACCTCTGTCGTGTGGTCGAGGCCTATCTGACGGACTGGGCCGTCATTTACCCCGGTCACCAGGGCGAGTGGAACCGGCAAGAGAGTCGTGCGTCGAGTCGTGCGGTGTCCCACAGGGTTCGGTCCAGGAGCTGCATCTGTGGGACATCGTATACGACTGGGTGCTGCGCGCCGACCTCCCTAGTGGCGTCAGCGTCGTTTGTTACGCTGACGACACGTTGGTCCTGGTGCAGGGGAGGTAGGTCGTACCAGGCGGTGGCCGACTTAGCGACACGCGGGGTTGCGACAATTGTGGATAGGATCCGGCAGCTGGGACTCGAGGTGGCCCTGCACAAGTCCGAGGCCATGGGTTTTCATGGTCCTCCGAATGCGCCACCGTTGAGCTCCCAGGTTACGGCGGGAGGGGTTCACATCGGCGTCGAGTCGACGATGAAGTATCTGGGACTCGTCCTCGACAGTCGGTGGAATTTCGTCGAACATTTCCGACGTTTGGCTCCCAGACTGGAGCGGGCTGGGGCTGCCTTCCACCTTCTGCGAAGCGGTAATGCTCGCGAAGGAGGAGGCGGAACGCGTGACGGAGAGGCAAATTTGCCCCTAACCGTCGCAGGAGGAGACGCCCAGGGCGTTGGGAATCGCGAGCCGATTTCCGGCCACCGTAGGCGCGGGCTTGTGGATGGTGAGCAATGGGTAGCTCGCCGTCCGATAAGGACCAGGCCCGGGTCGACGGCGCGTTGTGTTCCACGCACGCCTCAAAGAGATGTCAGCAGAATTGACGGGGTCCGACCGATAGGGAAATCGTGGCAACCGGCAACAGGGCAACCGAAGGAACACGGGTGGGTGTTAGTCAGTAAGAGTGACACGCCCTCCCGCTCCGCCTAGAGCGGGAGAAGTTATTTGATAATTACACATCCAAAAAAAAAACAAAAGCCTTTTATTTTATAAGTGTCTTTAAACTAATCTTTTATAGTTTTATTGACGTTAATGCAATTAAAAATGGCATGAAGCACATAGGTAATGTAACTTTTTCCAAAAAGTCAAATAGATTTTTAATATTTTTACTAGGATACTGGAATTGGTATGACAAAGGAGGAGCTAACTGACAACTTAGGAACTATAGCCCGATCAGGGTCCAAATCTTTCATTGAAGAGATTAAAAACAAGGGTGCGGAGGAGGCTAACTCAATCATAGGGCAGTTTGGTGTTGGGTTTTACTCGGCATTCATGGTTGCTGATAAGATCGAGGTTTTCACTAAAAGTAGCAAAGAAGGATCACAAGGCTACAAATGGGAATCAGATGGGTAAGTTGCTTATTTGTCATGTATCTGAACAATGCATACTTCATTTTTTTTTACCCATACATTGTTTTTGATATATTAAAATAAAATAGTCCACTTGTGTGGCAGAAAATCAAGTCATCTATTTGAAATGTTTCTGTAAAAAAAACATACTGTGTCAATTATTTTATTATTAAATTCCAGTTCTGGCACATATGCAATACAAGAAGCAGATGGAGTACCTATTGGCACGAAAATAATTGTTCACTTAAAAACTGACTGCAGAGAATATGCTGATGATGAGGCAGTTAAAAGTATGTGGTTTTTATTAAAGATATTTTTACAGGTCTGTAATACAGAATGAAATATTATTATGTTAACTAAATTATTTTTTATAAACACATTTCAGCTATTATCAAAAAGTACAGCAACTTTGTCAGCAGTCCTGTCTTCCTGAACGATGAGCAAATAAACCAGATTAAAGTTCGTATTTTTTGGTTATTTATTAATCACATTGCTCTGATAACTTTGGGAGTATGTATTTAACTAATTGTGCATGATTACAGCCTCTTTGGTTGATGGAGCCAAAAGAAGTAACTCAGGAGCAGCACATTGATTTCTACAAATTCATCAGCCAGGCTTATGACAAGCCCAGATATACATTGCATTACAAAACTGATGCTCCTCTTAGTATAAGGGCGATATTGTATGTACCTGAAGGGAAACCAGGCCTGTTTGAACTGTCCCGCGATTCTGATGTGGGAGTAGCATTGTATTCGCGAAAGATCTTGATCAAAAGCAAGGCTGAAAATATATTGCCAAAATGGTTAAGATTCGTTAAAGGTTTGTAAATGATTTCTCTTTGTTTCTATACTTAATTAGAGAATAAATCATAGTTTCTTTATGAATTTATTTCTTTTAACAATTCCTTGGTGATTTCAGGTGTTGTGGATTCCGAAGACATTCCATTGAATCTTAGCAGAGAGCTATTGCAAAATAGTGCTCTTATTGTGTAAGTTACACAAACATAATTTACATTTGTGTCAAATATTTGTATGATGGTCACATTATTAATTCACTGGAGTCACAGATTAATACAGATCTGGTTCACTCTGCAAAATCATTTAAATAAAAAGTGACTCTTGCTACGACACAATAAAGTGCAATTCAGGTCGCACAACGCTAATCAGCTACAGTTATATTCACCTAGAAGTTGCTTCTCTTTCTATCAGGCAACTCTTATATCTTCTGACTACGTTACGCGCACTGAATTGGATCCACAAGTCGAGCCCATCGCGTACTTGTAGCTTCATACCTACCTAAAATACGGAGTGCGCCTTCTGTACTATTTTGTGCTGGAGTGAATTGATAGGTGCTAGCTGTCTCAGGACAAACGACGATTACTTTACCTTTTTCAGAAAACTTAAGACTGTGCTGACTAACCGTTTCATCAAATTCCTGATTGATATGTCGAAAAAAAATGAAGCTGACTATGAATCATTTTACAAAGAGTATTCTATCTTCTTGAAAGAAGGAATTGTTACTAGTCAGAGTCCCACAGAAAAGGTGAGCGCTTAATATTGAAGTAATATTTGTCGAAGCATAATATTTCGTTCAGGCTCAGAATGTACCTTTCTCAAAATATCCCTTGGTTTCAAAAAGTCCCTTTCCCGAAATGTCCCTACCCCATGATGTCCGATTTTCTCAAAATGTATTTTTTTCCCGAAATGTCCCTTTTCTCAAAATGTCCCTTTCCTACGACAGCTACGCGTTTAAACTGTGATTATTTAAATATCATAAGCCAAGCAGTCAATCAATTTTTAATCACATAAACCAAAACGTCAAAAGCTAAAAATTATCCACGTGATAACTGTTAACATAAATTATTTATACTAATGAAATCGTGTCTTGTAATATTTTAGGAGGAAGTTGCGAAATTGCTCCGATTTGAGTCTTCTAAGCTTCCAGGCGGGCAAAGAACATCGCTTAGTGATTATACCTCACGCCAAAAAGAAGATCAGACATCAATCTACTACTTAGCCGCCCCTAGGTTTGTTAAACATCATTTTATTTATTTTATCAAAATTTAAGCACAAGTAAAAAAAAAATACTGTACAAAGGCACAACACTTGATGACCGCTCTAAACTTGAGGCTTATCTTGCTATAAAACATGCACAGAGGTGCGGGATTATTAATTTACATACACTTAGTACTGTTCTAAAACATTATGAACACAAACACTTAATTTTTTTTCATTGCAGTCGTGAATTGGCTGAAACTTCGCCTTACTACGAATCCCTCAAGAAACGCGACGTGGAAGTGTTATTCTGCTACGAAATGTACGACGAACTGGTGTTACTGGAACTGAAGGAATTTAACAACAGGTCGCTTGTCTCCATAGAGAATGATATGCAGACAGCAGCTAAGGACGAAACAGAAGACATTATTGGTGCTTATACTTTTATACCAGTGACTTTTAGCATAGATTTGATTTCACATCATCTAAAGCGGCGGGTCAGACCGAATGTTGGCGTGGTGATGCGTCGCACAGTAGAAAAAAAAGACTTTTTGTTCAAAAATCTGCCTGCACCACAATTGTTGACGTATCGCTGCCATTTTTTTTTATACACTACTGAGATAACACAGTTTGGTGTGTCACTGCCACTTTTCCTTAAAAATCAATCCTCTAATTTCATAAAATCGGGAAATGAAGCAAAAACAATTTCTAAAAAAAATATTTTATTAGAAATCAGTTTCCAGGAGTTTTTCAGGTCATGAATTTTTTGTCTGTTTATAAAAATTCAAAATGATGGATACAAAATGGGGGGGCCCAAAAAAAAATTTAGGTCTTATTTTTAGGTTATGGTATTGACTTTAAAAAAAAACTATACTAATGACTTTTTTTTTAAATTGCAGCGATACGTCAAAAATTGTGGTGTAGGTAGATTTTTGAAGCAAAAAAGTACTTTTTTTTCCACTGTGCGTCGTCACGCCAACGGCTAACACGCCAACAGTCGCCATATTTATTTCCTTTACATAATAATTTTGATGTTTTTTATTATCTGTGAAAAGTTTTACAAATTAGATGATGACGATGGCGTCAGGGACGATGACGATGGCAATGGCGATGACAATGGTCAAAGTCGAAATCAATTCCGATGTTTCACATCTGCCAGGCGTCCCGCGACGGCAATTTTTTATGTAGCCAGCCTATTACAACAAAACTTAAAATCTATGTTCGGATACGAACATTTATTTCATTACGTTGTTTAAAATTGTTCACGTTTAGTATGAATTTAACATGTATTACATACATAAATTAATAAATATTGTTATATTCATGACTGGTCATTTCATGTCTTTTCAACAGGAAGCGACGCACTTCTTCAATCTCAAGTAGACGAAGTAGTGAAGTACTTGCAGTCGCAACTAGTTGGCAAAGTGTTCGACGTTAAAACAACAACCAAGTTGGAAACTCATCCATGTGTTATCACCGTACAAGAAATGGCGGCAGCTCGACACTTTATACGGACTCAAGCACAGAATCTAAGTGAAGAAAACAGATTCGCGCTGCTGAGGCCACATCTAGAGATAAATGTCAAGTGAGTATTTTTCCGCGAAAAATATTTATTATTAGCAGGCTGTAGGTAACTTGTGTTACTTGCCTAATTAATAAAAATAAAAAAAACTTTGAAAAATAACCATTAAAACCGCAGTGGTAGCCCGAGAAATTCAAATTTTCTTGAAAATTGCAAATAACGTAGGTGAGAAAATTTGAATTTCACGGTTGCTTTAACCAGGAATCGAACCGACACAAATGCGTAAAACTAACATTATTGTATTTTTTTGCAAGTCCAATTTCACACACAAGTCGCAACGTACATAATTTGTAAAGATCTCAATCTGTATTTACTTTAATTTATTATTTTCCAGGCACCCAATAATCAAGAAACTTCACAAACTGGTATCAACGGATAAGGATTTGGCCAAAATGGTGGCAGAGCAGCTATTCTCCAACGCCATGGTGACAGCAGGACTTGTACTGGACCCCAGAAACTTGATATCGCATATTAACGAACTTTTAGTTAAAGCTTTAGAAAAACATTAGACATTGTACTTAAAATAATTATAAAGATTTTGTTATTGTATTAGGAAAAATGTATTTAATTTTTATTTACTCCCTTCAATTTAACTTTAATAAATGGTATTTGGCGGAATTGCTTGTAAAGAAAGGCTAACAAATGGGAGCCCAACTCAAAAAATCCCCAAGCTCACTTTTTCATTTTTGAACTGTGAGCAAAACAACCACAAAAATAAATCCTGAAAAGGACTCTGAATGTGTTGCCTGATATAGAAATAAAAATACCACCAATCAATAAGTTTAATTAAATTAAAACTTATTAAGAGTTGTCAGATTTTTTTTATTAGGTATATTAACATAAAACATACCTATAACATCATGCCTTGTTTCCCCGAAGGGTTGGGCAGAGGTGTCACTGTAGCAGGTACACCCACATTTCGCCAGATATGTTTTAAGCAGGGACTTGAAACGTTACTCAAAATAACGTTACGCCAAGTTCCGGTAACGATAATTTGTACCGTTCCACCAGGATGGCAACAAAACTAATTCCTTTGCTATAACGATACTAACAAACGGAAACTGTTTCATAACATTATTAAAATTATATATCGTTATTAATATATCGGTATAACGAAATAATAACGTTATTCAATTCGATACTCAACACTGCCAAAAAAAATGTGAAGACGACACTATCACATGAATATAAAAGTAGGTAGGTAACCACAACTATTCATTCAGAACACTGTCTGTAAAAAATGTGCACTCTCGTACGAACTTATGTTTGAATACGGCGGTGGCTTACCACCAGCCGCCGTAACGGGGGTGGCCGGTGATGGTGGTGGTGATGGGCGACGACGGAGCGGTGGTCAGCGGAAAAAGTTCTTAAGAATAACATTATATTAATCTGTAACGTTATTACAAGCGGATATAAGCATAATGTTACTGACACCTATAACGTTATATTACCTACCACCTATGTTTTTCACAATATTTTTGAATGGCCTACCCTATAACTCTACCTATACCTACCAAAAATTTAACAACTGTTCAACTGTTATTTTTTTTTCGTCTTCTTGCGGCACCAGAGGGCCTCGCAAAATGTACAGACGCCAGCACATCAAGCTACCCGAAACTGTCAAATTTTCCCAATCAACTTTGAACCTTATTGTTCTGCAGTAAAGTTGAAAATCTATTAAATAAATTTGACAGATTGTAGTAGCCTGATGTGCTGGCGTCTGTACCTCGCCCACATTAAATTTTGATCTTGCCCCGCCACTGTATGGACGCTATACTATTGCTGGTTATCGGGAACGCCTTTCGTTAGGTAACTTAAACTTACCTCTTAATTTGAAAAAATAAGTTTTAATTTATCCGAAAGGGTTTCTTTCGATTTTTTTAAAGCTTGTGCAGACCAGCGCGACACAAAGGCACCGCTCGTCGCGCGACGAGCGATGCCTTTGTGTCGCGCCTGTTTGTAAGAGCCTGTAAGGACTTAGGTATTTTATAAAACTAAAATGTCTACCTTGTCTTCTTCTATTTAAACGAGTCTAGCTTCTGCCCGCGACTGAAATACTCAATATTGCGCAACTGAATTACTCAATATTATGACGTATATTTTTTTAAGTTCTTGAAAACAACATATTTTTAATTGATGTGTTAACTCACATAATTATTTCAATTAGCATAGCACAAATATTAGAGGCTTGATCTCACTACCAAGGTAGTTTAATTACTACCTTGTATTAATTTACTGGTACTTACTTTACTAGAATTATAATAAAAATGATAAAATATTTTTTTTACTCATTTGGATTGAAGTTAACAGTATTTCATTGCTACATTTCTTTAAAATTTCATATACGTAATTAAATGTATTAATATAAAAGATCCGTTCAAGATCCGCCAAAAAGTAACGGATAGGTAAGGATACAGATATTTTTTTCTGACTCGGATATCCACGGATACAGATATCCGGCACATCACTAATATATATTAGCTTTTGCCCGCGGCTTCGCCTGCGTGGATGTCGAAAAATATCCCGCAGGACCGTACTACCGGGATTACATACGTAATAGCCGAGGAAATGTCATTGACTAATACCGCTGCACCCGCGTTATCGTCAACCATAATTATGTAGTTACGCGTAATTTTTAAACTGTGATATCTTTTAAACTATTAATTTAAATGATATGATGTCCAGACATATTTTAATCTAAATTAAATGCCCAATTTAAATAACATATTTTATTGTTTATACCGGTAATACCGGTCAAAAAAGCTTCGGAAATAACAATGAAATTTTCATCAAATTTTGAAAGATAAAAATGGTAACACGGGTCATCCTTAGAAGATAAACATAAGCCATCGCGGACTTTATTGTTGAACATTTTAAGATGAACAGTACTGTAGAACATAAGTTTTATGTAACTTTAACTATTTCCGAGGCGCACGCCAATAAAGCTCCCAGTCGGCATGATTTTTTCCGACATCTTCAACAATAATCGTCAAATTTCAGCCAATTTACACATAACTTTAATGAATTACACTAAAACCTTCCGCATGAATCACTCCGTCCGTTAGTGAAAACCGTTTGAAAATCCGTTCTGTAGTTTTTGAGTTTATCGCGTTTAGACAGACAAACACGGCGGGGGACTTTGTTTTATAATATATAAGGATTTGTAATCACGTTCTCGAAAACGGCTCTTACGATTTCGATGAAAGTTGCAATATAGGGGTTTATCTGTGCGAAAAATCGATCTAGCTAGGTCTAATTTCTGGGAAAATGAGTTTTCTCTATTTTCACCGGAGCAGAGCTCGGTCACCCAAAGTTTAGAACAAGATGGTATTGGTAACCTTAGCATACTATTACTATACATACATGGAATTAGTATGAATATATGCAGATTTAATTAAAAAACTAGATGCGTTATGTGAGATAGAGGAATATTCCAATTTCACTGTCGAAATCCAAAAAATAAATAAAAGTGTGGCTTGAAATGGAATGTTACACGAAACAACGAAACTTACTGAACGAACGCATCGAAACCCAACGTAAAAACTCTTGAAATCAAAAACTGAACGCAGCGTCTAGTGAGCTTGCTCTAGCGGGGTAGCGGCATTTTTTCACAGTGAGAGCGGCTTTTTGCTAAAAAGTGTGTGTAGACCAGTTAAAATTGTTTTCTTACTGTGGTTGTGTGCTAATTGAACATTTCATGTGATACATAATATTCAAGTAAGTATTTTATTTGACAAAATTGTATTTTACGATGAAGTTGTAAAACGCTTCCCTTGTCCCTGTACCTTGAGTGAATTTTTTAAACATAGTTACAACGTCTCTCTCATCAGCATATTAGCACGTACTAGACTGAGTTATATACTGGTTCCGACCCTAGCGGAACAGGGCTTTGTGACTAAAGTGATACAATTTTGACGCCGCGCAGGTATGAGCACAATGGATATAAACAAGGTGGATTATGAGGACGATAATAAAACTCTGGACAAGAAGCAGATTGAGGCTGAAGAGAAAGAAGTGATGTTAAAGGCTGAGGCTGTTGAGGCTGAGAATATCGAATCTGCGGAATTGAAGACCGATGATGGGCCTGTGAAGACAGCTCTCTCTGGGGATCTGACGGAACAGGGCCGCGAAGTGAAGCCCAAGTTTATACCTATCGGGGCCATCAAAATGCCTGGGTTTTTCACAAAGAACTCTGATAAGGATAAGGACAAGTCAAAGGTACAATAATGTAAAATGATTTTACAGTACTATAATTATTGTATAAGGGTTTTTATAAATTAATTCAGTTTCGTTTGGACATTTTTGTGTTCTTATTCCTATGTCATAATAAAAATATTTTAAAGTGATTGTTATGGGATGCAGGATGAAGAGGCAGCTATTGAAAAAGATACTGATAATGAAAAGACTGATGAGAGCTCCAAAGTCAAGGAGAATCGTTTCCAATTCCTGCAAAAGTTTACAAAATTCTTGCAACACCCTGAGAATGAAAATGGTGAGTTACAAGTTACAGCTCTGTGTATATTTTAAAATAAATAATGATAAACTTACTAACTCAATGCATGTGGGATAATCCAGTTAGTAAATTGAGTTAAATATTTTATTAACAGAATTTATAAGGGATCCTAATGTTGTACATAAAAGTAGACCTTTTAGTTAGAACCAAGTATTTGATATATTAAGAAAACACTTGGAGAAATTTTTTATTTCAGAGGAAAAAGATGGCAAGAAGGGTTTATTTAACATAAAATATCCAAGAGTTTTCCAAAAACGTGGTAGTGCACCCAACAATGCAGATGCTACTCTTGCTTCTATGGAAACTTTGGATGACAAGTTGGACACCCCCAATGATGGCATGGAAACTGTGAAACTGGAGCCTGTTGTAAGTATTTGATGACTAAAGCCCCACTTAGACTGTGTAAGTTTCTGGAATGTACAGTAAGCGCTCAAAAGTGTATGAGCACGCTAAGAGTCGTATTGCCGTGAACACGCGGTATAGTCCGTACATTTGTATGTGTAAACAATCAGACGTCTGTGGTGTGAGTGCCGTACACACACCACAGAGAACGCAGTTTTGCACTACACACACACTATCGTATCGTCACGGTTCGCGGGCGCCGCACTTATATTTCCATAACTTTTGTTAGCACGCATCATACGCGTGATCTTGGCCAGTGTATCGCATTGCTAAAATTCGAAAGTAAATTATATGTGCAGATAGCAGAAGGCGTTAAGCGTTGGTCTTAGATTCAAGATGGCTAAGGTTCTAATCTCGTAAATCACAGCGCTGTTTTTGCAAATATTATTATTTTTGTTTGCAATAATAATATTTTTAAATATCCTGCCTATTTATTAATGTTGTTATTGCAATAAAGGGTTTAGAATAAAAAATGCGTGATATGTTATAATAAAAAATAAATAATATTTATTCGTTATGTTTATTTTACTTAAGTATAGTTATCAAACTGCTACAATTATTTATCATTACTTCACCTGAATAATATGTGAAATAGATGTCTAGAAACTTAGAAGCAATTTGTATTATTTTGACATATTTAAATTTTGAAATGTTTTAAATTTTAAATGGATTTTTTTGCACCATAAATATAAAGCTTTGATCATGGTCTAAGTAATTAAGCAATAAATAAGAATATTAGACTACTTAAAATGTAAAAAAATCTACTGACAAAATTGTTGATTTTAAGGTTAGAGGCAGTTGTTCATATTAATTATTTTAAACTTTCTTTGGCTTTAGTAAATATTGGTTGGTATTGAGGTTATAGCTTAAGTATTCATTTTCTTTACGAAAAGAAGATTGAAACTAAACCTCAAATTTTAATCCTAAAATAATACTATTACTAAAATAATATTAAACAATTTCGGTATATCTGCAAGAAATACGACAAACACCCTATTGAAACGTGCTTAAAAAATTCGTTACCATAAATTCATGCAATAACGAATCTGTTGTTTATTAAGTTGGTACGGTCAATATTTTAAGGTCAAAAACGGTTTTCTAGCTGGTCTTTAGTGATGCAAGCCTTCAGAGTGCACGGCGAACGGTTCATAATGACGTGTTTTTAATAATTCAGCAAAATATCTCGTTGGTATGAAACCATTTGTTTCATTCACCATTTGACGTCGCTGCTACTCGTTAATAAGCCCCTTCCTCATATCTCTTAACCGTCACAGTATTTCTCTAGAACAAAGAAAAACATTGTTTTTATTACACATAATACCTAATTATTTATTATTCACTAATCGAATTAAACCTCACAATGAATTTAAAACTTTAAAGGCATCTTCTGTCTCAACAATACCTCTGTTCTATCAACAATACCCTTGATTAAGATTTATGTTTAGTAAAATATGAAATATATAAATGATAACACTCACACTTAGTCCGGTTTTATTAGATATTCACTTCACTTTTACGCAGCGCAATAATATTCTCTGATCTGATCTGATCTCTTCAATATATTTTATGCCTGCTTTTTGATAATAATAACCACAACACTGCGCTAAATGCTCGTCACCAATATTATCACGGCACGAACCAACAAAGTTCTATTAATTGAATACTTGTAACAAACTGCATCTACCCCACAGAAATCGAAATAATTTACTTAGTTTTTTGTGGTCTACCTGCTAAACTTTAATATTTATGTGAACAAGACGAATGAAACTAAAAACGAATGATGATTATCGAACTAGTTATTGGTTGCAGACAAAGTGAGTGTGTGTGTGTAATGTGCGTGTCTACAGTATTGTAACAACTTATAGAAGAAGGTCGTAAGTCAAACCGAAGCGTCACACAGTGGAACGAATGTATGGGAGCGGTTGGACGTAGACATTTCCGAAAAAAAAGAGTAAAATTATGCCAAACTAAGGATGCCATCTTATTCGATTACTTAATGCCTTCATAACTTGTGGTGATGAATTTCTTCATAACTCCCATATTTCGGGAGTAATTTGAGAAAATGTGAAATTTTACTATGAAAATGAGTGTATCGAGCTCTCTCCCTCCTGATTCCGGGCTTGTTTCAAGTAGCGGTCTCTAATATCATAATGCTAATACTAAGAGCTATATTTAATACTAAGACACATAGTGCGCCAAATGTGCACTTTCTGGGATAAAGAGTGATGTTTATTTTATAACACAATTTTTTTATTTTTTGTTTATTTTGTTGATTAAAACCGTTTTTCTAAAGGTTTACCTTATTACAATAACATTTCTGAGCAGCCAATTAGAGAAGATATAAGCTAATTAGGATATATAATTAGGGACTTAAGGTTTACATATAAAACTGATGCACTAATGATTACTGATAAGAACATTGCTATTATTTAATTACTAAATGGCTCTTAATACACTAATTTAGCATGCATCATTTACTAATTATCACAATAACTAATTACCTTGCAATATTTAACAAAGGATACCTGGGATACCTGGATTTTATATAAATAGGTCACTATTAGTAACTTTAAAATCAGTGTTGATTTACACCTCGTTGTATCCAAGCTAATCTCGCAATGTATTTTCCAAATTTTAATACAAATCTTGATATTCACGTTGCTTTATGCGCACGCGCACATAAAGATTTACGCGACTTTAACTATTTGTTCAGTGTTTTAAAAGATAACAGTTGTGTTCAGTTATGTGAAAGTGCTGAAACAAGTTTAAAAGACTGGTGTCGTCGATTTTGCTACCGCATTTATGCAAAATGGACACAGTCTGGAAGAAGCACAGATAAGTTTCGGAAGAAACATGAGATTTGGCTACAGGCTGCAATTCAATGGCCGGAATTACAGAATGAAAATATGGAACCTTCTACAGAAAATATAAGTGACGTCATCGAGCCCATAATTTCTCCTGCTAAATCTGATGCTTCAACTTGTACACATCCTAGTCCTCGTAAATCTTTTGAGGACCTTAGTAACCGGCAAAAAAGAAGACGCACTGAAGATAGTCTTTCATGCAGCAGTAGCAGCGCTGAAATTATGTTTTCGGCCGAAAGGGCGCTTCAAAAGGCAGGACAAAGCGATACAGCTTATGTTATGAAATACTTGACGGAGAATCCAGAAGAGGCCTCAAAAATCAAAGCCTTCATTGAAGGTAAATCAATTCAGGTACGGGAAATATCCCCTTTGAAGGCATTGGCTCTTTATGTATCGATGAACTTATCGAAATGGCGCTATAACACTCTTCGGGATTTCAACACTCAAGAAGGAGCTCTTCAATACCCGAGTTACTACATGTTGGTTAAAGAAAAAATTAAGTGCTATCCGGCCAAAGAAGATCTCACAGTTACAGAGAGCTCTGCAAAAATCAAATTACAAGCCTTGATGGATTTAACCTCAAGAAGACTTATTAGGTCGTTAGAAACCCCTGTTGATCCCAATCAACAGCTCGTATTGACCAGCAAATGGGGTTTTGACGGATCATCTAGCCAAAGCATTTATCATCAAAGGACGAGTGAAGATGAGCAAATCGATCTTGCTAGTAATTTTATGATTAGTCTTGTACCACTGCGGCTCGTCTCAAAAGGTGTAACAATTTGGGAAAACGAGCGACCATCTTCCACTTCATTTTGCCGGCCAATATTGTTTAAGTTTATAAAGGAAACCAAAGAAAATGTGCAGAGAGAGATGGCTGAAATCGAAGCAGAGATTGAAGCCTTAACTCCATCCACCATCACTGATGGAATTAGTGTCAAACACCAACTGCTGTTGACAATGATTGATGGTAAAATTCATTCCATTATATCCAATACAGCAGCTTCAGTGTGTGACATATGCAAGGCTTGTCCTAAAGAAATGAATAATTTAGAGTTAATCAAAGATAAACACGCAAACGAGGACATGTATAAATATAGCTTAAGCACCCTTCACGCTTGGATTCGCTCAATGGAATGCTTATTACACATTTCCTACAAATTAGACATAAAATCATGGCAAGTAAGGGGTGATATAGCAAAAAGGCAAGTTGATGACAGGAAGAAAAGAGTTCAAGAGGCTGTAAGAAGAGAAACGGGCTTACTTCTCGATGTTGTGAAACAAGGCAGTGGATCCACCAACAATGGCAACTCGGCAAGGAGATTTTTTGAAAACTACACTAAATCTGCTGAACTGACCGGAATAGATGCTATGCTTTTAAGAAAAATCTGTGTGATCTTGCAGTGTATTTCATCAGGAGAGAAGATCAACGTAACTAAATTCCGAGAGTTCTGCTTTGATACTGCTAAGCTTTACGTGGAGTTATACCCATGGTATTATATGCCTTCTTCACTTCATAAAATTTTAATGCATGGGCCAGACATAGTTCAGAACATGTCAATTGTGCCCATTGGTTTTCTATCCGAAGAGGCATCTGAGGCTAGAAATAAAGATTTTAGAAAATATAGAGAGGGGCATTCTCGAAAGCATAGCAGTATCTCATGCAATGAAGATATTATGCACAATCTTTTACTGTCTTCTGATCCACTTGTTACAAGTATCCGTCCAAAAGGAAATAAGTTTGTAAAAAAATCTTCTTTTAAGGAATTTTATGAGCTTACGGATTCTGAGAAAAGTGATATCGAATTTGTTAACATAAATGATTTAGCGGACATCGATTCTGAATTTGAATTAATTGATGATGATGATGATGACGAAGATAATTAAATGATGTTATTGTTTTAAAATGTGTAACTTAGTAAATTAGAGCTTACATCTTAATTATTTATTGTACTTTTAATGAAACTAGGTAATTTATTATCAACTTACTTAAAAGTCATACTCTCATCAGTTCTTGTGAATATTTTTGTTAATATATATTTCTGTATATATATAATATATTTATAGACCTCTTAATAAGTCTGTCTGCGGTTTAAAGTAAATACAAATGGGGAAAAAACGTTTTTTTTTTTAAATTTTCATTTCCTTTTATCCCAGAAAGTGCACATTTGGCGCACTATGTGTCTTAGTATTAAATATAGCTCTTAGTATTAGCATTATGATATTAGAGACCGCTACTTGAAACAAGCCCGGAATCAGGAGGGAGAGAGCTCGATACACTCATTTTCATAGTAAAATTTCACATTTTCTCAAATTACTCCCGAAATATGGGAGTTATGAAGAAATTCATCACCACAAGTTATGAAGGCATTAAGTAATCGAATAAGATGGCATCATTAGTTTGGCATAATTTTACTCTTTTTTTTCGGAAATGTCTACGTCCAACCGCTCCCATACATTCGTTCCACTGTGCGTCAGTCTATTGCTTTGTGAGATTGCTTATGGACTTTTGGTCGGTACTGTACAAGAGCAATAGTTGCTTCAATTTTATGGTATGCCACAGACAATAAACTTGCACTGTGTAAATTGGACCTAATAGTATGTTTAAAACTTTTTGGAAGACTTCTATGGTCATTAATTTGTGCTGTCTGTTGTATGTCTCTAATCTCTTGTTCTTAGCTGCAATGGAAAGTAGGATGTTAGATCCCCCACTTTTACATCGTGATATTAGATTAATAGCTCTCATACCAGGATATGCCAATTGACTTTACCAGTAATAAAGAAATTTCATTAGTTTTTCAGCTTATTTTATTAAACATTTATTATCTAAATCACAATATATTTTCACCACTGCACCATTTCAATTTAATTTGTTAAACTCACATTGTCTAAGTTGCATAGCATGTTTAAAGTTAATAACCATTTTAATTATCTTTTTCTTGATGGTTTAATCATAGGAACAGTTAAGATAGAACTGATGAAAGTTTATGAACAAATATAATGTCTGTTATAAGAATGAACAACTCTGGTGTCCCTTTGAAACTGTATAAATCTTTCGCCTTTACTATATTTTTTATCTCACGAAGGGCGTGCGTGCGTGCTTTACTTGTGGTAACCAACTTAATAAAATCTTGTGGATTTCATGCACCTAGCCCCAGCGGTTTAGACTGTGTGCTTTCTGTAAATGAATGAATGAATTAATTTAATATTGTTACGAGATTGCTTTGCCCTGCAGTGGGACAATAATAGACTGGTATTATTATTAAATACATAAATACAGGGTGAACAGCAAATTCGTCGTATTCGTTCCAGAATGTGATAGTATGACCCCTTTGCAACATTTAAGCACCCCCATATAGCCTAGGCAAAAATCCCAGGGATTCAAGAAAGTCTAAGTGTTTCTTAAAATATCCCAAATTTCGTAATTTTTTTTTTTCTTTTAATGCTCTAATAGAATGGCCATCAATGCTATTTTTTTTTTAAATTAATATATCGCACCCCTAGATGAAGACTCCGGTAACTCAAAAAACCTCATTTTTCAGAAATGACGAAAAACTGTTTTTAGTATATTTAGGAAAGATATCAAAAATCTATTGAGACATTCATCTCTATGAATGTCTCAATAGATTTTTGATATCTTTCCGTAACGTTGAATTAGCTTGTTTGTATTTTGTCTGTTAAAACCCTGGAAAATATCGAGATTTTTTAGTTACTCTAGTTTTGCAGCTGTAAGCAAATTAAGTAAAGCTGCGTTTTATTAATTCAGTAAAGCTATCTTTTAACAGCAGTTGAAGGTATTGTAACGCGAGTTATATCTATGTGTAGGTATTCGAGTCAGGAATTCGAAACCGCCACTAACTTGAAATGCGTACTTTTTGAGTTACCGGAGTCTTCATCTAGGGGTGCGATATATGTATTCAACATTAACAAAGCTTTCGCCATAACCAAGTGTTCTTAATCATCAAACAATTAAAAGATACAAATAAAAGTTAATTACGAATGAAGAATGTATGCATGAAGATAAGAAACAATCCTTGGGTACACTTAAAGCTTTGTTATCGCATGTTGTTGCGAGATAAACGCTTGGCCACGATTCCGTGCTGCTGAGTGCATGTAGATGATTTTGAAAATCGTTAATTAAATTCTTGTTGTATATTTTAACTGTTTGATGATTACGAACACTTGGTTATGGCGAAAGCTTTGGTAACGTATTCACTATCAAATAAAATAGCATTGATGGCCATTTAATTTGAGAGTTAGAGAAAAAATTCTATTTGATGACGAAATTTGTGACATTTTCAGAAACACAGATCTTGGTCTTTCTTTAATCCCTGGATTTTCGCCTAGGCTATATGGGTGCTTAAATATTGCAAAGGGGTCAAACCAAACTATCACGTCCTGGAAAGAATACGTCGAATCTTTATTACATTTTTTGACAGTTTAAAAGGGTAATTCATTATGTTTGAGTGCACTATAATAGCGTAACTTTTAATTTTTTGTAGAATTAGATTTCTTGAGCAACTTAGTTGCAAGTTAAAATTTGTGCGTTGTGAAAGATTACGATCAAATTATTCAATTATTGTTTTTTCGTCCTTCTAATTCAAATAAGAATGGTGCTTTATAATTATAACCAATAAAACACAAAATAATGATCTATTCTATCTACCCGATTTTTAAAACCAGAATGAGCTTAAAGAAGAGACTCGCCGGTTATTAATTTTTTAAAGTACATTGAAAAGAGATATTGTAAAATATCATCCAAAACTGAAGCCAAATCGAAAAATACTTACGATTCTAACATGTCACACCATGATCGTTCCACTGTTCGGCGTGGCGTTACAAATGTATCATCCAGTTTTATAGAAAAGATACATTACATACAATATTATTGACCCAATCAATCATCATACAAAAAAAATCTAGTTAGAACTGACTTTACTTACGTCAAAAAGCTTATGGGTCCTACCTATCTCCGCAGTTTTACAATCCATTGTAAAATTACTGTACTATTACCTACTAAAAGTAATGACTAATGTATAATGACATAAAACAGTTATCTCCACTCGTTTAAGCGCAGAATGTCCAAATCGCAAAATGTCCAGTGGTCGCAGTGTCCAGTTCGCAGAATGTTCAATTCGCAAAATGTCCAGTTAGCAGAATGTCCAATATTCATCATAACGCTCTGTCACCCCATCAATCACTATTTTTCATTCAACTGTTCAAAATTACAATCACCGGACCGCAACTTATAGGCTTACCACACGCTCAAGCTTCACCACAGTTATGTCTGCGCAGGCTTCTCGCATGAAAAAACTGTACACGGACGGCGTTACCACACGGCACAGTTAAGTACGCGCAAGCCACAGTCTTGTCGAAATCGTCGGCGTAGCGTAGAGACATGTTTCCTAATGAAGAACTATTTCTTCTTTCTCCTTTAACAGCGCAACTGAGGTTTTGCTTCACACTTCTCCAGGAGATTGCTGATCCAGCGAACATGCAAATCAACCCGCTAGTAGAACAACCACTTTTTTTTTTTTTTTTTTTTTGGGTGGGAAATTATCAAATAACTTCTCCCGCTCTGGGTGGAGCGGGAGGGCGTGTCAGACTCTTACTGACTAAAACCCACCCGTGTTCCTTCCTATGCCATGTTGCCGGGGGCCACGATTTCCCTATCGGTTTTCTTCGAACCCCCGGCATTGGCATTGGCCCTAGCGGACCCCGTCAATTCTGCTGACATCTCTTTGAGGCGCGCGTGGAACACAACGCGCCGTCGACCCGGGCTTGGTCCTTATCGGACGGCGAGCTACCCATTGCTCACCGTCCGCAAGCCCGCGCCTACGGTGGCCGGAAATCTTCCTGCGATTCCCGACGCCTAGGGCGTCTCCTGCTGCGGCGGTTAGGGGCGCGAGGGCGCGAAATTTGCCTCTCCCTCACGCGCTCCGTCTCCTCCTTCGCGAGCATTACTGCTTCGCAGAAAGAGGTGACGGCCTCCCATTTCCTCTCGCTCCGTAGCATGGCCCGAATCAGGGCCGGACGCGAGAGATCACCGCCGCCGATCGCATCCACGAGGACACGGCGATGCCCTGCCCAAGCCGGGCAGACCTCCACCGTATGCTCCGCCGTGTCCTCCGGGCGATCCACACAGTGACGACACCCGGGCGTTTCCTCCCGCTTTATCCTGAACAGGTACCTCCCGAAACTGCCGTGTCCGGTGAGTACCTGCGTCAGGCGGAAGGTGAGGACGCCGTGGCGCCTCTCTAGCCACTCCTCAAAGAGGGGTCTTATCGCCGCAATTGTGGCGTGCCCAGCGCTGGGTTGCGACAATCGCACTCTCCATTCCGCCATGAGATCCCGCCGGAGCTCTGTCCGCTGTGCCGCGACTTCTTGCGGCATCGGAGTTAAGCCCCGGCGCTTCGCCTCCTCGCGCCACTCCCAAATGTGCGCGAGGACCTTTGCCTCCAGATCCCATGGCGGTACTCCGGCAAGGAGGCTCGCCGCCTCGCAGGAGACCGTGCGGTATCCTCGGGCCAGCCGGATGGCCATGACCCTTTGGGACGCGTTCAGCCGGCGGCCTGGCTGCCGCCTCAATGAAGGCGCCCACACCGGCGCCCCGTAAAGGGCCATGGACCGCACGATCCCCACGTAGAGCCTCCGGCAGGAGGCGTTTGGACCTCCCAGATTGGGCAGGAGCCGCTTCAAAGCAGCCCCGGCCCGGTCCAGTCTGGGAGCTAAACGTCGGAAATGCTCAACGAAGTTCCACCGGCTATCGAGGACGAGTCCCAGATACTTCATCGTCGACTCGACGCCGATGTGAACCCCTCCCGCCAATACTTGGGAACCCGACGGTGGCGCACTACGAGGACCATAGAAACCCATGGCCTCGGACTTGTGCAGGGCCACCTCGAGTCCCAGCTGCCGGATTCTGTCGACGATTGTCGCAACCCCGCGTGTCGCTAAGTCGGCCGCCGCCTGGTACGACCTCCCCTGCGCCAGGACCAGCGTGTCGTCAGCGTAACAAACGACGCTGACGCCAGTAGGGAGGTCGGCGCGCAGCACCCAGTCGTATCCGATGTCCCACAGATGCGGCCCCAGGACCGATCCCTGTGGGACACCGCACGACATCTCTCGCCGGTTCCACTCTCCTTGGTGACCGGGGTAGATGACAGCCCTGTCTGTCAAATAGGCCTCGACCACACGACAGAGGTAGGTCGGCATCCGGTGATACCGAAGTGCCTCCCTGATGCAACTCCAGGGCAGGGTGTTAAAGGCATTGGCGATGTCTAGAGACACCGCCAAGACGACCCCACCCCGGGCCACAGCATCCCCCGTCGTGAGGGCCCGCACGCGCACGATGGCGTCCACCGTAGAGCGCCCCCTGCGGAAACCGAACTGGCTGTCCGCCAGATCCGGCCCCACTCGCACCAGCTGCCCAACGAGGCGGTCTGCAATGACTCTTTCAAAGAGCTTGCCCACCTCGTCGAGCAGCACAATGGGCCGATAGGCGGACGGAGAGTCCGCTGGGCGCCCCGGAGAACAACCACTTAAGTTGTCGCCTCCATGATCTGCATCACTGTAACATATGAGTCGTTTCTCATTCTTTTTAACTCTAGACCAGTCTCGATTGTTCCTTTGAGGTGGGTTTATCTAAGGTTCTGGATACGACTCCGACTGCATAGGCAATATCAGGCCTTGTTCCTACCATGAGATAAGCCAATGCTCCCACAACTTGTCTATAGGGAAATTTTGTGTCACAGATCTCTTCCGCCCACTTTTTTACAGGAATATCTTTAACTATTGGTGTTCCAACGGCTTTACAGTCACTCATTCCATACTTCTCCAAAACCTTTTTAGTATAAGCGGCTTGTTGAACTCTTATAGTCCCATCATTGTATCGCTCTAACTCTAGTCCAAGAAAGTACGATGGCGGCTTGGTCGTTATTTTGAAACGTTCTCCTTGAAACGTTCCTTTTCAATAAAATTATCAGCTTCTACGTCATCAGACGAAGCCAATAATCCATCATCAACGTACAAAGCAAGCAAAATCTTTGTTTTTCCACGTTGTCTCACGTATAAACATGGATCTGCCTCGCTCTGTGCAAATCCAGATTCAATAAAAAAGTCGTGAATACACTCGTTCCAAAATTTAGGTGTTTGTTTAAAAAAAAATCCATAAAGATTTCTTATCAGCTTGCACACCTTGCCAGATCCGTCATTGTATCCCTCAGGTTGTCGCATGTATATCTCTTCTTTTATCTTGCCATATAGGAAAGCTGTTGAGACGTCAAATTGTTTTAGCGGTAAACCTTCATTTGCGGCTTTACTTAATAATACTCGGATTGTGCTTAGTTTCGCAACAGGGCTAAATATCTCGTGGTAGTCTATTCCCTTTTTCTGTGAATAGCCAACTGCAACTAGTCTCGCTTTATACTTGTCAATCGAGCCATCAGGGTTCTTCTTTACCTTGAATACCCATTTGCAGTTAAGCGCTTTTCTATTATTTGGTAACTGTGTCAGTTTCCATGTCTCATTCTCTTTCAGAGAATTTATTTCATTGTTCATAGCCAAGGGCAGATCCAGCCTTCGAGTCGGGGTCAGTCAGGACAGGTTTCAATCAGTGGCGGACTAAGCCTGTCGGGGGCCCAGGAGAGCAAAACAAAATAAGGCCGGCGGCGGTCTTCTCAGTTTATGTAGGTATTTCTAGTAACACTTCGCAAAAAAATTATAATGACAGCAAAAAAAAACAAGTAAGTATAACGTGTCTAATTATAATCTAACTACACCATGGACCTCGCAACAGGCAGGAGATTTTTTTTCAGGGAGGTGCATTTTCGTCTCCTCATCAATAGGATACGAAAAGCAAAAATGTAGGGGAGCGCGAGCAAGGCGAGCTCGAATTTTTTTGCACCTCGTCTCGGAATTCTCGGTTAGGTTTCTATTAAACATCCTTACGGAAATAGGAGTTGCTTTGTCGACTTATGCAGAAAGTTTGAGAATGTAGATTGTAGCGAGCGGAGCGAGCTCGAAAATTTTCATCCTTAGCCTCCAACTCTAAACTGCTTCTTACTGAATATTTAGGATCTCATTAAAAAGTTCTTCTTAAGATTTAGGGGGCCGCCAGGACCGGGGCCGGGGCGGTTTGTTTTGACACTATTCTGGGGTATTTAATTTCTACGTCTAATTGCTAGCTTCAGATAAACCTACATGGTCACTTATGAAACGTCAGAAGCTAGGAATCGTTTCACTTGGTCGTTTTCTATGGAGAAGAGCCGGTAGAAAACTCCACGGTCAATCATCATAATTATAATAACAGCACATAGTCTAATTTTGCATGTCGTTCGCATGTGTGGCAATGGCAAACATCCTATGTGGCAACATCATACAAAGTATTTATTTGATTAAATTTATCAATGAGATTAGAAAAAATACCAGTGGTCGACCTAAACGCAGCCCAGGGGGGCCTCCATGACCCTGGATCCGCCCTTGTTCATAGCCTCAATCCACTTGTATTTTTCAGTACTTTGCATGGCTTCTCGATATGAAGATGGTTCTGGAACAGCAGTGACTTGATGGATGAATTGTTCAAAATTAAATCTTTCTGGAGGTCTAATTTTACTCCGATCACGAAGTACACGACTGTTACCTTCAACAACAGTTTGAGTTTCTTCTTCTGGTCGTTCTTCTTCATTACTATCACCTGTTTCAAACCAAGTGTCTTCTTCTGGTCGTTCTTCTTCATTACTATCACCTGTTTCAAACCAAGTGTCTTCTTCTTGTCGTTCTACTGCATTACTATCACCTGTTTCATTACAATTTTTTGAATGCAAGTGATCATCATGTTGATTAAGTACTTCTAAGTGTGGTTGATCGTCTATGGAAGAAGTAGGCAGCTCATAGGTATTCTTTTTGATTTCAGGTTCCTCATTAACAGGTATGTCTCGGTCTAACAGAGGTACTTCTTCAAAAGTTACATCTCTGTCTCATCAATTTAAAGTTCCTTGTATCATAAACTCGATACCCATCATCACCGTCATATCCTATAAGAATTCCTTTCTGTGCTTTTTTATCTAACTTCTTTCTCTTTTGTTTTGGGACATGCACATAGCACGCACAACCAATGATTCTGATATGATTTATTTTAGGTTTCTTATTGTACCATAACTCATACGGTGACTTTTCAACATTTGGAGTGGGTCCCGTACGATTTAAAATGTACACTGAAGCTTGCACTACTTCAGCCCATAAACCTTTAGGTATCTCATCATGAGCGTGTATAAGTGCTCTTGCCATCTTAACAATTGTGCGATTATCTCTTTCGGCACAACCGTTTTGTTCAGGAATGTAGGGCATTGTCAGTCTCTGTGTAATCCCGTGTTCTCTTAGCGTACTTCGTACTTGTTCATTGTCGAATTCGCCTCCATTGTCACTTAGCAACTCTTGAATGACGTGTCCTGATGTCTTAGCTTCTGCTAGAAAATCCTTCAAGCATACTTGAACTTCAGACTTTTGTCGTAAGAAGTATACGTAACGAAAACGGGTGAAATGATCCTTGAAAAGAACAAAGTATCTATACTTTGAGATCGTATAAACAAAAGGTCCACATATAAATCAGTGTGTATTAGCTCTCCAAGTCTTGTAGTTCTTTCTCTGGTCCGAAACGGCCTTCTGTGGGCTTTTCCATAAACGCAAACTTCTTTGTTATTTTCAGATTTGAATTGCATACCAAATTCTCTTTCCATAACTTGTTTGACATGTCTTTTGTTCTGGTGTCCCAAACGTTCATGGTACAATTGAAGTTGGTTAGTAGCTGTTAGTTGGTTAATCTCAACTTTAAGTGTAATGACTTGTATTTTAAGTTTGTACAAACCTCCATACTTGTCCCGAGTACCGACTAACTTTGTCTTACCGTCAATCTTAAATAAACATGATCGAGTATTTGACTCAAAGGAGCTATTCTCACAAAGATCTTGTGCGGCTAGCACTGAGAACAAATTTGTTTTTATGCAGGGAACATACCAAACATTTGTGAGCGTAATTGTTTCGTTTTGGCCATACTGATCTCCTCTATTGGTAACGTGACTTGTTGCTCCATTATCTACGTACCATGAGTCTTTATCAATACTCTCACCAAGAGATAAAGCTAAACTTGTCAATGTAGCAGCATTTGATGTGGATTCCTTTGGGGGTTTTGGGGGTCTACCATCCGTAATCCATTTCTTGCATTGCTTTACTCGATGTCCGCTTGCTCCGCAGTAGTTGCACTTGAACTTCTTGTAATCTTGCTTTCTGTTATTTACTATGAGTACCTCCGTGCTGGATTCACCTTCAGATTTATTTTTATCTTTCAAAGCTCTCTCGTGAGCGCACAACTGGGTGGTCAAGTTCTCGATTGTACGATCTTTCAATGTAATCAGTAGCCAACTTGATTTAAAACTGAAATACTCTTCTAGCAGGGAATCCAATATTTTGCATATCAAAAGAATTTCTGGTAGTTGATTACAAACTGTTAACAAAGCTTGATTCAGATCATGTCATATATTCTTTATCGCAGACATATGCGAACCCACGTCATGAGTGGGGTCTTTCTTGTAGTTAAAAAGTTGCATACACAGATCGTAGGTTCGGTCCTGTGATCCTCGTTCGTAAAGACGGTTTAATTCTTCCCACATATCACTCGCAGTTGTAAAACGCATTGCTTTGTTCAGCATTTCGTCGGTCATATTAGTAGTCAGTAGTAATAGTGCTGTGCTTTCTATTTTATTATAGCTGTCACACTCTACCTTGTACTTTGTAAGAGCTTCCACTGTGGCTCCTTCACCCGGGTGTGCAGGCTTTACTAGAGTACCCTGCACCGCTTCTAAGGTGCCTGTGTTACTCCGCAGCAGCAACAACACTTTATATTTCCAGGTCGGCAGTTGCTTCCATCGAATAGTCCTATTTCGAGTTTCATTTTGAAGACAATATGATTCACTCTTTTGAACTTTTACTCTTTAGGAAACAAATATAAAACTTTTAAGCTCTCGTTTTTGCACGCACTGCTACCATATTAAACTCAGTGGAATTTGGTTTTTACTAAATATATATTGCGTGCGATAGCAAAAGTACATAACAGTCAAGTGTCGCCTAGCAACCAACAAATTCAAAAATAACCCTGGAAGTGCTTTCCTAACATTTACGATTTGTTTACCTTTATACCTACCTAAACCTATGGAGTATACATACTAGAGTTGTAAAAAAACGGTTTTTTTTCTGAGATGAAAAAAAACGTTTAAAAAAAACATGAAAAAAAACAGTATTTTTTCTGGAGCAGGTTTTTTTTCATGAGTAGGAAAATAAAAATATGGTAAGGCGGTTATCGTATATGAGTTGATATTATTTTAATTTATTTGTTCAATAAGAAAATACCAATTGTTTTTTGTTAAATAGTAAATACATGTCTTAACATAATTGAGAGCCCCCTGTTAAAATCCGAGGAAAAAAAAATCAGAGATAGAATAGAAAGGCATTCGCTATATATGACGTCATAAAATCGCGAACCTATTGGATCCTCATTTTAAAGGATGCGATCTGACTCCAGAAGAAGAAACGGCTGCTGTAGAACAAATTTATAATGCTGCTATAAAGATACCAGATATAGAAGAGGATATAGTACTGGCAGAGCTTGCAAATTACATAGCAAAACAAGAGTTTTTTTTCTAAGACTTTTTTGTGGTCATCGGTGAACAAATTGAATCCCATTGCTTGGTGGGCAGGACTTTGCAAATCAACTGCTTTGTCTAAAGTAGCCGTCAAGTTTCTCTCTCTTCCTATTACATCAGCTGCGTGCGAAAGAACATTTAGTACGTACAGCGACATTCATACCAAGAAACGTAATAGACTGACAAATGACAGGGCTCGGAAAATAGTGTACATTGCGCACAATTTAAGATTGCAATCAGTACAATCAGAAGAAGAAGTATATTAACACAAGCAGAAGGTAATAGAGTCCCTGATAGTATAGTCGTTGATTCAGAATCAAATGAAACAAATACAGACACAGAACGTTATTCCGATGCTGATAAAACAAGCGTAGCCGTAGCTACTGATACTGATACAGATGAGTGTAACACATTAGTATTTTTTAAGTTCATAATAATGTTACCCATTGATTTAAACATAATTTGACTTGAATAAAAACAAAACAATCTAATTTAGTGTTTTATTCCACTTTAGTTATAGTGTTTCACTTTTTCTGAAAAAAAACCAAATGTAGAAAAAAAACAACGGTGCCAAGTTTTTTTTCATGTTTTTTTTCTAGATTGTGAAAAAAAACATTTTGTTTTTTTTTCAATTTACACCTCTAATACATACCCGTTGTTGGCATTCTGTACATCAAACTGAGTAACATTGAGCAAAAATGATTGATGTATAAAACAACTTTTATTTTTGACTAGCTGATCCGACAGACGTTAAATAAATAATTCTTTATTTCACCAAAAGCCATCACAGTACAAGAACCAAAAACTTAGAGCATATAAGGCTTATAACTAGGTCACAAAACTTTTAATTCCCTGACTCCTAAACTAGGTGTATGTGCCTGTGTCTTAGGAGTCAGTGATTCTCCGTAAAACAAGACAAAGCCACAATATAATAAAACGGGACGTTACAACAATAAGCAATTAATGGTGTAAAAGAAAAACAGGATATAATCTATGAAAAGAAAACACAAAATGAAAAACGTTTAACTGTGTGGTGAGGTGAATAAATGTAGGGTCCGAGTGCATGTGTGTTTGTGTGTAGTGAGTAAGTGTAGGATGTGTGGGGGTGCGTAAATGGTGTGTAGGTGTAGGGTGTGTGAAGTGAAAAAGAAAGTGGTGTAACCGGTACACATCCGTTTAAGGTTAAATTTAGACTTATATTTATATGTATAGTTCTCCTGTCTAAATTTCAATGAATTTGTTTGTGATTGTTTTGTAAATTCTGGAAAAGCTGTTTGGAAAATGGTAAAAATGAGAAAAAAACGTATTTTTAAGTGATAATGTTTATATGGCGAGTTCTGGTCAAACAAAAATTCCATATAAAAATGAACGTTCAGTTTATCCAGAATTTTAATAAAATTAATTGATTCAGGCGTGACTTTGCGGAAATCCATTATAAAATACAATAGACGTGGATATATTTAGTAACTTGTTCCGCGTAACTATTTCTAAAGAGCCATAAAAAACTCCTGAAAGAAATCGATACGTGTTTCACCTCTCAACGAGGCATCCTCAGGGTGACGATGGACTTGTTGCGAACTCGAACACGGCATGTTGCCACACCGAGCGACCACATCACACCAATGACAACCACAAATGACATCCACTGGAACACAAAAATCCTCATTGCATCCATATATCCACTTCATTTATGAAATATGCGATTGTCAAATAATGAGGAGCTACTAAACATAAATTATGACATGTTATTTATATTTTATAGGAAGTAGAAGAAGGTAAAGTGGCCACTAAACTTCCACTGAAAGAAAGGATTCGCCAGAAAAAGTTTATTATTGGTAAGATTTTTTTCAAGTAGTCTTTAATATTTTTTATCTACACCCATGCTATAAAACCTCTATAAAAGTTTCTGAAACAGTTAGCTTATTGGCAACATTATATCAGCCAGTGTCATAGTAACCATTACATCATCCAAACGAGTGTTACAATGTTGTACTAAATTTCATTACGCAACTCATTTCAACGATCAAACGGGTGACAGCAGGCAGCACCCGCTGCACGCATGTGTGTGTGATGTGCTGCTGCAGGCGACGTTCATACGTGTAGTTGTACTGAATTTCGTGGGAATTTCTTTATTCTTGATCTTGAATTACAAACACCCAATGGTTTCAGAAACTTTTATAGAGGATTCATATTATGGGTGTAGATAAAGTCTTGTATGCAAACTGTTATAATTAGGTATTAAAACACTCATGTGATACTATTATCCCACGTTCGTGTATAATACCCCTTATTATACAACAGTTGCATAAATAACTATTTTGTTACTCGCTGTTGTATGTTACGTCATGCTCCCTGGCGGAACCACCTTTGCTTTAACAAGTATAAGTTACATAAAAAAGTCTATGGTCAATGATTTCATGAAATCACATTTGACACCTTTGCTAACTTATGGAGTTGTATTGCTGATTGTAATGATTATAATTGAGTAAAGCCATGTTGTTACGGCCGCGAATCATATTTAGATGCAAGAAAACGTAAGAAAATTTTAATTTGGCGGGCCACCCTGGCGCTTCCCCTTTAATCATTATTATTTCACACATCAGTACGACTATCATTAATAAGTAGGTAAATAACAAATTTCTTGATTTCAGATGATATTGTGGTCGTTGGGATTGTAATTCTAGTCCTGATAGCAGTTATTATTGGAATCATAATCGGAGCTCATGCTGGACCGCCAGTCGAACGCCCTCTGCGTCGCGGCCGCTACATTACGACTTTCTCCTACTGCGGGCCTGTTGAAGGGTATGTGTCTGCTATAATATATTATTTGATAAAATATTATGTGTCTAGAATAAATTTTAATAGTCTGCATTTTTTTCTTTCAGTATTCTGGATGAAGGAGTCTACAAGTTCTTTAGTATTCCATATGCTTTACCCCCAGTGGACGGAAGGAGATTCACATATGCTCATTCCTTTAACCTATCAACATGCTGGAATGGAACTTATGATGCACGAACGAAGGGCCCTCTCTGCCTGCAATTCTTAGAAAACGCTACAATTACTGGTGTAGAAGATTGTTTAACTTTGGATGTGGTTACTCCTCATGTGAGGTATGACACACCATTACCTGTTGTTATTCTGATTGGAGCAAACACTTTAGCTGGAGGAATAAGTCCTGCTCAACCTTCTGCACTGTATGCCCGCACCAAGGAAGTCGTTTTTGTACGTCCTAATTTTAGATTAGGTCCTTTTGGATTTTTAGCTCTAGATATTTTATCGAAGAGTAGGTACCCAGCTACATCAGGCAACTATGCACTTAGTGATTTAGTAAAAGCATTGAAGTGGGTACAGTTGAATATTAAGCATTTTGGAGGAGACCCACAGTCTGTAACTTTGTTGGGTCATCGAGCGGGAGCAACATTGACTGCTGCTTTAACTACCATTGGTCAAGCTCAGAAATTATACTCCCGAGTGTGGCTGTCATCACCTTCCGTCATATTTCCCGGTGACACATTAGAACAATCCCAAAAGTTGAACACAAGATTCAAAGAAATGACTAAATGTAATGATGCCAGTTGTCTACGACAAATTTCTACTGCAGAAATTCTAACTCCAGATATTTGGTTGGAAAATTATATGGGAAGTCTACCAAGAAGTGATGAATCCAAGCATTCTTTGTTGGTGTTAGATGGGGAGTTACTTCGAGTCCATGCTTATGAAAGTTGGGATACTCAAAAAGAGGCTAAGAACTCTGGAAAGGACAAAGTTTTTAAACCAATGGTATTTGGTACAACTCAACATTCTAGTCACTCAGATCTCTTACAGAAAAAATATCTTGATTGGACAGCTGATATAGTAGAAAAAATTGTCAATGATAGTGTGATTGGCGAAAAGAATTTGACTTCTTCAGTGTTCACTCATGTCAACAAAACATATGAAGGTTTGGTGGAATTGATTTCATCCATTCGTACGATGTGTCCTTTGGTAAGTCTCGCTCGACTGCGTCTGGCTGTTCCGATGTATGTAGTGCTTGGATCAGGCGCCGGCGGCGGTGCTGGCGGCTCTGGTATAGCATGCATAAATGCTGATGTTGAAGCTATTCTTGGAACATTCGAGTCAGAAATGCCAGAACAGCGTCGGTACATGGCTGCTATGCAGCAGCTTTTCTATTATTACGTGTGGCACGGTCATTTGCCTGGACCAGAAAGTGGTTTGATTCAAGTAGGTCAAGATTTGCTTCCTCTTAGTGGCTTGCCTCTTTGTGACTTACTCATTAGGGAAGATATTGTACCGAGGTATGCACACATTGACTAATATGAAAGTCAATAATTTTAAACCCTGCTACATTTTTGTTATTAAATAATATGATATCATAATACTTGCTCCAATGTTTTATAACTACTTGATATTATATATTTTATAATAATTATCGCTGTCTATTGTGTATGTGTTTCATGTATAATAATTAATAACAAATATTAAAAATAAATATGTTTTCGATAGTTCATGAGAAGTCAAAATTGTCTGAATAGAATACCTTCTGTGTTTATCATTATTAATTAAAATCCTAAAGTACAAAATTTCCTAAATAATGTTCGTGTCCTTGGAATCTATTCATATATATTCTGTTATAGATATACGGCCGAACCCAATAACCTATTTTCAGTAAAAGACAGATCTCTATTGATGGTAGACAGTATAATTCTATCTGTCATTGAATGTCATTCCGTAAAATTCCTTATTCTCTGACAGATTATAGGGATGTTAAAACCATAGATAGATAGTTTTTTCTATCTCCAGTATGCCAAAACTGGTGATAGATAGGTTATTGGGTTTGGCCGTAAGAAAATAACAGTGAGCAATTTACACCATAGATTATGTAACAATTTAATATTAAGGATAAAATAAGTGAGACTGATGGAACATTGATCTCATCTGATCAGGCAGTCTCTTTTCTACTAATTTTATTAGGAATGTATGTTGAAATTGTTTCAGTTACCTTTATTTTTAGAAATATTTTTTTCTACTTTTATATGAACGATGAATATATTTTATATATATGAATTAATAGGACACATTGACTCTGAGGTTTTATTAAAAGGGAAAACTTGGAAATTTTTGTAAGACTTAATTCATAAGACTGATGAATTTTGGATTTTTAAACACTAGGTATTATTTTTTTATATATTTAAGTTGTGATATTAATATGAAATAGTTGCGCTGAGTACACTTGAATTTCTTTTCTTATTAGAATTATGTATTGTAAAATTGGCAAAAAAATTCTTGATCATAAAAAATCTCAAGATCAATGTCCTAATAGTAAGATATCTGATAAGATTTATTGTGTTTTTCAGCTGACGTGAAAATAGCCGTAGATTTTGTGTGTGAAATAAAACTTATATGCTTTTTTATAAATATTCTTAGCCATTGTCTGTAGCTGCATACATCACATTTGGTCCCACCTTTCCTTACCAAATGTATTTGATTAATGGGTATTTTGTAACTGTGTAGCTTTTTATTGGGGCCAGCCCTTACTTTTATTGTGTAAATGCCAAAGGGAATGCCATAATGCATTTTGCAGCTAGAGGGAAAGAAAAAGGTAGTCAATTGACAACAATGCCTCTTGTGATGTCAGATCCTCAAACATTTGCTACTGTACTTGCATTTAAGATAAGGGGTGACTTGCATAAATGCAATTAAATTTTGAATTTTATTAGTAAGTACTTATTTAGTTTGCTAATAATTGTGTCTCAAAGTTAATGTGATTTTACAAAGTCTGATCAATCCAAAGAAAAATTGATGAATTTACTGCATTATAATTGCTGTATTATTTAAGTTATTTATGTGTTATTAATATAATTTAGTACGGAAGGAATCTCCATATCGATATACTCTTTTGTTGCCAAAATGCTTTTTGTAATTAAGTTATTATTGCACTAGCGCTAGCTGTAGTATAGGTACAACTTTGTGTAATTTTGTAAATTGATCCAAATAAATTGGTGTAAGACTGATGTCTTTTTTTTTTTTTAATTTTAAAACAAATGTTAGCCAAAATTAGATTTCCGGTCAAGTCAATATTATATCACCCTTAGCTGCCCTCGTTAGTCTAGTGGGCGCAAACGCGACTGCTGTGCTTTGTGTACTGGGTGCGATTCTCGGTTTATGCAGGCTTGCTCCCAATTATACAAAGCTGATAGATTTACAGGTGGAGGCTGAATATGGGTGTACGCTCAACAACATATCTAAATTGAAACAAAAAATATTTCGAAAAACTGCTTCTTAGTGATTCACATAATAGTTCGGGAGTCCACCCACTTTTCGTGGAACTACGAGCTACGAGCCATGCCGCCATACAGTGGAACGAATGTATGGGAGCGGTTGGACGTAGACATTTCCGAAAAAAAAGAGTAAAATTATGCCAAACTAATGATGCCATCTTATTCGATTACTTAATGCCTTCATAACTTGTGGTGATGAATTTCTTCATAACTCCCATATTTCGGGAGTAATTTGAGAAAATGTGAAATTTTACTATGAAAATGAGTGTATCGAGCTCTCTCCCTCCTGATTCCGGGCTTGTTTCAAGTAGCGGTCTCTAATATCATAATGCTAATACTAAGAGCTGTATTTAATACTAAGACACATAGTGCGCCAAATGTGCACTTTCTGGGATAAAAGGAAATGAAAATTTAAAAAAAAAAACGTTTTTTCCCCATTTGTATTTACTTTAAACCGCAGACAGACTTATTAAGAGGTCTATAAATATATTATATATATACAGAAATATATATTAACAAAAATATTCACAAGAACTGATGAGAGTATGACTTTTAAGTAAGTTGATAATAAATTACCTAGTTTCATTAAAAGTACAATAAATAATTAAGATGTAAGCTCTAATTTACTAAGTTACACATTTTAAAACAATAACATCATTTAATTATCTTCGTCATCATCATCATCATCAATTAATTCAAATTCAGAATCGATGTCCGCTAAATCATTTATGTTAACAAATTCGATATCACTTTTCTCAGAATCCGTAAGCTCATAAAATTCATTAAAAGAAGATTTTTTTACAAACTTATTTCCTTTTGGACGGATACTTGTAACAAGTGGATCAGAAGACAGTAAAAGATTGTGCATAATATCTTCATTGCATGAGATACTGCTATGCTTTCGAGAATGCCCCTCTCTATATTTTCTAAAATCTTTATTTCTAGCCTCAGATGCCTCTTCGGATAGAAAACCAATGGGCACAATTGACATGTTCTGAACTATGTCTGGCCCATGCATTAAAATTTTATGAAGTGAAGAAGGCATATAATACCATGGGTATAACTCCACGTAAAGCTTAGCAGTATCAAAGCAGAACTCTCGGAATTTAGTTACGTTGATCTTCTCTCCTGATGAAATACACTGCAAGATCACACAGATTTTTCTTAAAAGCATAGCATCTATTCCGGTCAGTTCAGCAGATTTAGTGTAGTTTTCAAAAAATCTCCTTGCCGAGTTGCCATTGTTGGTGGATCCACTGCCTTGTTTCACAACATCGAGAAGTAAGCCCGTTTCTCTTCTTACAGCCTCTTGAACTCTTTTCTTCCTGTCATCAACTTGCCTTTTTGCTATATCACCCCTTACTTGCCATGATTTTATGTCTAATTTGTAGGAAATGTGTAATAAGCATTCCATTGAGCGAATCCAAGCGTGAAGGGTGCTTAAGCTATATTTATACATGTCCTCGTTTGCGTGTTTATCTTTGATTAACTCTAAATTATTCATTTCTTTAGGACAAGCCTTGCATATGTCACACACTGAAGCTGCTGTATTGGATATAATGGAATGAATTTTACCATCAATCATTGTCAACAGCAGTTGGTGTTTGACACTAATTCCATCAGTGATGGTGGATGGAGTTAAGGCTTCAATCTCTGCTTCGATTTCAGCCATCTCTCTCTGCACATTTTCTTTGGTTTCCTTTATAAACTTAAACAATATTGGCCGGCAAAATGAAGTGGAAGATGGTCGCTCGTTTTCCCAAATTGTTACACCTTTTGAGACGAGTTGCAGTGGTACAAGACTAATCATAAAATTACTAGCAAGATCGATTTGCTCATCTTCACTCGTCCTTTGATGATAAATGCTTTGGCTAGATGATCCGTCAAAACCCCATTTGCTGGTCAATACGAGCTGTTGATTGGGATCAACAGGGGTTTCTAACGACCTAATAAGTCTTCTTGAGGTTAAATCCATCAAGGCTTGTAATTTGATTTTTGCAGAGCTCTCTGTAACTGTGAGATCTTCTTTGGCCGGATAGCACTTAATTTTTTCTTTAACCAACATGTAGTAACTCGGGTATTGAAGAGCTCCTTCTTGAGTGTTGAAATCCCGAAGAGTGTTATAGCGCCATTTCGATAAGTTCATCGATACATAAAGAGCCAATGCCTTCAAAGGGGATATTTCCCGTACCTGAATTGATTTACCTTCAATGAAGGCTTTGATTTTTGAGGCCTCTTCTGGATTCTCCGTCAAGTATTTCATAACATAAGCTGTATCGCTTTGTCCTGCCTTTTGAAGCGCCCTTTCGGCCGAAAACATAATTTCAGCGCTGCTACTGCTGCATGAAAGACTATCTTCAGTGCGTCTTCTTTTTTGCCGGTTACTAAGGTCCTCAAAAGATTTACGAGGACTAGGATGTGTACAAGTTGAAGCATCAGATTTAGCAGGAGAAATTATGGGCTCGATGACGTCACTTATATTTTCTGTAGAAGGTTCCATATTTTCATTCTGTAATTCCGGCCATTGAATTGCAGCCTGTAGCCAAATCTCATGTTTCTTCCGAAACTTATCTGTGCTTCTTCCAGACTGTGTCCATTTTGCATAAATGCGGTAGCAAAATCGACGACACCAGTCTTTTAAACTTGTTTCAGCACTTTCACATAACTGAACACAACTGTTATCTTTTAAAACACTGAACAAATAGTTAAAGTCGCGTAAATCTTTATGTGCGCGTGCGCATAAAGCAACGTGAATATCAAGATTTGTATTAAAATTTGGAAAATACATTGCGAGATTAGCTTGGATACAACGAGGTGTAAATCAACACTGATTTTAAAGTTACTAATAGTGACCTATTTATATAAAATCCAGGTATCCCAGGTATCCTTTGTTAAATATTGCAAGGTAATTAGTTATTGTGATAATTAGTAAATGATGCATGCTAAATTAGTGTATTAAGAGCCATTTAGTAATTAAATAATAGCAATGTTCTTATCAGTAATCATTAGTGCATCAGTTTTATATGTAAACCTTAAGTCCCTAATTATATATCCTAATTAGCTTATATCTTCTCTAATTGGCTGCTCAGAAATGTTATTGTAATAAGGTAAACCTTTAGAAAAACGGTTTTAATCAACAAAATAAACAAAAAATAAAAAAATTGTGTTATAAAATAAACATCACTCTTTATCCCAGAAAGTGCACATTTGGCGCACTATGTGTCTTAGTATTAAATATAGCTCTTAGTATTAGCATTATGATATTAGAGACCGCTACTTGAAACAAGCCCGGAATCAGGAGGGAGAGAGCTCGATACACTCATTTTCATAGTAAAATTTCACATTTTCTCAAATTACTCCCGAAATATGGGAGTTATGAAGAAATTCATCACCACAAGTTATGAAGGCATTAAGTAATCGAATAAGATGGCATCATTAGTTTGGCATAATTTTACTCTTTTTTTTCGGAAATGTCTACGTCCAACCGCTCCCATACATTCGTTCCACTGTGCGCCATAATATTGCTAGTGGTACCGACAAATTGAACCCTCGAAGAGGGTTCTTGGCATTATGTTTAAAAGTGTTATAAAACATAAAAAAAACTGGACAAGCGCGTGTCGGTCCACGCACAACGAAGGGTTCCGTAGTTGGGATGAATTATGCCACTAATTGGCGACAAAATTTGGGAGACAACAGATCTTCTCTAGGTGCCCTTACTTTTGAGACTCAATGGGGTTGGCCGGTGAAAACTTTAGATAGATGGCGCTAGCATAGCTTTCACCTGTCAAGTTTGTGTTATGTTTTGGCTTTCCTTGTTGACTGCGTTTTTTAGGGTTCCATAGTCAACAAGGAACCCTTATAGTTTCGCCATGTGAGTCTGTCCGCGGTCTAGCTCCGAGACTGTTAGTACTAGTGTGGTACTAGAAAGTTGTAATTTGGCATGGATATACATATTAATCATGCAATGCACCGATAAAGTGGTAAAATAAATATATGAAAAATATATTTTTTTAGGGTACCTCCCCTACACGTAGTGGGGATGCGTTTTTTTCTGTCTATTAGTGTGGGGTATCGTTCGAAAGGTCTTTCAAAAAAATTGTGTGTGTGTTAAAACCATTTTTAACCGACTTCCAAAAGGAGGAGGTTCTCAATATTAACTTTGCTTGGGTAGTTTTTGAGTTAGCTTCAATAATGCGTATTTTTTCCCACTTAGTATGTGGATGATATGATAACTTCCTGTCACTGTTATTTACAAAGCAGGTAGTGGTATTCGAATTTGTGTGGGGTAGGTACCATAACACTAAAAAGTAAAAAATAAAAACTTTTTACAAAAAAAAAACAACCGACTTCAAAAAAAAAACACTACAAAGTGATAAATAACTTTAATTTCGGAAGTCGGTGACAAAGAACGAAAAATCAAAACCAAAGACACCGACTTCCGAAATTAAAGTTATTTATCACTTTGTAGTGTTTTTTTTTTGAAGTCGGTTGTTTTTTTTTTGTAAAAAGTTTTTTTGAATTCAGAGATTCGTTTGCGAAATATTAAGCTTTAAAGTGCAAATTTTTGTTAGAGTCAAGTGTCCCCCCCCTACCAGCTAAATGGTTGCTTTTAAATATGTGAAAAAATTCAAGGCAGTAGCTTATATAACGAATTTAAAAGGAAAACTATCACAGCTGAGTAGGCTTTACAAGTTAACAAGTAATAATCGACCAACTTAGATTTGCGGTTATAAAAACATGTTCTTTCATACGGAATGTGTGGGACATTCCGTATGAAAGAAAATGTTTTTCAACTACTAAGGTAAGTTTGTTCTTGGGATAAATTCATCCCAACTACGGAACCCTACATTGTGCGTGGTCCGACATGCACTTGGCCGGTTTTTTATAATATTGAAAGAACCACAGAGTACATTATATATAGGGGTACTTTTGAGGTTCGCTACAGTCAGATAAAAAGGGCCCCGAACATATTTTGATACAGGGCCTTTTCTACTAGCTACGCCACTGATTTACCAGTATAAGTACCACTACTTGCTAATAGATAACGGTGACAGAAAGTTTTATAACATCATCAATATAGGTATACGGGGTGGCAGGGACATCGACGCGAAAACTGTTACCATGGATTCAGTACATGATTCTGAACCCCCCTGCGTTGAAATTTTTCGTCAGTTATTTTAAAAAAAAATGCTGTTTCATAGAAAAGTGCAATACCTACGCGGTCAAAATGTATCGAACAGCTGATTTTTTTTTTTAATAACCGACTAAAAATTTCAACGCAGGGGGTTCAGAATCATGTACTAACTCAAAGACTACCCAAGCAAAGTTAAAATAAGTCTTTAAGGGACCACCGCGCAAGCTTCCTCTACCAAATGAAAAGAATTTTCAAAATCGATCCACAATTGATGAAAATGTCGATGAACATACGAAGTCAGGAGGTCCGAGGACAGAATAACCCTTGAATCGAAAGGGAGACCAGCTATCCCAAGGCAGAGTCGGGTTCCTGATAAACAAAGCCCTTTATGACAACGTTGTGGAAGTCTCAAGTGTCTCGAACAGGTTAACGTACCATCGAAGAAACCTATAACTAAGCAATTTGAAAACAAAATCCCGTGCACACGACCCTTTTTTTGTCGTAGGTAACCGTTACTAAAGTGGCCGAGCGCTGCAAGCAGAAATAGTCCTTACGGTGTATAGGTATGGGTTTCTTCGATGGTACCTTGTAGTGAAGCTAACGGAGAGGTAGCTCAAGGTTGTTCAGGTTTACGCACAGACTTCGGCACACTCTGACGACAGAGTGGAGGAAATGTTCGAGGACATCTCCAAGGCCTTGCATTGCATTACTAAGACCCACTACAACGTTCTCATGGGGGGTTTTAACGTTAAAGTGAGAGTATAGAATTGCAATAAATCGGTAGTAGGATCCTATGGGTTTGGCAGCAGAAATCATAGGGGCAAATGCTCAACGTGAACACAAGAATGTCAACTTCCTTGAGAAGCAGGGGTTTTTATAGATGAACTCCTGTAAGAAACAGCCCCAAAGGAAGTGGAAGTGGATGTGGCCAAGCTCCGATACTATGACAAAAGAAATAGAATTCATCATAACGGATAAAACTCATTTAATTAAAAATAATCAAATAAGTAGGTCATAAACGTGACGAAAACCGATGTTACTTTTATTTTTGAAGTCGGCTAGAATAATAAAATATGAAATCTTTGGAAAATAATTTATTATTTTACACACTACAAATAAATAGTTAAATTAATTGTAAGGAAACGCCAACTACACTATCGGCCAGAATAATTTATAAACTATTTAGAAAAATAAACAAGCCCAGATGAAGTTTTCTGACGCTTAAATAAATAGGTTATCGAACAATTAAATTACAATTAAGTATAAAATATAGTTTTTGGTAGTGAAACATTCAACATGGTTTTATAATGAACAATTTTCAAATACATAACATTCACAAAATACACAATTGACATTCAAATATAACAATAGTTAAAAAAAAGAGTCCTGCTCGAATCTCATTCTATAAAATGTATGCTTCAATGGTTGCGCTCTCTCAAGGGAGAAATAATGGTCTGCAAGTTTTCTTTGCCGATTTTAGTTGATTTCCGTAAGACTGAAGGTGATTTAGGTTTATATTGTAATAGTTCTGAATCCTTCTTCATCTTGTCAATGATTGAAGACTGCTTTGCCACTGTCATTGTCAACTCCTCGTTTTCTTGGCGAAGCAAAGATAACTCGACTACTAGAGACTGTTGATCTTGGATCTGTAAAAAAGAAATGTATCAGCATTATTTTGTTCAACACCACGTTTTATAAATTTATATTTAATTCATGTGCTGACCTGTTGTTGAAGGCATTGATTTTCAGCCTCAAGGCGATCGATCGCGGCGGCTGCCTGCGCTAGAAGCACCCGCGATTGCTCGGCTGCAGCAGTCGCCTGCCCCGCGTGTTCGGTGGCCAGTTCACACAACTTTCGTTTCTTTTCAACCTATAGAAAAACGAATAATGATAAATATTTTATAAAGAGAAGGAAGTACAATAAAAAATTTCATGACTGGCAACTGACCTCCTCGCGAAGTGATTGAATTTGAGAACAAGACTCCTTTTTTAACAGCTCCACATCATCTATTAGCTCGTTCTTAATAGAGCCTAATTCGCGATATGCTTCTTTCTCAACATTTTGTAAGCTTTCTATCAAGGAAACATTGTGCTCCATAATGCGATTGTGCTCCTTAGCTAATGCTGCTTTCGATTTCAGGATATTTACTAAAGCTTCCTTGTATTCATTACACTCCATGGCAGTATTGTTCAGAGTGGATTTATAATTTTCAAGCTCACTTTCTAAAATTTCTTTTGTATTCAATAGTGTTTGTACTTTATCTTCCAAATGTTCCAGTTCATTATCAGATTCCCTCAAGCGCATTGTCAATACTTCAACAATATCTCTTGTTACAGACAGAGATGTTTCAAACTTAATCTTATCCTTTACAGCCTTGTCCACTTCAACTGTAAGTTTATTTATTTTATTTTCAAAATCTATGAGCTTCCTTTTCGACTCCTCTTTGATTTCATCTCTTTCTTTTATTAGCGTCAGTTTTTCTTTGTTCAAAGAATCATTTTCATTTTTCAGATTATTAATTTCCTTCTGAAGAATTATTTTCTCTTCTTCAGTCAAAGTTATTTTGTATTTCAGGTCCTTGATATCATCGTCTAGGTACTGCAATTTTTTCTGCTGTTGTTTGTAAAGATCATGAATATTTCTGGTGCGCTCTTCAAATTGTATTTCACATAGTCTCAATTTTTCACGAGTTGCTTCATCAATCTGTTCCATTTTAGCTTTCATCTCAGCATCCTTATTATTTAACTCTTGTTGGAGCTCCTGAACAGCCTCAATTTTGTCTTTTATCATTTGACTTTTTATTGTTTCAATAAATGTTTTATAATTTGTCTTAATATTTTCTTGATCTAATTTGGATTTATTTATGATTGTTTGCTTTTCTTCTTCCAATTTCGTTTTTAAGGTTTCCAACTCTGCTTTGTATTCACGGCGAATACTCTCATTCGCTTCTAGGGCAAGAGCATGATGACCTTTTACCATTTCAAGTCTTTGACGGGTTTCCTCTAAATCTGTTTCTGCATTTGTTAATTTTTGTTGTAAGTCCTGGCATAAGCTATCTCGAATAGTAATAACTTCCTCAACAGATCTCAATTCTAATTGTTTGTCAGTGACTTCTTGTTCCAGTTTTTCACATTGTTTTTCTAGTTCGTAAATTTTGTTTCTAAGATCGTTAATTGAATAACCTTCAGTTTCACTGGTCTTATCTTTTTGTTCATGTTTCTGCTCCAGTTCTTCTAAACTAATCTGAGAAAATTGCTTATCCAACCTGTTGTAGTTATTTTGTGTAACTTCTTTCACTTGCTTTTCCAACTGTGAGATTTTATGTTTCAATTCCTCAATTTGTTTTGTATATTCAGCAATAGAATGGTCTTTATTTCTGAAATCAAAATTAAATTAAGTTTAGTTTTTTTATAATAAACTAGCTTTTACCCACGGCTTCGCCCGCTTGGAGGGCGAAAATTATCCCTCGGGAACGTACTACCGGGATAAAAAGTAACATATAATACACTTGAGAGCAATAAAATCTCACACCCCTTGTAATTTGGTTTATTACTGATTGTTTTCTAAAATCTAAAGATCTTGAGTAAAAATCATTAGACAAAATTAAAGCATACAAGCTTAGCTTTACAAAAACATAAAATTAAAATCATTGACCTTCACGTAATTTACAAAAACCGACCGTACACCGAATTCCCCAAATTCACGCGTTTGCGTTGTCACTACTTGCACCCTTAGCCGCAGGTATAAAAAGTATATTACGTCATTGTAAAAAGGTCGGTTTATTGGAATTTTTAATCAGTTGCATACCAAAGGTCAACGTGATAACATCTCTACTGGAAGCATACGGATTTACTGGAAAAATATGGATACCACGCCCGCAGAAGCCGCTCAAGTTATCGCCTTGCTCGAAGCAGGCCATAACCAAAGTGAAGTTGCTCGAAGGCTAAATTTGAGCCGCTACTCTGTTCGTCGTGTATACCAGAGGTTCCAAGAGACCGGTGGCTACATTCGGCGACCAGGATCTGGCCGGCGACGCACAACATCAGAGCGTGATGACCGCTTTCTTGTGACAAGCTCTTTGAGAAATCGGCAACTGAACGCGGTTCAACTGGGACAACAGTTTCGAGAAGTTCGCAATGTCAGTATAAGTCGGTGGACAGTTCGAAGAAGACTAGGTGAAGCAGGAATGACTTCACATCGCCCAGCAAATGGTCCCAAATTGACCACAGCTCACCGACAAGCCCGGCTACAATTTGCTAGGGAACATTTAAATTGGACGTATGACCAATGGCGGGCTGTTATGTTCTCTGATGAGTGCAGAATGACTTTACATGGTCATGATGGACGCTCTAGGGTCTACAGAAGGTCATCAGAGCGATTTTCACAATGCTGCATAAGCGAACGTGTGGCTTTTGGAGGTGGATCGTGTATGTTTTGGGGTGGCATAATGTTGGACACTAAAACTGACATTGTATTCATCACTACGGCGAATACCGGCCCGAGATCGAGAAGTTTGACGGCTGCACGATACGTCGAAGAAGTGCTCGAAGAACATGTGAGGCCGCTTGCGTGGCTTATGGGAGAAGATTTTCTCTTAATGCACGACAACGCCAGACCGCATGTCGCTAGAACAGTTTGCGACTACATGGAAGACGTTGGAATCACCGCGATGGAGTGGCCAGCTCGTAGTCCTGATCTCAGTCCGATTGAGTATGTCTGGGATGAGCTAAAAAGAAGAGTTCGAACAAGAAGTCCTGCTCCTACGCGCCTCCAAGAGCTTCAACTTGCCATTGAAGAGGAGTGGAACGCCATACCACAAGATTTCATGGTGAAATTAATACGGTCCATGAAAAACCGATTAAGAGCTGTAATCAAGGCTAGGGGACGGAATATACCTTATTAAAAAACAATTTGATCAAGCATTTTGAGTTTTATTTTTATTCTTTCTTAAGCGAAATTGGGTAATTTTATCCGTATGTTGGGTTTTATGCCCTAAAACCCCCTATGGGTATTTTTTTTACACTGTATTTGATATCATTAGAAAGGTACTGAAGTAAACATTCAAAAAGTTTTATTTTAATATGTATTCACATTCATGAAAAAAACTGCTTTAACAACAAAAAGTCAATGTGTGCGATTTTATTGCTCTCAAGTGTATATAATAATAATAATCATTTTATTATCAGGCAACTAAGGCCCATACATAGAATAAACAAAATAATCTTATACAATAATAAACGAATACATATTAAAAACCATATACAACTATAGCTATACACGTAATGTGGACGGCGTCGTGTATCGCTGCGTGGTGTCGCGTAACCGTCCTCGGAAACGTCGATATACGACACCTTTCGGCCAAAAGTCCTCTTTCAGGCAAGTCTGTAGATGGTGGGTTGGAACTCGTACCACAAATGACTTAAAGTTGATGTTGTGGCGCGATTTCAACCTTTCAACCCTCAGAGTCCATGTCCTAACCCAGGTCATCGCCTACCCATGTACCAAACATCCAAATCCGTTTAGCCGTTTTAACGTGAATGCGTAACAAATAGACAAACTCACTTCCGCATTTATAATATTAAATAGCATGTCGGGATAAAAAATATCCTGAGTTAATCCAGGTTATAAACTATCTATGTGGCAAATTTCATCGAAATCCGTTCAGTAGTTTTTGTGTGAAAGAGTAACAAATATCCATCCTCACAAACTTTCGCGTTTATAATATTATAAATTAAATATATATGCATATTATAAGGTCCAATTAAAATAGGTGGACAAACTTTTAGTAATCATTAAGACCACCAAAATAAGGACAATGTTAAAAAAATAATAAGAAAAACGCATAAGATACTTACAAGAAAAAAATCATCTAACGAAAATACACAAAAAATTTTGGTTATTAATTATTTTAGTTCAAAATAAAATCACTTTAATCAGTGTTTTTTTCTGCTTGGATATGTTTTAGACGTGCTGGACGCTGTGTTAAATTTGTCCTTCTTTTTTCATGTGACCTTATATGTATAGTAAGAATTAATAGGATATTATTTTTCTTTTTATAAAAATCTAAATGATATGTAGGTATATAGATGAAATAAATGAAATAATCCTTACATATTATAATACAAAGTCCCCCGCCGCGTCTGTCTGTCTGAACACGATAAATTCTAAAACTACCATACAAATTTTCAAACGGTTTTCACCAATGGACGGAGTGATTTTGCGGAAGGTTTTAGTGTAATTTTTTTAATTTTTTTTTAAACTTTTCCCCACACTTGGAATTTCTCCTGTATTGTGGGTGCGTTTACAAACATTTAAACTCACATACACAAACAGCCAGACCCGAAACAACTACTTGTAGGTCATACAAATATTTGTTCCGTGCGGGAATTGAACCCGCGACACGCAGCGCAGCACTCAATCGCTTAACTACTGCGCCAACCGTGCCGTAAACCGTGCCGTTTTGTGTAAATTGGCTCAAATATGACGATGATTGTCGAAGAGGTCTGAAAAAATTATGCCGATTGGGAGCTTTACTGGCGTGCGCCGCGTAAACCGTTAGAGATACATCAAAATGTTCTACATGTGAGCGTTGTGAGGCTCACACTCAGTGTGCTGGATTGGAGGATACTGCTGCGTGGATTCTTGAATAAAACTCATTAACTTAAAGAACGTTGTTTTACTTGTTTCACCAATTGTTCGAAAATTACAGCCAGTGCAATTTACTTAATACACCTTATAGTTGTAGTAAATTACATAAGTGCAAGTAGCGGCGGTGACGTCCCGCATGTTAAATTACATTTTCCAATAAAATCAGTTTTCATGAATTGGCGGTCGGACTCAACTCCAGGTCCACCAATCAGAGAGAGGCAGAGGCGTCTCGGAAACGGACAGGTTTTGACATGTTCAAACCTGTATCGACTTGACCTGGGGTTGCGTCCGACCATAACAAATGTTTCATATAAGACAAACTTATAGCTAGATAATCACTTATTGGTATGTATCACTATTCACTCGGTATTTAACACACTATTTACATATTTTCTTTGAGTTCATTATGGTGCGAGTGGGCGTTCTGCACATTTCTCCCGCCGTGCGTCGTCCGCTGCTGACGTCGCAGTCGTAGGTGTCGGTGCAGAGTCGCCGTGGTTGATTGGTAGCACCACTATCTTTTTCACTGGGCGTCGCAAGATGCCTCCTTTCGTGGCCACATCCACTGTGCGTACCACTCCGTCTGGGCCGGGGAATGTAGCACAGATGCGCCCTTTGACCCACATGTTCCTTGGGAGGTTGCCGTCTACGATGAACACCAGGTCACCGACCTTGGGAATCGCGCCTTTTGTATGTGGTTCTCTGCGATTTCGTAGTTCTGGGAGGTATTCTTTCAGCCATCTGGCCCAGAACATGTCAGCGAGCCTCTGGGCTGCGCGCCAGCTGGCTCGTAGGCGTATGTCACTGTCGTCAAATTTCCCGGGTGCCGCTATGCGACCGGGGCCTCCCAGGATGAAGTGATTGGGCGTCAGGGCCTCAGGATCCTCGGGGTCTGCGGATACGTGTGTGAGTGGTCGGCTGTTTACAGTGTGTTCGGCTTCGATGAGCAGCGTGTGGAGCACTTCTTCGCTCGGGAACCGCTCGTTCAGTGTGGCGGCTAGGGCTGTCTTTACGGACTTTACCATGCGCTCCCAGGCGCCTCCCATAAATGGTGCTCCGGGAGGGATGAATCGCCAATCGATCATTTTCTTTGAGGCTTCTTCGGCTGTGGCTGCAAAAATGGCTACTCGTAGTTCCTTTTCAGCGCCGTGGAAGTTCGTTCCGTTGTCGGACCACAGCTGCTTTGGGCACCCTCGGCGCGCTATCATGCGTCGTAGTGCCATTATTGCCGAGTCTGTATTGAGCGATGCCACAAGTTCGAGGTGAATGGCTCGCGTCGTGAGGCATGTGAATAAGGCGACGTACCTTTTTTGATGACTCCGTCCAGCTGTAATGGTCAGTGGCCCGAAATAGTCTAGTCCAGCGTAAGTAAACGGTCTCTGGTGGTGTGCTAGGCGACAGGATGGGAGGTTCCCTGTCATCGGCTGCGGTGGCGAGGCCGTTCTCATACGGCACGGTAGGCACCGGCTTATGATGTTCTTGACAGTAGGTCGTAGGCGGAGTACCCAATGTTCTTGGCGACACTCGTTGACAATGGTTTCAGTGCCCGCGTGGTGTAGTTTGCGGTGGACGTGTTCTATCCACAATTGTGTCGTAGTGTGGTTTCCATCTAGTATCATTGGTTTTTTCAGATGTTCTGCAATGTCTGTCATGGCGATGATTCGGCTTTTTAGGCGAATTTCTCCTTCTGTGAGTTCTATGCACAGTGCGTGCAAACGGCTGTTTCGTGATATGGGCCTTTTGTTTTTTAAGGCTCCTATCTCTTCTGGGAAGGACTGTTCTTGCGAGGCTCGTAGGATCAGGTTCTCGGCGCGGCGAAGGATTTCAGCGGCGAGAGGTACGAGTAGGTGATCGTTGGTGGTCTCTTGTCTTTCTTTCGTTTTGACTTGCACTGTTCGTTTGTTCTTTTTCCAATCAGGATCTTTGTTGTTGTTTCTTTTGGTCCTTTTGTAGTTAACACTGTCCTGGTCGGCGGCAGAGCTGCAGAAATTGGAGAACTCGTGCTGTGGCACGTAGGTATCTTTCCCAGCGTGAGAATCTATTGACGTCTGGTATGGCTTCGCTGATCTGTTCGTTTTTGTCTCTGATGCCGCAGGTTTTCTCTTCCCCAGTGATTACAATGGGGTTCTTTTCGTCGGCTGGCCATGTTTCTGGGGGCCCGTGTAGGAATTTCGGGCCGTTGAACTAGCGATGATCTTGGTCATAGTGTTCGGGTACGTCTCTCGTGGCGTCGTCTGCTGGGTTCAGTCTGGTCGGTACCCAGCGCCATTCATTAGTGGAGCTATGTTCTTCAATTGCTGCGATGCGATGGGCGACGTATGGTTTGTAGGATCTGGATCCAGTTCTAATCCATGACAATGTGGTTCTGCTGTCGGTCCAGAATGTGGTAGACTCTGGCGTTTGTTCATGTTCTTCCTTGACCGCTGTTGCCATGCGTGCGCCAAGCACTGCTGCTTGCAGCTCTAATCGTGGGATTGACGTTAGTTTCAATGGGGTCACCTTGGCTTTGGCTGTGATCAGGCAGACGTGGACTTTTCCGTCCCTGGTGACTGTTCGCCAGTATAAAGCTGCTGCGTATGCGGATTCACTCGCGTCGGTGAATACGTGCAGCTGTAGTGATTTCGTGGCGCTGAAACCTGGGTAGGTTCGTGGGATCGAGATGTGTTCTAGTGCTCTGAGGTTGACGAACCATTTCCTCCAGCCTGCTGCTAGGTCATCATCTAGGGCTTCATCCCAGGTTGTTCCGCGACGCCAGACTTCTTGTAATATTTGTTTGGCTCTGATGGTCACTGGTGATACTAGTCCCAATGGGTCAAATAGGGACATGACTATTCGAAGGGCTTCTCTCTTGGTGGGTGTTTCATTTTGCAGGATGTTCTGTGGTATGCGTATCAGGCTCAGGTTGAAGGCGAGTGAGTCTTCTGTCGGTTTCCATATTAGGCCGAGGACTCGCTCTGTCTGCCCGTCGTCTTTCAGCTTGATCGTGTCTTTGGTTTTGGTTACTTCCCCTAGGGCTTCAAGTAGGGCGACAGAGTTTGACGACCATTTCTTGAGTTTGAAATGTGCTTCTATGTGAATGTCGCGTACTGCTTGTGAGACTCTTACTGCTTCTTCTAGCGTGTCAAAGCTGTTTAAGTAGTCGTCCATGTAGTGTTTTCTTTTGATAGCTTCGACTGCCTCGGGGTGTTGTTTCTGAAATCTTTCAGCGTTCGTGTTCTTCACGTATATGGCTATGGTTGGTGAGCAGGAAGCCCCGAAGATTAATGACTTCATACGGTACTGTTCAGGGGGCTGGTCGTCTCTTCGGTTCCCTCGCCACAAGTAGCGGAGAGCGTCTCTGTCTTCGGGTCGGAGTTCTATTTGTAAGAACATTTCAGTGATGTCGGCGGTCACGGCGATCGGGTGTTGGCGGAAGCGCATGATCACTCCTGGTAACGATTGTAGGAGGTCTGGGCCCGTGAGTAGCTGGTCATTCAAGGAGATTCCCTTGGTCTTGGCTGCAGCGTCGCAGACGATTCTTAATTTGTCCGGTTTCATTGGGTTGTAGACCGCAAAGTGAGGTAAGTACCAGGTTCTGTGTTCTGAAGTGATTGTTGGAGCTGGTTCAGCATATCCCTTTGATACTAGTGCTTCCATTTGTTCGGAGTACCTCTTCTTGAGGTCTGGGTCTTTGTCGATTTTCTTTTCCACGCTGATGAGTCTGTTCAGAGCGCTGTCGTAGTTGTCGGGCATTTTTGAGTTTTCGTCTTGCCATAGTAGCGCGGTTTGGTATCGTCCTTCTGGGGTTCTCTTCGTGTGCTGTTGTAGGATACGAAGTGCCTTTTCATCGGGATCATTGATGGGTTTCTTTGGGTTGATTTGTATGTTGTCCATTGTTATGTGTTCCTTCACCAGTTCATGGAGGTCGTCGTCTGTATTGACGTGTCTTATGAAGTTTACTCTGTGGCCAAGTGTTCGTGCGTGGCTGCCGTGCAGGACCCAACCGAGTGGTGTTAGTGATGCCACTGGTTGGTTCTTTTTTCCTGTCTTGGTCTCTGTTGTGATGAGGAGGTCCCAGTTATCTTGGCCGATTAGGAGTCTGGGTCTAGCGTCTTCAGTTACTATGTCTTTGACTATGTCTCGGAGGTGTTCGCAGTTCCTGATTGCTTCTTCAGGTATCTTTTGCGCAGCCAACTCTAGCTGTTTGACTGTTCGTGCTTGTATCTTGCGTTCGGTTGTGTGAAGTCCTTTGATAAAGAGGTTTACTCGTCGTGATGTCATGTCGATTGTGGATTCGCCGTCGAATGCTGCTATGCGTAGTGGTTCACGGAATCCTTCTGCTCCTATTTGGTTGGCTAGGCTCTCGTTGATTAGGGTTGTCGTAGAGCCATCGTCTAGGAGTGCGTAGGTGTCTACAGCTCCCGCCGGTCCAGACAGGCGAACCGGTATTATTTTCAGGAACGATACTTTGGGTGTCCATGCTGAGTGGACCTTCTCTTGTTCTTGTTTGAAACATTCGGGTTCTTCCTTCTTTTTGTTCGCTGCGCTGTTGGCGTGTAGCATCTTGTGGTGTAAGTGTACGCAGTCGTTTATTTCGCATTTCTTTGGTTTACAGCTGTGTTGCTTCGTTCTGAGTCTGAGGCAGCGGAAACACAAGCGATGTTTCTTGGCAATATCCCATCTAGCGTCAGTAGTTGCTTTCTTGAATTGTTCACATTCCACGATGTTGTGCCCTTGGTGTTCACATAAAACGCACTTTGGTTTGTTCGTTTCTTGCGTGGTATGTACTCGTTGCTGGCGTCGTTGTGTGTTCTGAGAGATTTGTGTTGTTGCAGCGATGTTTTCGGGTAGTGCGTACGGGCTGCATATTTCTGCTTCAATCTTGATGAATCGGGTGAACTTCAAGAGATCGGGTTCTGTTCTGGGTTGCGTCGCTGAGAACTGGTACCACTGTCTCTTCAGGGTCGGAGTGAGTTTTTCGATGATGGCTTTTGTTACTTCTGGGTTGAAAAGGTAGTGTCCGCAGTTGAGTGCTTGTAGGGTCCCGACTATACTTTCTATTTTGGTGGCGAATGTGCAAACTTCACGCGGGGATTCAGTGAGGCGTGGCAGAGCTCGTAGACGCTCTATTTCGGCTATTGCGATCGAATCCGGGCGTCCGAAACGTAGCTCGAGTGATTTCATAACTTCGTTCGGGTCGGCGTTCACTATTAATAGGCCCTGTACAGCTTCCTTGGCTAGTCCTCGAAGGCTTCTTCTAAGTCTGGACATGTTCTCCACTGCTGTCAGTCGGTGTGCCGTCTCACAGTAGGCGGCGCGGAAGGTGAGCCAATCTTGATAGGCTCCGTTGAAGTATGGTAGTTCGGTGGTTCTTGTTGGCTGCTGGTACTGGGTGGCTTGTACGGCGTGTGTGATTGCAGCAGCGAGTTCTTTTACGTCCGTCCTTGGTTCTTGGACGGCCATCGTTGTGGGTTGGTGTGCGACGCGTGCTGATGGCATGGGCTGTGGTGCATGGGTCTCGGTGGCGTGCCTCGGAATGTGGCTGTGATGCGGTGCCATAGTGTAGATCGGTTGCCATGCTGCGTTCGTTGTTGTGTTCGTAGGGTTCTGTGGCCAGGGCGCGACGGGCTCCGTCGGTGCTGGCGTTGGTTGCAGCTGCGCAGGTAGGTAGTTCGGTTGCCAGTATGCGGATGTGGCCACTGGCTGCATGTTCGGGTGTGGCTGCGGGGGTGCGGTGTTTTGTTGCCAGGCGGCGATTACTGGCGGTGGGTTCAGGTGCGGCTGTTCAGTCGCAGTGTTTGCCTGCCAGGCGGCGATTACTGGCGGTGGGTTCAGGTGCGGCTGTTCAGTCGCAGTGTTTGCCTGCCAGGCGGCGATTACTGGCGGCGGGTTCAGGTGCGGCTGTTCAGTCGCAGGTTTCGGTTGCCAGGGCACGGCGGTGTACACTGGCAGCGTGTTCTCGAGTTCGGTGTTCGGGTCTTCAGGTGGTGGGTGCGTGGTGTTGACTCCCACCGGTAAGGTCGCCGGGGCATTCCAGGGCGCGGCGGCGATTGCTGGAACTGCAGGTTCAACCGGCGATTTTTGTTCGGGCTGATGCGGTCGGTCGGTGATGGCGAGTACTTGTGTTGATTGTAGCCACGTAGTTACTCGTTGATCATTTCCAGTTTCCGAGGCGACTGAGGATGCGTCTTCGTCAGTGGATTCGGCTTCGACCTCGGCGAGGCGCGCGGTCGCTAATTCCACTAGTCTTTGTGCCAGCTCTGCTTTGGCCTGGGCTATGCGGCGCGCTTTTGGTACTTTTCCACTTTTTGGTGAGGTAGGTTTGCTGCGGCGGCCACATTTTTTATTTTCGGGTTCATTTTCTTGTTGCGGGGCGGCGGCTTTTACTGTAGGTTCGGTTGCAGTGGGTGCTTCTGACGTTTCAGCTGTCGTTTTTGTGGCCTCCGTACTGGTTGTTTCGGTGGTAGTTTCTGTAGTGGCTTCGGTGGCCGTTTCGGCGGCCGTTTCGGTGGTCGTGGTCGATGCTTGTCTGCCTCTTTTTCCTGTGGATCTTGTGACTGGCATTGTTCTTGATGAATTCTTCTAAATATTCTTTAAAGGGGTTCAGTAGAGTTTTCTTGATGGTTTTTCCTCGGATCCGGCTCGAAGGACCAGAAAATGTGAGCGTTGTGAGGCTCACACTCAGTGTGCTGGATTGGAGGATACTGCTGCGTGGATTCTTGAATAAAACTCATTAACTTAAAGAACGTTGTTTTACTTGTTTCACCAATTGTTCGAAAATTACAGCCAGTGCAATTTACTTAATACACCTTATAGTTGTAGTAAATTACATAAGTGCAAGTAGCGGCGGTGACGTCCCGCATGTTAAATTACATTTTCCAATAAAATCAGTTTTCATGAATTGGCGGTCGGACTCAACTCCAGGTCCACCAATCAGAGAGAGGCAGAGGCGTCTCGGAAACGGACAGGTTTTGACATGTTCAAATCTGTATCGACTTGACCTGGGGTTGCGTCCGACCATAACAAATGTTTCATATAAGACAAACTTATAGCTAGATAATCACTTATTGGTATGTATCACTATTCACTCGGTATTTAACACACTATTTACATATTTTCTTTGAGTTCATTATGGTGCGAGTGGGCGTTCTGCACACTACAGGATTGAAGATTTTGAAAGTGCAACAAAAAAGTCCGCGATAGCATATGTCTATCTATTAAGGACGACCCACAGTAACCATTTTCTGAAGCCACATTGAACGGTATCATATTAATCCTTATCCAATAAAATATATTATTTCAATTAGGCATTTAATTTAGATTAAAATATGCCTTGACATCATATCATTTAAATGAATGGTTTAAAAGGTATCACAGATTAAAAAATACGCGTAACAAAATAATTATGGTTAGAGCGCAGCGGTAGGAGTCAATAACCTTTTCCTGAACTATTAGGTATGTAATCCCAGTACTGCCTGGTAGTACGTTCCCGTAGGATATATTCCAACATCCACGCGGTCGAAGCCGCGGGCAAAAGCTAGTAATTAATAAAGTAGGATAGTTAGGACTAGGATTTGCACGGGGGTACACCCGCATGATGGTAGGTTATTTTTCCCACAGGGAACATACTACCAAGAAAAAAACTATCCTATGCCCTATCCCTGGTCATCATCTACCTGTGTGCCACATTCCAGTCATAAAGGTGTGAAAATTTTCACATTTATAATAATAGTATGGATTAATTCTACCAAATCTAAAGCAAGTATTACCTTATTTCCACTTCTTGAGATTTAATAAGTTCATTTGAAGTTTCATTCTTCATGTTGAATGTTGGGTCATTTTTTTTCTTCAGACTGGTAGGAACTTTGATGGTAGACATAGGTTTTAAAGGCTTTGGCTGCAAATAAATAATGAAAAATTAAAATTTATAAGAACGATATTCCTTTTCATGCCTGAACATGTGTGAGAATACTATACAAATCAAGTGCTAATTACCTAAGCCTAAGTTATCACAGAAACAGCTGTTATTGGAATGCTATGAATGCTATCTAGTAGGCAAGTGGTAAGTAGCATGGGCGTTTTTGGATTTTTATGCAAACAGTTTAATATCTGTTTTCAGATTTTTTAACCAATTTCGAGCAGCTCTGCTCCTCCAGCTCGCAGTTTTAATCGTCTCTAGTAATATAATTTGGTTGTAAGTGCATCGATTAAAACTATCCAAACATAAACAAACACTTGCTTATGCAAACCTACTCTTGCTGTGGTTTAGTGAAGTCAGAGTGTCTAGTTCGGATTATCAATATGATGCGATTTGTGACTGAAATTGGATTTTAGGTACGTTTAGTTATATCTGCGCATATATGTCTATGTTATATGTTGAATTATTAAATGTCTATGTTATATGTTAAATAATTAAATTGTTATTAGCTAATGTATTGGTCAATACCACAACTTAAAAAAAATTGTCCTAGAAAAGACTCATTAATTTAATACACTTACCGTTGCAAATGATTTGACACTGGGTACAGAGCTGCACTGAGAATGCACATCAGTATTGGTTTTAGAAGATGCTGGGATGACAAATAGCTTGGGCTTAGCCCCTGTAGCAAAGGTTTTAATATTCGGTTTTTGTTTGTCATTTTCTGGTTTGTTTGGTTTACTTTGACTTTTTTTTGTGGAGCCAGGAGCTGAAAATGAAATGTTATGATTAGGTTTCTTATTTGTTTGTCCTTAAAACATAGTTCTAACGCCACAGATCTAATGCTGTCTTATCAAATGAAGTTTTGGGAGTACCTATTGGTAAATAAGGAACAGTCAATCAACCGCCCGCCCGTGGCTACACTTCCAACTACGAAATCAGCTCTTATTACAAAGGGATAAAGACGCTGTCGAAGTCAGTTAGTATTGTTCATGGAATCATGGTCTAGGGCTTGCTATGAATTTTATTTTTGTAACAGACTAAGACTGGGTCTGAAGACAATAGCTTTGATTTACTAATATTGATGTACTGCTTGCTGTGAAATTGCAGGCTTCAAGATAACGTTCTATATTTCGTGAACAATAAAATAGTTCTTCTATTGATAAATACTGAAAAAAAAGTAGTATTTTGGAATTTATGTATTTAACAAAAATTAACTTACCGAGTGGTTCAAATCGCTTTGCTTTTGAAAACATGATTTACAATGTTAATTTGAAAAATAAAGGTGCTACGTCTATGGATGCTTCTAATATACTTTCTTCGATGAATATCCTTACAAAATTTCTAAGTAAATAAAATAACCGTCAACGTTCACTCTCAAAATGAAATAAAATAACGACCGTAGGAATAAGGGGTGAAAACCAGTGAATGCGCGCGTAAATTATTATTATTTACAAACAATGCTCAATGCTCCCCTGCGCTCAGTGTGGCTAACAGTTAAACTAGCTCTCCACTCCACCAGATTCAACTTCTAAAACCACAAACAAAAATCGGCCCTACTCTAAAAATCGCAAAAATTTCCACTAAACTTATTTTTAGATTTTTCGAAAGAAAACAGTAAGTACTTATATTAGTAAAAAAAACTTTATTATTACGGAATAAAATATTTAAAATCAGTAAATCAAATCAACATACAATGTTAAGACCAGGAACATAAAAATAATCAATAACGAATTTTTATCTGCACCATCATCGTTGGTTTCACATATTTGGTAAATTAAAATAAAAAAATAAAGTATTTTGTAACGTTTTAGTGGTTGAGTGGTAGCATTTTCAGTAATCTAAACTGAATTCTGCTAAACCACTAGAAAAAAACCACCAACTACTAAAAGGGGGATCGATACCACCAGTTTTAGTGGAAAATCCACTAAGTTGGTAACACCGACTGCGCTGATCAGCCGATGACCGTTATATCACGTTCCATTTTACAGGAAAGGCTGACAGTCAAGAGGTTAAAGTTCGCCATTAGTCAGTTGTATTAGGTAACATGGAGATGTTATCGAATGTCTTAATTTCAATATTTCTTTTTATAAGTTCCATGCAGTTTTTGAGCCATGAATTATTTTAATTTAATATAAAGTTATTTCAATCAACTTCAATACAGCGCGCCCAATATGCTTTAGACGAGCATGGCTACCAGTGTAAATATACTGGGCAGCCTGTTGATAGAAGTCATTGGAGTGGAGACAAAAAATAATGTTTTGTACAAATTGACCCATTTTCCAAGATTTATACTCCAATCATAGGCTGAAGCATGTATGTACAGGTACTATACATTGGGCAGAAGCTAAGGATACTATCCCAGGATTTTTGTTAGTTTTCACCTACCCAGTCCTATTCCAATTCAGTTAATTAATTGTTTTGATAAAGATAGGTGGCTAAGATATACATTAAGGAGTATGCATTCCTCAACATGTTTAGCACCATATGAATCATTATAAAGCCAACTTACGAAACTGAAGACCGATGAATGCAGGATCATATCCGCCAAACGAAGTGTTGAGAGATCGAGAGGTTCTATGGCCAGTGTACAGACGCCAGCACATCAAGCTACCCGAAACTGTCAAATTTTCCCAATCAACTTTGAACCTTACAATTCAGCTATAAAGTTGAAAATCTATTAAATAAATTTGACAGATTGTAGTAGCTTGATGTGCTGTCGTCTGTACATCAACAAGTAACCCCGTTACGAATCTGACAAACGACCCAAGACTTAGATTGACCCGACACTACACCGAAGACATCCCGGACGTCAGCCCGTCAGGGTATACACTAATACACAGACATAAACGAGGCTAGCTTCCGTCAGCGACTTCGCCCGCGTGATATATTTAGAAATTATAGCCTATCTTACTCAGTGATAATATAGCATTCTACTGGTGAAAGAATTTTTAAAATCGGTCCAGTAGTTTTTGAATTTATTAATTACGAACAAACATACAAAAAATCAAATCTTTTCTCTTTATAATAGGTATAATATAATAATATTAATAATAACCCCACCGCCGTATCCGTTGACGTCGTGGTGGGGCTTGCGCGCTCCGAACTCTTAGGTATGTGCCGGTAAAGTTTACTTTGCCGAAACAGGTCTATGGTGAGGAGCCAGACCAAGAGAGATACAAAAACCCGCAGGCGAGCTGTTGGGCAGTAGCGACCCCACGGACCCTATCTTCCGGGAGAAGTCTTGTTCCTCACCTCTGGCTTGCCTTTATTGGCCAGCTAGAGTGAACACTGACGAGGAACAGAGCTCCCACCTCATTCTTGCCTTTATTGGCTGGCTTGAGTGAAGATTCGCAAGAGCAAACATGCTCGGAGGAAGGAAGTATTCCAGTAAGATGCTGGTAGGGATCTTGACCGTACTTCCGGGATTGTCCTGATAGCCGTGGAATACCTCTCCACTCCTCATAAGCACCTCAGGACATGTTGCCCCCTTGTCGCTTCGACACTTTGTGCTAGCGACCATTTTCGGGGGCCCATTATTGAGTGTGCAAGTCACCCCCTGCCATTTTATCCGTGTACATATAAACATTGATCAGGCAGGGGCCATAGTCCTTCCATAGTTCCAGGTAACCAGTCCACTTTAATCACCCAAACCCATAATCAAAATATCTTTGTTTCCATATCCTGCAATAATCCTACACCAACCGGGGGTTGTCCTTGGGTGCCCTTGCGTAGTGCGAACAGGGATAGTCGTCGGTTGGTGCCTCAATACTTAAAAATGTCTAAGGGGCCTCTGCAAGTTGGCTTCGGCCCCTCGTACGCCTTCCAAAGGTCCGGGACCCCAGGGTCCCGAGATATGTTAAAGACAATATAATAATAATAATAAAAAACGTTTATTTTCTCCACCACATAATGAAAAATTTATATAGTACAGACGCCAGCACATCAAGCTACTACAATCTGTCAAATTTATTTAATAGATTTTCAACTTTATTACTGAAAGTTAAAGTTGAAATTTGATTGGGAAATTTTGACAGTTTCGGGTAGCTTGATGTGCTGGCGTCTGTACATGATTGTGTACACAAAAAATACATTGATGTTGAGGAGACTGGAGCCTGTACTAGGAATACCTGTGTTACAGGTCTCCAGGCCTCCAAACTAAACGGACAAGTTACATTGATAGAAATGTATAATAATAAAAGATGATAAAGATAATGGGGTGAACAATAAAAAAAAACAAAAAATAATATAAAACAAAGAAAATACACAGCAAATAATTAATTAATTAATTAGACAACAAAAATAGGGTCTATGGGTGTGAGTGTAAGTGCGTGGGTGTGGGTGTGAAGGTGTGTGGGTGTGGGTATGCAGTGAATGTGTGTATGGTATACAAAAACTTGTCTTAATATGCTATACCTATTGAGGACATGTTGAGCTGCTTTATGAGATGACTTCCAAGAGTCTCTCAGTGGCTTCACAATCGTGAGATTGAAGCCAATTTCGGACTTTATTTTTGCAATTGAATATGTAATCCCCTAGGAAACAATAGAATCTACGACTGAAGCTGGTTTTGAAGGACTTTGATTTACAGACTGTGTGTTTGCGTCTTTTAGTAAGGATTTCGACAGGATTGTATGGAAGTTGAGAATGCCTACGAATGATTATATTTAAAATTAATAATTGGCGAACTGTCAGTACTTTACACTGCTGGTAAAGTTCTTTCGTTGGAAAGAGAAAGGGAAGTTTACGACTACCTTTAAGAACAGCTCTCTGAGCTCTTTCCAACCTCAGCAAGGATGTCTTTGGGGCTCCACCCCATGCTGTTATGCAATATGATAAGATTGACTGAACTAGTGCATAGTATACGGTGTCGATGGTCCCAGCTTCCGCCGCCATGTGGCGGAAGCTGGGATAGCTTCTTGAAAACATATATCAATTTTCGTGTTCTCGCTGTAAGTGCGTCTACGTGCGGCTGAAAACTAAGACGATCGTCAATCTGAATACCCAAATATTTGATAACAGCCGTTTTTTGAGAGAAGGACATGTGCAAGGATTGCCTTGCAGGGAAGAGCAAGTGTGCGATGTTATAGAAAGATTTGTATAAGATGGGATCGCGTGATTTTTCATGGTAAAGGGAATATACATAGATTTAGACATGTTAAGAGTGAGTTTGTTATTTTTTAGCCACTCTGCGACCATGTCAAAACCAAGCTGAGCATTTGAAAAAACTTCTTCCCATGAGTCCGCGTGAAAAAGCAGAGCTGTGTCATCCGCAAATGTGATGATCCTACCACCATGTAATTTGAGGTTACAAAGGTCGTTGATATACGTCAAAAATAATGTGGGGCCAAGGATACTACCCTGTGGTACCCCATGGGTAATGTCAAGATCATCACTGCACATATCACCAAGCCCTACTCTCTGCATGCGACTTGTGAGGTAGTCAGAAAATAATTTAAGTTGCGTGCCTCTCACTCCAAACGCCTCCAGCTTCTCGAGGAGGAGCGGGGCAGAGACTGTCAAAAGCTTTTGCTAAGTCTAGAAAGATCGCCAGCACCTTTTGTTTACCATCGAGATTTGTGGAAACAAAGTTCACCAGTATTAGTTTAGGATGGGTCTGAAGCAGTTCAAAAACGACACGACGCCAGGTGATGAAGAAATTACGGCTAAACTCCTAAAGGCCGGCGGAAAATCAGTTCTTAAGGCCCTCATACATTCCATCATACTCGAGGGCAAAACGCCATAGGCATTGGAACAGAGGTGTGGTGATACTTTTATTTATTAAGGGCGACAATTCTTAAGAATTATACTTAGGCCTATCTCACTTCTAAGCCATGTCTACTACAAGCTTTTTCGAGAGTCATTAAACTCATTACGAACCGTCTCGCACGCTAGTTTGACGACTTCCAATCCTCCGAACAAGCCGGATTCCGTAAATTAAGGCTTAGTACGGTAGACCACTTATATACCTACGCTGCGGCGGGTTATGCTGAAGACCGAAGAGTATAACCTGCCTCTCCTCTCTGGACTACGAGATGGCCATCGATTCGATCGAGACATGGGCTGTACTGCAGTCTCTTTCACAGTGCCAGATCAAATATCGATACATCGAGGTGTTGATGTTTCTAGACAGCAAGGGCGTCGCCAGCCGATGGCCCAGGGGAGGCAAGTTGATACATATGGAGGATGGAAAAAGTATGATTTGTAGGTACCTACAATCAAGTCTCAAGAGCACATGAGGCTTTACACTTTAGTGCGAGTCTTTCCTCTACGGCGCACCATGGGGCCAAAATCGACGCTAAAGACAGTTGATTTTATAAAAATCACTTCAGTTTAGTTAGTGGCGTAGCGTGCCTTGGCGGGGCCCTGTATTTGTTTGGGGGCCCTTGTGAAGGGTAAAGATTTCTCACAAAAGAAAAAACAGGGGAATCCCATCATCTATACATATAATAAATCTTCAGCTATAAAAATCATTTATAGCAGGTGATGGGATTCCCCCGTTGAAGTAAATGACAACTGTAATCCTGCAGCCCGCGATAACCGATGTAGGGTGTTGCCGACTTTTGAACGCACACTTTGCGCGGGAAAAAAAGAAATTGCTTTTTTAGACTTTTGTGATTTCTGAAAAAAATAATAATTGGGAAGTTTTTATTAATTTTTGCTTACGCACGTCGGGGGCCCCGTATAATTAATACGGCAGATACGATACGGCGCGGCGGTGGCTACGTCCCTGAGTTTAGTTTTGTTAATGTATCACATATTTTTTTACCTTCCATAATATTAATTCATCTAAGTAGCAGTCAATCCAATATAAAATATGTCTGATTGGAGCCCGCCCAGTACTAAGCAGCCAAGAATTTTTCAATATTCCGGCCCGGCTGTCGCAGCCACAGAGTACTTTATACTATACCTACTGAAAGCTACATACAACTACAACTATACTGGTCGCAGCCTGACTGTTGCTACTTGGCTACCTAGTGTGCGGGAGCACTAAACTTATTGTCATCAATTGGTGCCGATTCCTTTGTTCACAATTTAAACTAAATTTCAGTTCACTGCATCTTTTTCTTTCTATTTCATTAAGAAAAGGACAGAAGATAAATAGTTTAGTCCTGTCAAATTAATCAGCGCCTGTCATGTCATTACTCCATACAACAAGTTTAGACTTGATTATACATTGAAATAGAAATGATTAAAAACTTGCCTACTAAAATTACGTCAGTTTACGTCAAGCGCTGATTAATTTGACAGGACTAAACTAAAATTTATCTTCTGTCCTTTTCTTAATGAAATAGAAAGAAAAAGATGCACTGAACTTAAATTTAGTTTAGTTTGTGAACAAGGGAATCGGCACCATCAAAACTTTTCAAGAATGTAAAACAACACATAGTTGATAGATTGTTGGTCAGATTACTATGAAGAGATATAGACAAAAGCAATAATTCCGATTGCTTTTGTGATCTTATTTCACCAACCATATGGGTTTTTGTATAACGTCATTGGGTTTAGTAAGCTAATAATAAATTAGTAAAAACCAGAAAACCGCATAAACACTATGACATATTTATTACAAATACATTTTTATTCACTATTTAAATGAAAACACACATTTACATAGAAGGCGGTGGTGGCGGTACAGGTAATAAGGGAGGGGGTGGGGGCACCCCCATTAGTGGGGCTCCAGGTGGAGGAGGCAGGCGCATTCCATGGTTTTCCCACATCTTAGGAGGAGGTGGAGGCATGCGTAATGGCTCCATTTTGAATGCAAACTGCAGGAAAAACTGTTTCGTATCTTTATTCCAATGAGTCCAAAATTTTGAGTCATGTTTCTCCACTTCTCTGCTTGGCACTTTAAATGCGATTGTCTCATAGGGCTCAGCGGCAAATAGCAAGTATTGCCATCTTCTATCTGGAGGCTCTATCTTTTGTTCATATGCTGACATGAAGCGATGCCTCGGCTGCACACCTTCGGCAATTTCTAGAATAAAAACAATGTTTCAATGAAAAGCTGAATTTGGTCAATTATAAATGTTTTCAGTAAGCTTTAGGCTACTGTGGGACCATAGAATGGTTAGCCAAAAAGGTAAGGCATTCTACGATTGAAATACATTTGCAAATCACAAAACAATAAAGACTTTCATGCATTCTCAATAAAACTTTTAAATTTCAACCATGTTTTTCAAAATTTAGAAGTCTCTTTCTTGGCCATACAAACTCAAACTTTTTATTGTTTACCTGGGTAGTCAACTTGGAACAATAAACTTTGTTGGCCATTTTCAGGGTCTTTTTGCTTTGTTACTCTGTAACCTGGACGTCCAATCTTTACAAACTTCTTGGGTTCAATCCTTGGCTTCTCAGGAGCTAATTGTTGGGGTGCTTCCTTTGCTTCCTTAGCAGCTCTACGAGCTAAGTTGGCCTGATGCTTTTTACCTTGAGTGTGAGCTAGATAACTGCCCTCATTATTGTGGAGGGTTAAACATAGCTTGCATTCATATGATCCTGTAATAATAGAATGTTTTAAAACCTTGAAATATTACTCTAAAAAGTCAAAGTAGAATCAAAGATGAAAAGATAGTCATGCGATGCCAGTACAAGGTACACACCAAGCTATACATTTCCAGTACAAGGTACACACCAAGCTATACATTCCCAGTACAAGGTACACACCAAGCTATACATTCCCAGTACAAGGTACACACCAAGCTATACATTTCCAGTATAAGCTGACCTCGCATTGTACGGAAATCCTATACAATGCGAGATCAGCATAAACTGGTACTGTATAGCTTGATGTGGCCGTGTGTACTACTATAATAGGTGCCGAGCATTAAGTTTGAAATAGTATACATACCTAAATGATTTTTCATAAAATAGGGATCTTTATTCAAATCAATGGTTTCCAGCGCGAGCTGGCGAAGTCTTTCGCGCCGGTCTCGATTGCTTTCCGACCATGACGCTACTCCTCCACCGCCAGTCTTTCCACCAGGGCGGTTTTGAAAGTCCATTTTAACCTAAACTACTATACTTATTTAAATGAATCTGATTACGATGGTTTCTTTGTATTTCTTTTATAGAAAGACGTTCTGAAAAATAGACGAACGCTAACAAACAGACGAAACATACCGCCAGCCAGCGTGATTAAAAATGTGACAGTGACAACTGAAGGTGCGTTCCGAGTAACGCTGTAATCGATTTGAGCGTGCTAACACCCGTACCGTATATTGCGATAACGATGTCCCGTGAATCGTCATAGATGACGTCATGACATGCACCATCTTGCAATAACACCGATCATGCCCTAAATTAATATCACCGTGAGCGCTGTCAAAAATGATAGTTGTTCTGTTTTGTTTTGAGTTGCATCATAATTATAAACTAACGTGGCAATTTCGAAATTGTGCTTCTGGCTACAGTTGCCACCTAACCAAAGAAGAAGAAGAAATACTGTAGTCCAACCATCTTGTGCAAATTTTGGGGTTATGTTATAAGTTTTGACGATGAGCGACCACTGTGAGCAGTGTGAGCGCATTCACGAGCGTTCAGAGTTTTTGAAAGCTCTGAGCTGTCATAATCGTGAATCGTGATATGTAAATAGGAACGCGAAGTAACTATGTGAGCGCTAACTCGGAATGCGGCCTGCGACAGCGACAGCGGTGTTGTTATCGTAAAAATATGTGTGTGCTGCAGTCTGGTTTGCCGTATTAGGAAAAAACTAAAATGCGGTATTGATAAAAAAAAAAACTATTCCTCATTTGTTTCTTCTCCATGAAAGTTTCTTAATGTTCAATATTTTGTAACCATATTCTGATTTAAAAGAGTGTCCGTGGAGTTTCTTGCCCGTTCTTCTCCATAGGTACCTACTACGCTTTGGAATGGGCAACTAGCTTCATCTTTCTGACTGACCGACCCCTTGACAATTCAAAAGTGCCTGTAATAAAATTGGTTTATTTGAAATAAATGCTTTGAGTTTGAGTTTGTTTTTATTGCTTTAGATTCGTGTTTATCTAATGTGTACTTATCCTTGCTTCTCGCACATGTCACGCAACACGAAAATTGTGGTACAGTATCCTTGATTTTGAATCAGTTGTCATCGATTTTAAGGTAATTTTCAGTTTTGACAATTCATGGTAGTTTCTGGGTTAGTGGCAACATTGACGATTTTTTTTCTCTATTATGTCGTGGACAGAGAATGCTAATATTATTGTCATAGACATATGATTATTGTGGCGCACAGCCTCTTGGCTCTTGCCTCTTCAGGGGCTGCAGTCTCGACCACAGAACATAATATACTCTACAAGGTCTCGACATAGATAGCGATCGCTTTAAAAGCGAGTTCAGTAGCGAAGTCCTATGGCTTCCCTAGACGCGCGCGATTTGCTTGACAAGCACGTGATATTTTCGTGCTTGTCAAGCAATTTTGACCGTCTAGAGACGCCGTTATGACTTTTAAAGTCATAAAGCGATCGCTATGACGCTATAACGCTATAACGTTTTGTGATATGGCAATGAGAGGCCTGCCGTATGCCGTATTTTCCGGAAAAAAATCGTGGAATGCTATAGGTATAACAATAACAACGCTGCATGACAGTATGCTGAAAGACACTGAAGAAAAATTACAGAATGGCCGAGTAAAATATCTTTATTTTGTAAAATTTAACGCAAAGACAAAAGAAAAAAAAGAGAAAATTGAAAATCGGGAACTACTTTTTCTTGCACGGTTCGACGGGTTTTTTTATATGGGATATATTGATAAAACTTTGATTGCAGTACATGCAGTATTGTGGACCTGGTGCGTCCAAATTAATATAAACTCTTGGATGACCTTCCGCACCACTTCCTCCGTCACACCAAACTTTTCTGCCTGCAATTGGTCTTGGTTTTAATTTCGAAACCAAATTGATAGGCCAGTTAGGGTTTATTACTTTATGAGTGTTCATGAAACGCGCCATTCTATAGTCATCGGAGTCCCATATCTGACCCGTATGGGTACATTTATCTTTTATTTTTGTAGAAAAAAAACGGAGATTAATGTTTTTTGCATTTCTTAACACAATACGTGCTATATTATTATTCATGATAACTGTATCCAGTCGTTACTTCAATGGAATATATTTTTGACATATTTCGTCAAGATTCAAGAACACATTTTACCAGATGAGTAATAAACAATAATGTCAAGAATTTACTGGCTGAAAATAATAGTGTTAAACTTCTGTCACATAAATGACGGGAAGAAAAAGACATGTACTGTGAGTTTGGTTTGCACCATGTTTGCACCATAGACATATTCTATTTCAATGGTCTGCACTGGCGAAATCATTGAAATTTGATGTCTATGGGCGAAACATTTACAACGAAACATGTTGGAATCTCTATTTTCTGTCAATTTTCCATACAAAGTTTGACAGGCACTAGAGATTTCAACATGTTTTGTTGTGATGTTTCGCCAGTGCGAACGCATTGTTAGAATATTGAGCAGACTCCAAATATGAGTTCAACAACAACTTACTGTCACGAGGACTCACTCATTGTTCCCAATCTACTAATAGACTCTATGACTCATTGAAAATTCTATTGTGTCCACAGACAGTTGTGTCTACCGTTATGGCATCGTAGTTACCTGGTAACAAAACGCTCCATTCGCTCCGTCAGGCACCGTTGTTGCCAATTGGTAACAAGTCACCCAAGCGGCTTGCATCTCTAGTTGTACCGATAAATCAAGTCTAATGGCCTCTGTGGCTTTTTCACTCTATGGTCGGATAGATAATCTAGTCATTATCCATTCAATTTAAAAATACGATGAACGCGACTTTTAAAAAAAATGTTGAAAGTTACATTCCGCCGCGAGAAAACGTCAGTCTAATAGATGATTCTGAATCCAACTCGGTGGGTAGTACCGGTCAGAAATGTCACAGTTTTATGGGAGCCCATTTCTGCTATGTCAAAAAAAATGGGCAGACGGTTTCATTATGCTGGGGTTACATTGGTGCCGATTCTCTTGTCATAAATGCCTCTAAACTAGACTAAAAATCACTAAAATTTAGTTTATTCTTGTCAAACGACGATTTCCCATTTTGAAATAGACTAAAGTGACACAACTTAACTACATTTTAGTTTGACAGCACTAAGATGGTAGTGAGATAATAGTTTAGTGAAAATGGCAATTTCGCTTTTCTGAATTTGACGTTTTTCACCAAAAATTTTGATTGTTTAAACTCTTGTGTAGATCTGCGCTAGCACTATTAATGGGCAATAATATAAGAGAAGACGACAGAATTAAAAGTTTTTTTAAGGGGGTATTTCGTCTTCGGCCCCCTTTGCCAAAGTATTCCATTACATGGGATACCTCAGTAGTACTTGACCACATGAGCAAGTTATACCCCAATGAATCCCTTAACCTAAATCAAATTTCTAAAAAACTTATTACTCTCGTAGCATTATTAACTGCACACAGAGTACAAACTCTGTCTAAAATAAATATTAAAAATATTGAAAACTACCCTTTTAAAGTCGTAATTAAAATTCCAGATTTTCTTAAAACTACTCGTAGAGGTTGCAACCAACCCGTCTTAGTATTACCCCTTTTTGAACAAAGGCCCGAAATATGCCCAGGAAAGGTTTTGCTGACATATTTAGAGATGACTAGCCCTTTCTATAACAGAACTATAAGTAATGTTAATGTTTTTTTTTGCGTTTCATATTTTTACTTATAATAATAGTAATTGGTCTCTGGTATTCCGTTGCATCCGGTTAGACTGGAAGCCGACCCCAACATAGTTGGGAAAAGGCTAGGTAGATTGATTGATTTTATTTCGTCTCACGACGGAGCATGAAGTTGTACATTAATTTAGGCTTGCACCGCTTGTGCGAGCTAGGTACTATCTTGCTGTCCGCTGACAACACGTTCCGTCAGACGACGACGGAGAAAACAGAGTGTGTATCTAGACGAGCCAGATCGCTTATGGAAAAGCAACGAGAATTCGCAATTCAAAAAAAGACAGAAATTTTTAATCTTTTTTAATAATCGGTATGAAGAAATCGACTAAATCACATGTTAGAAATTCTAGTTTCGTAAGGGGCTTGGAATGGCGCTACAAAATAATGTCAACTGTCAAACTTATCCAGGAGATTCCTTTTCTTTTGTCAAAATAGGCGGAAGGTACTGTCAGACATAGAAATCTGATTTTATTAATGTAATCGAAAGAATTTGTAGGGTTTTATTGCCAAATTTAAGATTTATATTGATTTAAGAATTGCCTGGTATAGTTATTTTGTTCATGTGGCTGAAAGTGACGGAACTAAATTGAGATAACCTAAGTGCTTATTTTGTGTCTTGTTTTTAGGTAGTGCTTCAAGATGTTGATGCCTAAACAGAATCGTGTGTCGATCTATGAATACCTCTTCAAAGAGGGAGTTATGGTAGCTAAGAAAGATTATCATGCTCCTAAACACCCCGATCTTGAGAAGATTCCTAACCTCCAAGTTATAAAGGCTATGCAGTCTCTGAAATCCAGAGGATACGTCAAGGAACAGTTTGCCTGGAGGCATTTCTACTGGTAGGTGGTGATATACAAATTATTAGGTTTTAGTGATTGTTTACAAATCAGTAACAACCCCAAGTTTTTTTCATAGTAGTAGGCTACATCAGCTTTAATAGCGTCCCATTTCAGTTTGATTAATGAGTGACGTAGACTAAAACATTCCATAATATATTCTATCAACCTAATTTCTTCCTATGTGATAGGTACCTTACCAACGAGGGTATTGAGTACCTGAGGATCTTCTTGCACCTGCCCCCTGAAATCGTGCCGGCGACCCTCAAGCGCTCCGTGCGCGCCGAGACAGTCCGCCGCGGCGCTGTGGGCCGCCCCGACGCGCCCGCCCGCTCTGCCGAGGATCGCTCCGCGTACCGCCGAGCACCCACCACGCCAGCTGCCCACGACAAGAAGGCTGATGTTGGCCCTGGTTCAGCTGATGTTGAATTCGTAAGTTTCATCTAATAGTAGATTGTAGAGGCAAGTGGCATCTTTATCAAGTTCACACGGGAATCTAATTTGAATGTTGAGAAATAAAAGCTTTGTACATAGTCAATAGCTACCAATTTAACACATTCTCTATCAACGAAGCATGCCACGTAACTGAATATGAGAAAATGTTTCTTATGAATATGAACATTAATGTATATGAAAACAAAAATTTTATCGGCCTAAGGTAATTTAGGAACATTCACATATGACGACTGTTCCTAAATTACCTTAGGCTGATAAAATTTTTGTTTTCCTAATTACCTTTAAATTGTATTTAAGTTGGCTTCCTGCTTCTTAAATACTATCAACATAAGTACCAGTAATTCCATAATCCATAACACTGGCTAAAAACTTGTGATAATCCAGAACAAAATTGCGGAATATTAAATCCTTTCTAATTTTGATGTTTTTGTTTAATTTCAGAGAGGAGGATTTGGACGAGGCAGGCCTGCACCTTAATTAAGTTTAATTAAAAAAAAAACAAATCTTATTCAGTTTTAATTTTCTTATCAAACCTTACTTCTTACTGGTCATACATACACACGTTAACGAGGAGGTCGACGTCTACGATTTTTCTGTTGGTGTTAAACTTAAAACATTGTTGCACGTTATAAAGTTACTAGCTGCGCCCCGTAGTTTCACCCGCATAAGTCTCGACCCCATAGGAATATCAAGATTTAAAGTATCCCAGGTCATGGTCTGTCCATGTGCCAAATTTCATCTAAATTCGTTGAGCCGTTTAAGCGTGAAAGTGAAAGAAACTCTTTCGCATTTATAATATTAAGTTAGGATTTTTGACGTAAAAGAGTGTCTTCTTATAATATGTACATATTTCTATACATTTTACTTCCCTGCATTATCGTGATCGTGCTGCGTGCACGTCCATCATAATATTGTTACGTTATAAATATCCAATCTTAGTACTCTTAGATAAAGTGGATCCTTTCAGTCATTTTAACTTCAATTTTGTAACACTCAAAAAGTGATCTCTATTTTAGTTAGCAATAAAGTTGGTGCTTGGGTTGCTGTCAGAGGTAAAGAACTGTCACCAGATTTTTAAACCAGTCAGGTGACTCTGGTGTACTGTCGTCAAAAATCTGCTTACCAGCAAGTGTGTTCAGACTAATAATGAATGGTCATCTTTAAGGGTATCATTGATATGGAAGGATACAAAAAAATTTCGCCTAAGAATTGTACAAAAGATTATAAATCCCGTGTTAGTAAAATAAATCTATACATAATATAATAAAATAGTAAAGAAGTCAAAGCTGTAAGTACATCGAACATTTATGAAAAAAAAAAATGCTGATGCCATGGGCGCCGGAAGGGGGTGCACCTGCAGGTGGTATTTGCGGCCCTGGCTTCAAAATAAAATAGGCGAGATCCTGAATGAAATTTTCAAGTTTGCTTCGTCCGCTTTTACATTCTACGATCTCTTAAATTGTGTGTGTTAATCGACAAAGTACCGAACTCCTATTTCCGAAAATCTAATCGGCTCTAGGCGGGCTGCTAACATTATCGGCACCCATGTCTGATACAGAAAATATAGTTTTTAGCAATGATTTTAGAATGTTTGTTCGTTTGTCTGGATGGATGATGTATGTTCCGGATTGGCGCAAAAACGGCTGAACGGATTTGGATGAAATTTTTCACTCATATAGTTTATAATCTGGATTAACACATAAGGCACTTTCAATCCAGGTAGTAGGTTCCCGTGAGATAATTCCCGATATTCACGCGGGCGAAGCCACGGGCAAAAGCTAGTACACACGGCTACACATCAACATTTCCTGTATAAGCTGACCTCGCATTGTACGGAAATCCTATACGATGCGAGATCAGCATAAACTGGAATTGTATAGCTTGATAATGTGTAGCCGTGTGTACTACTTAATAAGGTGCCGAGCATCGACGCAATAACTGTTACCATGGATTCAGTACATAATTATGACTCCTTTTTTTTTTGGGTTGGAAGTTATCAAATAACTTCTCCCGCTCTGTAAAACCCACCCGTATTCCTTCGATTGCCCTGTTGCCGGGGGCCACGATTTCCCTATCGGTTTTTGTTCGCACCCCCGGCAGGCATCGGCCCTAGCGGACCCCGTCAATTCTACTTACATCTCTTTGAGGCGCGCGTGGAACATAACGTGCCGTCGACCCGGGCCTGTAGCCTAATTGCGTAACTCATTTTCGTAAACAATTTCGCGAAATTTGTTTCATTTTGACATTTCAACAACATTCATTGCGTTATTTACGTTGTTGAACAGATTTTTTTTCCAACTTATGAAGCAATGGATTAGCAATCTGTTTCAAATCGAAACAAATTGTGATCGTGTTGTATTACGCAATTAGGGTGCTGGTCCTTATTGGACGGCGAGCTACCCATTGCTCACCGTCCGGAAGCCCGCGCCTACGGTGGCCGGAAATCGGCTCGCGATTTCCGACGCCCAGGGCGTCTCCTGCGGCGGTTAGGGGTGAGGGCGCGAAGTTTGCTTTTCCCTCACGTCTTTCGCCTCCTCCTTCGCGAGCATTACCGTTTCGCAGGAGGTGACGGCCTGCCATTTCCTCTCGCTCCGTACCATGGCCTGAACCAGGGCCGGACGCGAGAGATCACCACCGCCGATCGCCTCTACGAGGACACGGCGATGCTCCGCCCAAGCCGGGCAGACCTCCACCGTATGCTACACCGTGTCCTCCGGGCGATCCACACAATGGTGACAAAACTAAAAATAACAGTAATTAACCCATTATTTAAAAAGGAAGATAGAGAAGAGATGAAATTTTATAGACCAATAGCTTTAATACCAATTATTGCAAAAAAATTTGAAAGAGTAATTTATGTAACTATTTCGAATCCAATAATATATTCACACATGCGCAATTTGGGTTTCGTAAAGGCAAATCAACGAGCAACGTACTTTTTAATTTTTAAAGAAAGTATTGACAGGACTGGACAATAAACAACATATAACTGCAATATTTATGGACATGTCAAAAGCATTTGATTACGTAGACCATAATATCCTCATAAATAAACTAGAACAATACGGAGTTAGAGGGAATGCATTAAAAGATTAAATCTTATAAAATCATACCTCAAAAATAGGGTTCAAGTAACAAGAATATCAAATGAAACAAAATATGAACAAACGTTTCAGTCTAAGCCTAAAACGGTTAAGTACGGGGTGCTTCAAGGAAGTATTCTTGGCCCACTTTTGTTCATAATATAATAATGCGTAGTGCGAACAGGGATAGTCGTCGGTTGGTGCCTCAATACTTAAAAATGTCTAAGGGGCCTCTGCGAGTTGGCTTCGGCCCCTCGTACGCCTTCCAAAGGTCCGGGACCCCAGGGTCCCGAGATATGTTAGACTTTTAAAAATAATAATAATAAATAATAATAAAAATGTTTATTTGTACAGTTAGAAAAACACACATAAGTACACAAGGATTACATAAATATATATTAATGACCTCCCAAAAGCCATAAGCGCTAAGGGGCAAAATGAGAATACAATTTAGTCAGGCAAACATTGTACCTACATAAATATGTGCCTCGTCATCATCAGTATCTACTCTGACGCAGAAATTGTGTGCTCAACCCGCATAAGATCTATAAGCAACCCAACCCTCATCTGACTGCGAATGCTTCCTTTTGCGTTTGTTTCTTCGCCTTTTTGCTATAAGGTTTGGTTATTTTTCTTTCTTTCTTCTTCTTAATTTCCTTACTCTTCTTTCCATCATTTTGCTCATTTTAGTACGGGGAATCCATAATATAGTCGTTTTCCCACGTTTTCTCTTTTGTCTTTAATTCTTTTTTTGGGAATTGCCATTATATTTTCAGGTGTAACTGCAAATAACGTGTTTTTTATAAAAAAAAATTGCCTTTCAAGAGTTTTCTCTTTAGCCCTTAAAGTGGACGCGAGAAGCTCAAAATATGCCTGTGAAGAAACTAGAACCTTACTTACAAATAAATATTAAATTAAAATGACTCTGTGAAAAGGGGGCAAAATGGGATACCATCCCATCATGCCCCGTTCATTTTGCCCCAAACATTACATTTTCAAGTTGGTCGGCCATTTTTAACCTCAATAGAAATTATCAAAAATAAATTTGAAATTGAATAGGTTAATACCACTCCCACTAAATTATGGTATAAAAGTTTATGGAGGTCTTGTACTTACCTCACTACACAAGAGTATATTTTACGAAAATAAATAACAATACCCTCAAAAACTGTTTTTGTCAGCCTAGAGACTAAAACAGACTAAAACACGCACCGACACGTTCCGCTTGCTCTGACTCACGCACAGATAACTATACAGGGCGTCCCAAAGTTATGGGACATGAAGGGAAAGTACCTTAAATATCGTAGATAGGGTATTTTGCTGAAAGAAGACTTTAAGTTATTTTTAAAAGTTAGTAATTCTGCATTCAAAGATTTTCTAAAAATTACTTGCCTCGTCTGGGAATCGAACCGACTTAAATGTAAAAAAAAAAACACCCCTACTTTTATAATGCCAATCGAAAGAATGACCAAAATCGGAACGGCCAGATCCCCGGACCTTACACCATTAGATTTCTTCTTTTGGGGATACGTGAAAGATATGCTATACAAAAAGCGATACCAGAACGTGGGCGAGTTACAAACAGAATTGTGCCATATCATATCGAGTATTCACCATAAAATGATAAGAAAATCAACAGGCAGCGGACTCATTAAAAGATTGGCGATTTGCGTAAGACAAGAGGGATCACATTTTGAGCATTTAATTAATTAATTTCCAAAAAAATACCCACTTAATTGACTACGGCAGTTTCATGTATGTTTTTAATTTGATTAAAATGATTAATTTCACGCTGTTTCTTTCTTTTAAAATACTATGTTACTTAAGAAGAGTTATTATTTTTTGGCCATTCTTTCGATTGGCATCATAAAAGTAGGGGTGTTTTTTTTTTACATTTAAGTCGGTTCGATTCCCAGACGAGGCAAGTAATTTTTAGAAAATCTTTGAATGCAGAATTACTAACTTTTAAAAATCACATAAAGTCTTCTTTCAGCAAAATACCCTATCTACGATATTTAAGGTACTTTCCCTTCATGTCCCATATATTTGGGACGCCCTGTATACTAGTCAGAAGACTCACGTGAGGCGACTGAACAACGAATGATTACGTGTGTGACAGGCACACAAGCTAGCTTCCCGTTGTGCCCTGAGCCTCATTTTGCCCCACCCTCCCCTACACTTAGCTTTAGTCACATAACCAAATTATGGGTTTCAAAAGTTTCCCTTTCAGATAATTCCTTTTCTATTTGTCTATCAGCTGCTGTAACAATAAATCTGCCTTTTGTAATTCTGTTTTAATGGTTTCAGTAACACGCATTATTTCTAAGTCTACATACTTCATGAATAGTCGAAGTTTACCGCGAACAACACCTCTTCTTTACCTACTACTACGACCCTCTTTTGTCGGAGTTTTAGTCATTTTGGAGTTTGTGGAAGACAGTGGAAAATACTTCTTTGTAAAGATTTGCAAAAGATATTTTTTTTCCTTTTAAACGAAGTTGAAGGTAGTGACAAAACAAAAATCTTTACGCGTTTTTAACAATTTAACGGGAATAAAACACTAGGATTTCACACAGTATTAACACAAATGAAGCACTGAATATAGATAAAGGGATAAGGAGGATGAAGAATGATGATTATTGATGATTGACCTGACCGTTTTATGCTGGTACCGTGGATGACTTCGCTGATGGTCTCGTGCGTCCGATTAATGCTGGTCGCAACGATTTCTTCTGCTGCATCCGGCGTTGAAGGTCCAAAATATGTTTTGGAGATGAATGAAAATCTTCTTCGATAGTAATTAGGCGTATAATTAATGATTTAGGGTTTTTACAAATATTTGCAATGATCCTTAAGCGTGTATGTCGGTTGAATAATGCTGGGGCCACACCAACGGGAAACGCCGTTAATTATCGCGATGATAGACTTTATTCCGACGTGATAATTAACGGCGTTTCCTGTTGGTGTGGCCCTATTACTATACTCTATGGTGTGGCCCGAGCACGACGAATGCGACGGACGCGCCGCGCGTGGAGGAATTCGGTACCACATCCCGCACTCCTCTTCTCTGCCATCCAATAGTAGTGGGCTCGCTCATGATGACGATGCGTAGACAGTAATTAATAAGTCAGTGTGTGAGGAAGTAATCACAGATTGTAAAATCAATGCCATAAAACACAAAATAATAATTTTTACAATTAAATTAGCAACCAGTTTGATTTTGTCTTGATTCTAAATTGTCCTATGGAACAGGACCAGCATGTTTCCAAACACTCTTATCTTGGATATAATCCTCTAATTTGTAATATGCTTGTTTACAAAGTGTACTTTTATTATGAGTTTTAAATTTTCTTTCATTTAATTGCAATATGTCACTAGGTATTTTGTTGTATTAACCACAGTACCCCATAAAAGATGTATGTACTTTAGATAACTACGGAGGTTGACTACGGAACCCTAAAAAGAACAGTCCGTAAAAGTTAATTCTGAGAATTGAACCCAGAATTTTACACAAGCGCCGGTGGAGGGTTGCGCACCTTTTTAAATTAGATTATAAAAAAAAATAAAAATAAAATTTTATTCAAGTATAAAGTAAAATTATGATTTACATTAACTACAATCGAGGAAACTTTAATTCTAACTGTAATGTAGACTAGCCTGATCTAGGTTTATGAAAACCTGTGTTTCAGGCCATCAATTTACATCAAACATTTAAAAACAACAATTATATTTACATACTATCGCTACGTAAATAACCCTTCCCATACTTCACTTAGAGATACCACAGCTCTGTGATGTCAGACGGCGGCGGCGTAGGCTTAATAATAGGGTCCTTCCTGTTGTCTGTTGACCTCTTTCAGTAGTCACCAGAACCAGGGTTGTAACGGATGTCGTACGGGGTGACACTTCTGAACAAACTAGCAAGTTATTAGTTTTATTATATCTTTTCAAAATAGTGTCCATTTACATCAATACATCGCTGCATCTGATGGAACCACTGAGAAAAGCACTTTACCCACTCGTCCTTAGGGGTCTCTACAACGGCATTTTGAAACGCAGCCACTGCTTCCTCGGCGTCCATAAAATGTTTTCCTCGAAGTTTTTCTTTTCAAACTCAAACTCAAACTCAAAGCATTTATTTCAAATAAACCAATTACAGGTACTTTTGAACTGTCAAGGGGTCGGTCAGTCAGAAAAATGAAGCTAATTGCCCATTCCAAAGCGTAGTAGGTACCTATGGAGAAGAACGGGCAAGAAACTCCACGGACACTCTTTTAAATCAAAATATTGTTACAAAATATTGGTTACATCATTCGTGTTGAACTTATACATGTGAGAACAATGTAGAAAGACGTGCACGTTAAAAGCGTCCGTAATAAAAATATAATATCAATTCAAAAATTTAAATAAATTAAAATAAACCGTGGCAGCTAAGAGATGACCAGTCCCTACTGACGGCGCCCGTTCACGAACATGACGCATGGATCAGCACCATTTAGCTCAACCATTTTGAAGGGAACTTAATGATCCAACACACACGCCACCATCAGCGAGACATTTGAGTGAGCATGACATACTCTCAGCCGCCAGGGCACATTCAAGTCAATGAAAGACGTACCCAGTAAATGGTAGCTTTATGGAATGTACAACATGGTCACAGTGCTCACACATGTGATATGCAATTATACAATACAAAGAGATTGAATTTATACAAAGGAAATATAGTTTTACAATCTTCAGCAGCTGCAACAATACTTTTGAATGCTAATCAATTAGTTTATGCGCCCTTGTGGAGCTGGACCAGCGCTGAGCCAAGCATTTTTATCAGCGATGTAATCCCCCAACTTATAATATGCTTGGCAGCATAGTGTGCGTTTTATACATGATTTAAATTTCGTTTCGTTCAGTTGGAGTATGTGGGAAGGTATTTTATTATAACATTTTAAACAGCACCCCATGAAGGATGAGTCTACTTTAGCCAGTCTGAAACCCGGTTGAACTAATTGGTCCCTATTTCTAGTCCCATAATTGTGTTTATCACCTCTTTTACTGAAAAGACTTAGATTTTTCCTTACGTACATGATGTTTTCATAGATATATTGACAAGGTACCGTCATGATGTTAATATCTTTAAACAGTTCCCTTAGAGAATCGCGTCTGCGGAGGCCATATATTGCTCTGATGGCTCTCTTCTGCAGAATAAAAATAGACTCGATATCTGCCGCCCGTCCCCATAGTAAAATACCGTAAGACATGATACTATGAAAGTAACTGAAATAGACTAGCCTCGCGGTATCTACATCGGTAAATTGACGGATTTTTCTCACAGCATATGCTGCTGAACTTAGCCGTCCTGCAAGAGATGTTAAATGAGGACCCCATTGCAGCCTTGAATCGAGCGTGATCCCCAAGAAAACAGTTTTATCGACAAATTCTAGTTTCTAATACTATGTCACAATCACTACTTTTAACATTTGGTAAAGCAAATCTTATGCATTTAGTTTTTTTCTCATTTAATACTAAATTATTAGCAGTGAACCAATTTTGGACCTGCAGTAGGGCGTTATTTACTCCGTCAAGATTTGATGCACGTCTATTTATATAGTCAGCAAATAACACCATTTGTGGTTGGTTTTTTAATAAATGGGGTAGATCATTAATATATCCGGAGTATCCTAAAACAAGCATACTATTTGCTTAAATGGATTCTCCACATTGTAACTAGAATAAGGTATTTAAGTTGAAGCAATAAACTATTTTTATTTTTTTTATATACTAAAAAGAGGAAAGGACCCAATATCGAGCCTTGTGGAACGCCCATTTTTACTTTTAAACCGATTGAATGGACACCATTTACTTGAACCTGCTGCTGTCTATCATTTAAATAAGATTTTACTAAACTGAGCGCAAGTTTTCCTAGTCCGTAATGCTCAAGTTTCAAGAGCAAGGTTTCATGACTCACGCAGTCAAATGCCTTGGAGAGGTCAGGCCCAAGATTCCTATGGCATCTTGGGCCTCCTCCCACGCTGTAAATATGTGTTTTAATAAGGTGACACCGGCGTCAGTTGTACAACGTCCTTTGGTGAAACCATATTGCTGATCGTGCAAGATTTGGTTGGCGTTAAAATGATTAAGCATTTGATTGAGCATTACCTTTTCGAAAACCTTGCTGAATACCGGCAGCACAGATACTGGTCTATAATTGTTAGTGTCTTTACTGTCCCCAGATTTAAAAAGTGGTATTACTTTACTGTATTTCATTAAATCCGGGAAGACTCCTTGATCCACACACAAATTAAATATTAAAGCTAAGTACGGTGCTATAGTGTCGATTATGTATGTACAAACTTTGATAGATAATCCCCATAGATCTTCGGTCAATTTGATTTTGATTTGCCGAAAAGCTTTTATAACTATCATTGGGTTTATATGTTTAAATTGAAATTCAACCGGGCAGCCTGGAACGTTCGCTCTTAATAAATCAATTGAGACATCGGGTGAAGAATTTAAAGCTTCCGTCGTTTTAGATGGTATATTGGTAAAGAAATGTACAAACTCTTGCGCTACTTCTAAGTTAGAGCTTATGGCACCACGTGAAGTCTCCAATGTGTACTCAGTGTTTCGTACTTTTTTCCTATTAGTTTCATTATTTATAACTTTCCAAACTGTTTTTATTTTATTTTCTGCTGATTTAATCTTGTTGCTAATATACAGAGCTTTAGCTATCTTGCAAGTATTTCTAAAAATTTTGGAAAATGTAGCAACTATTTCGTTATTTTCGGAAATAAATAAAAATCGCAAGGTCGGGGCTATAGGGCGGGTGACCCAGTAATTCCACGTCTGACGTCACCAAGTAGTCGATTGTTTGCTTGGCGGTGTACGACGAAGCGTTGTCGTGGTGAAGGAGGATCCTACTGCAAGGTCGTTTTTCCCGAACTTTTTCCAAGACAAGTGGCAAACAATTGTTAGTGTACCACTCTGCAGTAACTGTTTTTCGATCCTCTAAAACAATTTTTGTGTAATGACCTGTCCACCCAGACAGCAGACTGTCTCTTAGTTTCAGGATCATAACCATAAATCCAGCTTTCGTCACCAGTAAGTATGTCGAACACAGCATTTGAGTCACCTCCATTAAATCTTTGAACCATTTCACGATACCAATCAACACGACGGAGTTTTTGGGCCTCTGTCAAATCATGAGGTATCCACCGGGCACAAAGCTTCCTGACCGCTATATGTTCATGGAGGATTTTGTGCATTTGACTCATACCGATGCCTAAGCTTGTCCGAATCTGCTGATAAGTCACTCTTTTGTCATGCTCGGGCCACACCAACGGGAAACGCCGTTAATTATCACGATGATGGATCATAACCCGTCGGAATAAAGTCTATCATCGCTATAATTAACGGCGTTTCCCATTGGTGTGGCCCCGGCATGAGTCTCTATCATACGCCGCACAACACTGATGTTATCTTCAGTCGTCGCCGTAGAAGGCCGTCCCTCACGCAGATCATCGGTGAGATTAGTGCAACCACGTTTAAACTCATTAAACCAGTTGTAAACAGTGGCACGAGACGGGGCTTCATCGTGAAAGGCCAATCGAAGTCTATCATAACTTTCTTGTTGACGACTTAAATGACATCGAAAGTCATAAAAAATCATTGTAAGTACGAACATTTTCTCGCGTTAAATTCATGCTGACGTGACACAGACAATTTTCAATTTGCCGCCAAATCGTAAACAAAATGACAAATGAATAAAATACATACCTAGGTACTCAATAATATTGGCAAAGAGTTCCATTTTCAAAATTTGAACTGTTTTTTTTTATTATATCGTGTACAAGTGGCCAGTTCTAAAAACTTTCAGTGTCGCCCTCGTATAACAGATGAGGATGCAGTTGAGGGTACCTATCGAGATAATCGGGTTTGAGGATGCGGATGCAGATGTCGTATGAAAAAAAATAGCCCTTGTTTTTGACACCTGACACCACCAATCATGCCACCACTGCCACGTGCGGCTAAAGATACATGCTCTGTGCGTGCGGCCGATCGTCTGTCATAGGACAGGGACACTGCGATTTCAGGCAATAAGAACGCGTCACTCACACTCTGGCCCGCACATTTGGCTTTGAGCGAGTTTTAACAACATTCACTATTTGAGCGAACAACGTGGGCTCACATACCCATACAAATTATGAGGATGCGGAGCTTTTAAAATCAAAAGTTGAGGAAGAGGATGTTTTGCAGATATCAAAATTTATGCGGATGCAGATACGGATATCCGTTACATCTCTGACCAGAACCATAAAACCTCCAGTTGAGTATGGAATAACTTTGAGTCAAGTAACGTTTTAATCAACTTGCGTTGCTGATCATACATAGATCCCTTACTGGCTCTTGATCTTAGATCTTGTCCTCGTCTATTAATAGTTCATTTTCACACTATATTAATGATCACTATAACTTAGTACATATGTAAACATGACTATAAAACAAATAGTCGGCAGCTGCACGTCATGACTGTGAACTGACAAGAAGGTTTCCACTCAGCATGATGCTGTGCTATGGGGGACCCACAGCATAGCGCTGATTTTGTTGATGCAGTGTGTAAGTATCAGGGCTGAGTTCCCTTCCTAGAATGCTTCATTACACCATTTACACCTTAGTAGTTAAAAGCGGATTCTGTGTTTAAAGCTCGACGGCAAACATGCACCTGAAAAGCTGTAAAATGTCTGTTACATTTTCGTACAACTGAACTTTATGACACTGATTAAAAAGTTTATTATTGAATTGCCTTCACCCAGACTCAATGAAACACCAAAAGGAACAGATAATAATTTATTCAAAATAATCTACAAGGTTCCTACTACTCCTCAGTTGGTAATAATAAAAAGTATTATTGAAATAAATTTACATGATTTTTGATTTATGTCACTTCAACATGTTTGAATTTTAGGATTCGGTGGTGTGGGGAACTCTCCTATCTTAGCCAAGTAGTACTGGTGGGCACGGTATGGCTTCAGTTCCCAAGGAACCTGATCCTCCATGTTCGTAAGATGAACACCGAGGTCTTCCAACGTTGGTAGGCTATCATCGATAATGTCTGATGTGGCTTCCTGTAAATGATAGTCAAGGTATTAGTTTATTTATTTTTTTAAAGAAATATTAGCATTGCATGATACGAGTTCCGAATACTAGTATGATGCAAAGTAAGAACTTTCGGTATGACACGGCATTTCATGAAAAATTTTGAGTTGAGAGGTTTTGATTTAACTGAATCGAACAGTGTGTAGCACGCCTAACAGCTCAAGAGCCCTTAGGGCGTTTGTCCACCGCCGTCGTTACCGGGACGTCACCGAGAACGAGATGACGGCGCCAAAATAGAGATGGACTCCGCACAACGGCGTGCATATGGACGGATTTTAACGGCTCTTAGTATCTCGGTTATATACATGCGTACCCATATCTGGCAAGTTGATAGAAATCTATTTACAAAAATGGGATACTAAGCGCAAAGCACCGTGGATAATATTTTTTTTGTTGTGTTCTTTATTCTCAGGACAAGGTTTGTATAAAAGATAGTAGGTAGGTAGGTATGTAAGTAGGTAGGTAGGTAGGTTAAGTAGGTAGGTAGAGTAGGTAGGTAGGGTGGATAGTTAGGTATGTAAGTAGGTAGGTAAGGTAGGTAGGTAAGGTAGGTAGGTAAGGTAGGTAGGTAAGGTAGGTAGGTAAGGTAGGTAGGTAAGGTAGGTAGGTAAGGTAGGTAGGTAAGGTAGGTAGGTAAGGTAGGTAGGGTAGGTGGTAGGTAAGGTAGGTAAGTAGGGTGGAAAGGTACGGTAGGTATGTAGGTAGGGTAGGTAGTAGTAGCGCAGTTACAAATTCCAATAGAGGGAAGCCGAATTAGCCGAAGATAAAATTGTTCAGTAAAGTAAAGATAACACTTTACTTTTTTATTTTAACGCCATCTAAGAGACGCTTTATAGCGTTTCTTTGGTTTGTGTAGTGATCTACACAAACAAAATTATCAATGTTTTACATAAATAAAACTATAACAGGTTTTATCTACTTATTACAATTTTATTTCTGAAAAACAGTCTATTACAAATATATTCTAAAATTATGTTATAACGAATAAAATGCGAGGGAACAGGTGAAACCAAAATACACGTAAATCTGACAACAAATCAACACAACAAATCTACGAAATGAAACATTACTAATTCTATCTAGCTCTCTTATTCATATCAAAATGACAACGTTTTAAACCACTTCAAACACAAACTCACGTAAATCAAAATATTATCACTGTATGACATAAATCACAAAAAAAAAACAATTCCAGCAACAGGTACCTACTATATTTTAAAATTATGTTGAGAATGTCACTAATTAGTCAAACGCAAAAGAAATTAAAATAAAAGTTACTTTATCTGTCAACAAGTCGACACAATAAAATATTTGCAAATCACCTCATTCTATCTCGTTCTCGCCTACGCATTTTTCTCTTTCTGTCGCAGTAATAAATAACTCGCATGAGAACGGAACGGCTTTCTTGGCACCGTAACGAGCGGTGTTTCGGAACCCCCGATTGCCACCGAAGTGTGCCCGAAGTAGTGAGGTCCGTACTACGATTAATACTGTATTCTGACACACGACGTGAGGCATAATGGTGCTAGTGTCATCGGAATTCTTAGTTGAGGCGAAAATGTAAACTGCGTTCTGCGTACGCGTTTTTGTAATTTTTTTTTATCGTATGAAGTATTAAATACCTGTAATGTGACTATTTATGTACTATATTACATTTAGTAATAGTAAACTCAAGTAAAGTCGTTCCGAAGGGAAGCTGGTAGGAATGGGGTTGTATGAAGGCTTCGCCCCTGGTAGGTAGGTAGGTATGTAAGTAGGTAGGTATGTAGGTAGGTATGTAGGTAGGTATGTAGGCAGGGTAGGGTAGGGTAGGTAGGTAGGTAGAGTAGGGTAGGTAGGGTAGGGTAGGTAGGGTAGGTAGGGTAGGGTAGGTAGGTAGAGTAGGGTAGGGTAGGTAGAGTAGGGTAGGTAGGGTAGAGTAGGTAAGGTAGAGTATAGGTAGGTGCGCCGTAGATAAGTACTTAGTCGTGCGAAGCCAGGGTGATAAAATAAAATATAATCAAGATTACCTTCTCAATTGATTCCGGGTGCAAGCCACCCAACGGGTATGATGGTGACATCAAGTTGACCAACATAATCTTCAAACGGAAAATAGGATCATACTTCATGTCGTAACGTACGTAACCCCACTTTTCGTCTTTACGCATCAGCGCGTAGAACCAGTCTACCAAGTCACATAATTTGTATTTTCTGGGTCTAAAAAGTAAAGTAGGTAATCATTTCTGTTAGTATAAAGTTAAAATAGTAAGATTACAATTAATTAATTTATATTAAAATGTCACTAGTAACGTTTCCATGTTAGATGCCATAAAAACAAAAAAATTGTTTATTATATATAATTTTTGTTCATTTATGCTTGTGACAGTAAAGCTTCGGCCAAACCTGAGCGACTACAACGCAGGTCGCGGGAGCGTTAACAACGCGAAACTAACGGGGGAATTATCGTGCACACCTGCGCGACTACAGCGCGAACAGCGAACTTCATTTTGTGTAGTGAATAGTCACAGCCGCACGTATATAGCTTAGTGTAGCACCTAAATTGTTGTTATGTCAGTCTCATATTTAACATCAGAGTCTGACTCTGGCCGATTCATCAGAGTCTGGCTGATTGAGTCCCATATTTTATCCTTTTTACGTATACTTTTATATCCAGGATTTTTCAGATCGTTTAGAAGAGTATGTTCTCTTACTTTTTCGATAAACATCAGTCTCTATATTATTATCGTCTGTCATCGCGTCCGTAATAATGTAACGATCTGTACATACGTCTGACCACAAGACGCGTGCTTCCCGCTCACTCCCGCTTTGCCGACGCGGTGTTCCCGTCCCGCGTTACGGTCGCGTAGGTGTACAAGGCGCCATATAATAACACGACTAACGTCCGCCGCGCGGTAGACCGCGACCTGGTAGCGGACCCTTGACATCATCGCACCGGATACGACGCCTCGGGTAAGCAGCATCCAGGTTAGACGCAGCTTACTCGAAATAATAAGACTCTACAGATGTACACATACATCTGTTGTGTGGCGTGTTAGGTTAATATAGGCACGTCACATAACTGTACAGACATCCATTACTATACATGCATCCATACACAACACGCACGGGCGCGATGCGGGTCGCGACGTGCGTCTACATTGAGCGGTGTTACACTACAACACTAGCCGCTCATACATACGCGACTGCCTACCCCTCAATCCGTAAACGGCTCGATCTGTAAGCGGGGCGAGGGGGAGACTACATATTAGACCTTTAGGGCGTCGAGTCGGCATCCCTGTCGCTGGTCGTTCTCGTTGGGCCTCCCCCAGGCAACTGGGTGTCTCACCTGGCGGGGACAGACCGCCGGGATGTGGTGAAGAAAGCGGCGCTAGGAGCTAGCGTCATGGCGCGCCTACAGAAATATTCAGAGCAACCAACCACACCGACGCATTATTGCTTAACAATATGTGGTCGTTTCTATTAGCCGTTCGAGGCAAACATAATTGAGGGGCCCATTTTTATGGGCCAACGTAAAGCCTCCGCGGGCGAAGGGCGAAGCCCTGACCCCGCTCGCCACGCCCCCTTGCGGGGGCGTCGCGACATTTCTCGATGGCCGCGCGGTAGATGCTCCCGCTTCGCCTCCCGCCTCCCGCGTTGTGGTCGCTCAGGTTTGGCCGAAGCTTTATATAAAGCCACATACCAACATTTTTCACCGGAATATACATATCGAGAATGAATATATAAGTACTTATATATCATGGTTAAAAATATACACTAAGCTAGAACTAAACGTAATACCGAATTTAAACATTATAAATAAAATTAATGTGTCAGTCTAAAATGTCAAAATAAATGCCTTTTATTGACCACAAACGAACGTGGACCCTATTTGTATGACTTTAATGTTCATATTCGAATGCTTCGTATGAAACGCTTGCTCACATTCGCTTATACGAATATGAAAATTAAATACATAAGAATAAGGTCTGTGTTCGTATGGAATGCTTGCTTTCCTTAGTAGTGTAATAAAGTGCAATCTTGCCCTCACTATCTGATGGGCGGTACTGATGGCGCCAAATACGTAGCTGAATTCTGGGCAGAGTCCTTTTAGATTGCCATCGACATGCTAAGAAGAAGACTCTCACAAGTCTTTGACGCAAAATAATAGACCTTCTCGTTTGGTGATGTGCAACATACATTTAAACTTAGAGAGATAAAGCACTTACGAGGGTGATTATACAATCGCTTATATCTTCTAAGCCATCTTGTTTGATTATTTCAGAAAATTGTTTACGTAGTTCTTTAAATTAAATATAACAGTAATCATTAGCTTACCCAACAGCCTGGTAAATCTGGCACTTAGTATCACAATTGCGAATAGCATTCATAATTCCCTGAGCGACGTCCGACACAAACACAGGCGCCTTAATGGTGTCCTCGCCATTCCTCCACAACGGCATGTATTGTCCATAAATACGTGCGGCTGAAGCAAAGGACCTGTGTACAAGGAAATAATTAGTGTACACTTCACTAAATAGCATGAAGGGTTAGGTATAGGTGTATCTATAGAATACCCACGTTTCGCCAATTATGTTTCAAGTCTCATGTAATACAGGGGGCGAGCCTATTGCTATCAACCAGGCACAAATCCAGACTCCGGGCTGCTACTAAGAAATTCCAGATAAAACCCGATAACACTGCCTAACCCGGGCATCGAACCCAGGCCCTCATGCGCAGTAGCGCTTGCGACCACTAGACCAACGAGGCAGTTACTATTATAGTATTTAAAGCAAATTTTCGAAATGCAGCGATTGCGGCGTATAAATTGTGATTTTCATCCCGACGTTGCACCAGCCAGGCCCGCCGGGAACGGGCGTGCAGGGCGTGCACCGCACAAGGTCGGCACTTTCAAGGGGGCGGCAAACATAGAAATCTCCTCATTGAACACATTATTCTACATAGAAAATGTTATATCGCTAGTTAACTTTTATCCAACGAATAAGTTTGTCATTTTGACAGTTTTTGTTTGGACAATCTGTCAAAACGTCACATACTTTTACCTGTAGGTAAAAGCTATCAAATTATTGAAAAATCGGGCCTTAGATAGGTAATCTCTAAGAGGTTAATCCCCTGTTATGAATACAACGTTTCATTGTGCGTGATCCGACACGCACATGGCCGGTTTTTTTTTTTTTTTCTGGCTTCGCACGTTTTGTGCATTAGCCAATGTCATGTTTTTTTTAAATTCGAAGAGACAAAGGTTTTTCAATTTTTCAATTATATCTTTAAAAGGACGCGTCCGCCAAGTTTGAGGTTTCCCGCGCTTTTCACATGGCCGGTTTCTTTTATACACTTTCATATCAAATTCCTTTCTAAAAGCCTAGTATGGTAAAGAGGGGGCGACTGCCAGTTTTGCACGCGGGCGGTGAAGCGCCCAGCGGCGAGCGTTGAAGCGCCCAGTGGCGGGCCTGTGCATCACTAAATTCGACCGACATCTGACCAATATCGCTCCGATAGTGAGATAGAGTAAAGGACAAGTGCACGTGCAGCCTGTGGGGTGCGTGCTACAGCGCCCTCCGCGCTGTTTTCACGCCACCATGCGCAAGCGGTGCGCGTTCTAGTGCGCAGGGTGCGAGCCAGATCCAATACTGTCTTGAAAATGATCGCTGAGCGATTTGACTGCCCCTACATGACAATGCTGTAACAGACATAATATAGCCAGGGCACTTAATTTGATTGAGACTGACCTATATTTTTAAATGTCTTGTTTGATGAAATTAATTTAATATTAATAATTCTGTGACCCTTATAATTTGACATATCATTTTAATTTCGATTCTGTGCCCCTATAATTTGTATTACTCATTCGTTTATTTTAATTGTATTTGACATTTTATTTTAATTTGAATTCTGTGACCTTTATAATGTGTAGGTACCTATTTTAATTGCATTGACATTTTATTCTGTTGTGATTTATGCTGTTGCAGTATAGTGAAATTTGCCTGAATTAAATGATTTATTTTTATTTATTTATAATTTAATCCCATCAAGGCTTAAAGAGGGTCGACTCTTTCGCCAACTTTTTGGGCCCTTTGTAAGAGCTTCTGCGCTTTTACGTAATTTATCCATGAGTGTGTGTATAGATACACACACTCATGGATAAATTGCGGTACCGCAAGCAAGCCAACTCTCTCCTGCAAGTATTTTATGGTGGTTACTATCTTAGCCCAGACGCGCGCTGCTGATAGAAGAATTGTTCTTAAAATTCTCAACTCCTAGTAAAATTAATATATAAATAAAAAATCGTAGATCAACCAGCACGCGTAGCATGACCACCGTAGAAACGGGTTTTGTCGACGGAAGAGTAGATAAAATGACAGATAAATCACAATCTGTCATTTTGTCTATTCTTCCGGCGTCAATTTTACTAGGAGTTGAGAATTTTAATAATAAATTAAAGGTGAGTACCTCAAAAATCGATCTTCACTACCATAGATGTCCGAGGCACGTATGATGGTAGCCGTGGGGAACTGCTCTTTAATGGCACACTCTCCCCAGTATTTGCTGATCTTGTAGTTGGATGGTTTCTTCAAAAACAGAGGTTGAGGATTTGGTGATTGATTCAGGTAAGACACATGGATGAATCTCTCTACACCCATCTCTCGTGCAATCCTGTAATGATTAATAATAAAATTCGTGCAACCGACCGTGACCACATCACGGAAAAAAAAGCGTTTTTGTGAAAAAATTAATGAGGTGAAATAGTTAACAGGATAATTTTGGTTACATACATACATAAACTCACGCTTTCTTCGTCAGAAACTATAGAACGCCACCAGCTACGATCCTTACATACTTCTTTTGCCTGGTTAACGTTCATACCTCAGCACGCGTAGCATGACCACCGTAGAAACGGGTTTTGTCGACGGAACAATAGACAAAATGACAGATAAACAATCACAATCTGTCATACACGCACGCCGGTTGCGAGTACTAAGCACCTGACTATAATTCACTGAAGGCCTCCTAGGGCGTTTCTTCCTGGCGTTTCCACTCATCTGCCCCATCTCATCCCCGACATCCCGTGGGTGTCGTAAAAGGCGACTAAGGGAACACCTGGTGGCTTCTATTGTTTTCCTTTGTGTAGTAGGAACAACACACACCCAAGCTAAGGTTGCCAAGCCGAGAGCTGCATGACTCGGAGGGAGCCTAGTCGCGAGCGTGCCTGTTGTCTGGGATCGGGCGCCCCCAGGCACTAACAAACCTTATAAGCGGGAGTCTGTAGAGTGTCGACAGATTTTTTTCCTCTGCTTTTCGTGGGAACTAAATGAGTAATTCAAATTCTGGTTACATTATGTAAAAATTTGGTGAAACCAATATATTTTTCCAGAATTAATTTTCGTCCACGGAAAATTCGATAAACAATAAAATAACGAAAAAAAAATTGTACTTCAAGCTAAAATTAGACACATACAAAAAGCAGAAAATATATATTAGGTTGGGGAAAAAGTCTTTTCACATTATAAGTATGTATGAACTTGTAATAAAATCTCTTTGGCTATACTATTTGTATCTGGCTGGTTTTGGTATCATTGAAAGTTTAAATTTTAAAGAACATAATTCCAAATTCAAATTAGGAAAATGTGTGATTTTCATTTGTTTTTCGTATCGTCAAGATGAGTGAATCTAATGAAGAAATTCGATACATTTTAAAATTTTACCACAAAAAAGGTAAAAATGTAAGGCAAGCCGCGAAAAAAATTTGCGATGTTTATGGACCTAGTGCAGTGTCTGTGAGAGTAGCACAAATTTGGTTTAAGCGTTTTCAATCCGGAAATTTTGATGTCAAAGATGCACGTCGCTCTGGTCGCCTTATTACGGATAAAATGGATACCATTTTTGAAAAAGTGGAGCAAGATCGGCATATCAGTAGTTAGGTACGACGTAGCTGAAGAACTGGGAATTGACCACAAAACAGTTTTGGCGCATTTGAAAAAAACTGGGTACACAAAAAAGCTCGATATTTGGGTACCTCACGAGCTCACTGAAAGAAACCTAATGAACCGTGTACTCATTTGTGATTCTTTATTACGACGTAATGAAACCGAACCATTTTTGAAGAAGCTGATAACTGGTGATGAAAAGTGGATCACGTACGATAAGAACGTGCGAAAAAGGTCGTGGTCATAGGCCGGTCAGGCTTCACAGACTGTGGCGAAACCCGGGTTAACTCGCAACAAGGTGATGCTGTGTGTGTGGTGGGATTGGAAGGGCATTATTCATTATGAGCTGTTACCACCAGGCAGGACCATCGATTCTGAACTCTACTGCGAACAACTGATGAGATTAAAGCAAGAAGTTGAGAGAAAGCGGCCGGAATTAATCAACAGAAGGGGTGTGGTTTTTCATCATGATAACGCTAGACTTCACACATCTTTAGCCACTCAGCAAAAATTAAGAGAGTTTGGCTGGGAGGTGTTAATGCATCCGCCGTATAGTCCTGACCTTGCACCTTCAGATTTCCACCTATTTCGGTCTCTTCAGAATTCTTTAGGCAGTGTCAGGTTAACACCACGAGAGGACTGCCAAAACTACTTGTCGCGGTATTTTGATCAAAAGTTCGTCCCTACCTACAAGATGGCAAAAAGTTATCGAACAAAATGGTACCTACATACTTTAGTTAAATGTAAATAAACTATATTAAAAAATGTTTTGAATTTTCTTAAAAAATGCGAAGCAATTTTTCCCCAACTCCCCAACCTATTATATCAAAAACAAATGGATCTTATTTCAACAATGTCTTTCTCTTTCTAACTCACAAATATAATTTTTTCTATCCGAGCCCGCCTCTAAACCACTTAATCCTTACTTTCTCATTCTCATAGTGATTGTACTATACTTTTATTTAGCCTTGATCACACATCTCATATAGTACTAGTAAAACACACCTTCCAATACATATGTCACCGTAAGATTGTGAGAACCGTTAGATTATAAACTGTCGAAAAATTGTGAACTGGGTGAAATGGGTTAGGTTAGAACTGTGACCAACCGCGCGCGAGCCGAGCGAGCGCTACTTCCAAGTTGCTCGCAGCCAGGCAGGCTATTTAATATTAGCGCAAGGTGCGTTACGTCGCAAGCAAGTTTGATACCAGTTCACAATTTGTCGGTTTCCCATGGAAAGATTATAAACTAGCGAAAAATAATGCGTTAAATTGTAAATGGTTTGTTGCAGTTCACAATTTTTCGACAGTTTATAATTTAACGGAAATAATACCGATAGATTATAAACTAACGAAGTTCATAATTATACGGTGACATATATAAAGAAAAGGATAATTTCTTCAAATCCTTAGAACGGTCTTTCTTTTAGTGTCCAACCTTGAACCCTAACAGTAATTACTGAATTAAATATTTTAATCCTCTATCTAATAAAATTACACATTTATTGTACAAGCACAAGTAATTTTTTTTTTCATGTTGGCATTTCTGGAAAAATGTAACAGAATTTGTATAACTTTTATTTATAGGCTATCTGACTTACATATAAGAAAAATTAACACATAAAAGCAAATCGTATTATTTTTTATTAATGACGTTTTCATTTTATTTGTTTAATTTTGCAAATTGCGTAATTTGTAAAATTAAACAAATAAAATGATGTAACAAAAAGAAAATTTTACAGAAACCGTTTTTTCCATTATTAAACAACTCTCACTTCTGTTACATTTTTGACTGAATTTATTGTTTGAGATTTTTATGTATCGCGAAGTATGATTTACTAGCTACGCCCGCAGTTTCACCCGCATAACTCTCGGTCCCATGGGAATATCAGGATAAAAAGTATCCCATGTCCTAACCCAGGTCATGGTCTACCCATGTGCAAAATTTCATTGAAATCTGTTCAGTCGTTTTAGTGTGAAAGCGTAACAAACATAAAAAATCAAATCTTTTCTCTTTTTTTTTTTGTTACAAACGTTCAAGTACAGACTACACTAGGCTAACAACCATTATGCAAAAAACCGTTATGCACGCAATTGCAAAAATTACATGCACTTAGCGTAGTGTAAAATTTGTGACTTCGTTATTTTTGGAATTTCTAAGTAATTGTTTTGGTACCAATTTAAATTCCATTTTATAAATAATTTGGCATTAAAAATGGAAATTGGCCAAAATTCAAGTTAGCGTAGTGTTAATTGTTGTTGTCGATTTTTTGTCAGTTATTTCATACCTTGCAATGCGTCTAGGGCCAGCTACATGTATGTCCTTATACTTAAAGTTCTTGGTTTCATAGTCACGTCCCAATAAGTTAATGACAACATTGGAGTACTGGACTGACTTGGCAATAGACTCTTCATCACGGATGTCAAATGGTGTGAACAACACCTGTCCTAAGTCTCCAGACACTTTCAATCTCTGGGCATCATAGAAATCACCCCTGTAGGGCAAGATCATCTGAAATCATACAATAACCAACTTTACAGGTATTCCATGGTACATTGAGTATTGAGTAGTAGTATGGAGCAATTTTGTTTTATTTTTTTTGTGAACCTCTTGCCCTGCATCTCACCTGATCGTAAGTAATGATCAGGCGCAAGGGGGAAGCAAGCTTAACTTGGAATCCTCAACCACAGAGGAGCTGGCTATCTTACTTCTAACCAAAACATAAGATACGAGGGTCATTCAATAAATACTTAGCCTACAAAAAGTAAACGAAAATTTTGGAAAAGTGGCAATTTATTTTTTAACATAGTCTCCTTTTAGTTCGATACACTTAGCCCAGCGATGCTCCAACTTTTTTAACCCGTCCGAAAAATAGTTTTTGTCAAACTGCAAAATAGGCCTCCGTGGCGGCGATTACCTCCTCATTCGATCCATATCTATTCCCGGCGAGTGATTTTTTTCAGATTAGGAAACAGAAAGAAGTCACAAGGGGCCAAATCTGGAGAATACGGTGGATGGAGCAGCAATTCGTAGCGTAATTCGACCAATTTGGCCATGGCAACGGCAGACGTGTGAACCGGTGCGTTGTCGTGGTGAAACAGCACTTTTTTCTTCGCCAGATGGGGTCGTTTTTTCTTTAATTCGGCGTCGAATCGGCCCAATAAATCGGCATAGTAAAGCCCTGTAATTGTTTTACCCTTCTCGAGGTAATCGATGTAGATCACACCTTGTGAATCCCAGAAAACGGTGGCCATAACTTTTCCAGCCGATTTTACAGTTTTCGCCTTCTTTGGAGCACGTTCCCCGGTCTGGATCCATTGTTTTGATTGCTCCTTGGTCTCTGGTGTGTACCAGTGGATCCAGGTTTCATCGACGGTCACAAAACGACGCAAAAACTCCGCTGGATTCCGCTTAAACAGCGCCAAACACGTCTCCGATGTGGTCTCACGGTTGCGCTTGTTTTCTGGTGTGAGTAAACGCGGCACCCATCGCGCCGACAGCTTTCTCATGCCGAGTTCCTCGTGAAGAATATGATGCACTGTTCCTTCTGAAATGCCTACAGTCTCAGCTAGCTCCCGAACCTTCAATCGGCGATCTGCCAATACGAGATCATGGATTTTTTTAATGTTTTCCTCCGTAGCAGCTGTTTTCGGTGCACCTGGACGTGGTTCATCAAAAACAGACGTACGGCCACGTGCAAACTCGTTGAACCAATTCTTGACGGTGGCCATCGATGGAGAAGAGTCACCGTACACAGCATCCAAGCGCTCTTTGATTTCGATGCGCGTTTTCCCTTCCAAAAATAGGAATCGAATCACCGAACGATATTGCTCTTCTTCCATTTTTGTAAAACCGATCGACACGTTCGCTTCCATAAGTTGTCAAATTAAAACAAATGAAGGGATTGGAATGAAAATTTGAAAAAAGAATTAAAAAGAATGTGCTACACTGTAGTAAAACTCTTTTGAAACTACAGCGCCCTCTGGCGATGAGGCTAGGTACTTATTGAATGCACCTCGTATGGGAGAGACTTAGATAAGATGGTGTTAGCTAGCCAGAGAGACTTAGAACAAGCCCTACCGTCAACCAAACCAAACAGAAAATTTTAACCCCACTGGGAATGGAACCCGGTGACTTCTGGGTCTAACCACTAGACCACAGAGGCGGTTAAATAAAATCGATTGCTAATTTTTTATTGTTTTCTTTATTTTTTTAAAGTAAATTTCTTTGGTAAAATCTTTAACGACCACACAAAGTAACAGCTCACCTGAGCACCAGACTTTCCCAGTTTATTGCACACATAGCGGCCTAAAAACCCTGTGCATCCAAACACTGTTGCTACGATGCCATTAAAGCTGGCCCGACCTCCAGTGCCCCGCTTGTAAGCAGCCACGTTAGGCCTATTACTGCCATCCGAACTGTATGAGGCAGACTTGATGTAAACAATGCTTAGAGAACTTGCCGTAGCTGGAATTGTACAAGTCAATGTCATTCTCTATCATAATTGCAAAGAGCTGATAAATAAGTCATGTCATAATTTTGAAATGTAACTAACACTAAATTTTTACGAGGTTTTGTACAAATTATGTAAGAGTTTATTCAGCCAATAATAGCAAGTCTGTAAGATTCATCAAAACTTACGCTTTATTTTAGTGACAAAATGGCCCGAGAGAGCAGCAGTTGGCATTTTCAGGCCAAATATATTGTGTATTTTACAAATAAAAGTCTTCGAATCCCATCAAGGGAAGAGAATGAAATAAAAATCGCAATTTTAATCTAATGCTCGAAGACAAAACGTCAAATTTGACGCGACATAGATTGCTCACAGATTAAATAACTCTTATCGAAACATAGACTACTATATTGTATCGAAAGAACCACAGAACACAACATGACAGTGCCCTGACTATCACAGATTTAGGCCAAGTTCATATGACCGCGCGGTACAAGATCAAAGTAAACGGTGATGACCGCGTGGTACTGCACGGCAACGCGCGGCGCGCAAGATCTTGAACCGCAAGTCACCGCGTGGTTCAAGTTCTACGAACCTGTATCGACCTATTCAGTTGATCCGCGTGAGTTGAGACGGACAGTCGTATAGATGCAAGAAAAATGACTAGCAAAGACAACAAGACTGCCGTGCGTACATATGCCTGCGTCATGGGAATACTCCAACCGTGCGGCGACGCGCGTCTTCACGCGGTCGTATGTACAGACGCCAGCACATCAAGCTACCCGAAACTGTCAAATTTTCCCAATCAACTTTGAACCTTAAACTTCAGCGATAAAGTTGAAAATCTATTAAATCAATTTGACAGATTGTAGTAGCTTGAAGTGCTGGCGCCTGTAGCCTGCGCGCCATAAGTAGTACCAGTACCACTAAAGTCCGGTTCTCGAAAGAAATCTCGCAAAAGCAGCGCTACAGTCACGCGACGCGTCAACTGAACTAGTCTGTCCCTTTCCTGACCATACATTTACTGGAAAAGTAGAATAGAATAGAATAGAATGATTTATTTGTAAAACATAGGTAAAAGGTCAAGGTCTTATATAATAATTATATGTAGGACACGGTGGAAAAGTTATGAGTATTGCATTATTGACGGAATGTATGTATTAGTAGAGAAAAAGAACGAGTGTGGTCGGGGGACCCCCGTCAGAAACTTTCCTTACGCGATACTTGCACGCACACACACGCTCGTATAAAATAGAAAGAGAGAGAGAAAGTCGCATGGATGGGCGTAACGCTTTTCTTTACCTTACAATTTCTACTAGTCAACTCCTAACGCAAGTACACATACAGTACCTAAGCAATCTCACAAAGCAATAGACTGACGCTTCGGTTTGACTTACGACCTTCTTCTATAAGTTGTTACAATACTGTAGACACGCACATCACACACACACACTCACTTTGTCTGCAACCAATGACTAGTTCGATAATCATCATTCGTTTTTAGTTTCATTCGTCTTGTTCACATAAATATTAAAGTTTAGCAGGTAGACCACAAAAAACTAAGTAAATTATTTCGATTTCTGTGGGGTAGATGCAGTTTGTTACGAGTATTCAATTAATAGAACTTTGTTTGTTCGTGTATAATATTGGTGAAGAGTATTTAGCGCAGTGTTGTGGTTATTATTATCAAAAAGCAGGCATAAAATATATTGAAGAGATCAGATCTGATCAGAGAATATTATTGCGCTGCGTAAAAGTGAAATGAATATCTAATGAAACCGGACTAAGTGTGAGTGTTATCATTTACTAAACATAAATCTTAATCAAGGGTATTGTTGATAGAACAGAGGTATTGTTGAGACAGAAGATGCCTTTAAAGTTTTAAATTCATTGTGAGGTTTAATTCGATTAGTGAATAATAAATAATTAGGTATTATGTGTAATAAAAACAATGTTTTTCTTTGTTCTAGAGAAATACTGTGAGGGTTAAGAGATATGAGGAAGGGGCTTATTATCGAGTAGCAGCGACGTCAAATGGTGAATGAAACAATTGGTTTCATACCAACGAGATATTTTGCTGAATTATTAAAAACACGTCATTATGAACCGTTCGCCGTGCACTCTGAAGGCTTGCATCACTGAAGACCAGCTAGAAAACCGCTTTTGACCTTAAAATATTGACCGTACCAACTTAATAAACAACAGATTCGTTATTGCATAAATTTATGGTAACGAATGTTATAAGCACGTTTCAATAGGGGGGTTGTCGTATTTCTTGCAGATATACCGAAATTGTTTAATATTATTTTAGTAATAGTATTATTTTAGGATTAAAATTTGAGGTTTACTTTCAATCTTCTTTTCGTAAAGAAAATGAATACTTAAGCTATAACCTCAATACCAACCAATATTTACTAAAGCCAAATAAAGTTTAAAATTACTAATATGAACAAACTGCCTTTAACCTTAAAATCAACAACTTTGTCAGTAGATTTTTTTACATTTTAAGTAGTCTAATATTCTTATTTATTGCTTAATTACTTCGACCATGATCAAAGCTTTATATTTATGGTGAAAAAAATCCATTTAAAATTTAAAACATTTCAAAATTTTAATATGTCAAAATAATACAAATTGCTTCTAAGTTTCTAGACATCTATTTCACATATTATTCAGGTGAAGTAATGATAAATAATTGTAGCAGTTTGTTAACTATACTTAAGTAAAATAAATATAACGAATAAATATTATTTATTTTTTATTATAACATATCACGCATTTTTTATTCTAAACCCTTTATTGCAATAACAACATTAATAAATAGGCAGGAATATTTAAAAATAATATTATGGCAAACAAAAATAATAATATTTGCAAAAACAGCGCTGTGATTTACGAGATTAGAACCTTAGCCATCTTGAATCTAAGACCAACGCTTAACGCCTTCTGCTATCTGCACATATAATTTACTTTCGAATTTTAGCAATGCCATACACTGGCCAAGGACACGCGTATGATGCGTGCTAACAAAAGTGATGGAAATATAAGTGCGGCGCCCGCGAACCGTGAGGATACGACAGTGTGTAGTGCAAAACTGCGTTCTCTGTGGTGTGTGTACGGCACTCACACCACAGACGTCTGACTGTTTACACATACAAATGTACGGACTACACCGCGTGTTCACAGCAATACGACTCTTAGCGTGCTTATGCACTTTTGAGCGCTTACTGTACATATACATACATACATATTTTCATTTACCAAACAAGTAAATAGGAAATATTTTAGTTGGTGTTTTTGTTGTAGTTGGGTTTTATGGTAGAGCCCAGAGGGATATTGTGCAAACATATTCAGGGCGAAAAGTTGTTAAGTATGGGTTTCTGACGACTTTAAAAAAACAGATTTAGACAGTTTTTAAAAGGGTATTCAGGGCGAATTAAAGTTATTCTGTGCAATAGCGGATCTTGTCCTGATAGTGAATACCTTTGTGGCTCGTCTTTAGAACTTTTCAATATACAGGGTGGCAGGGACATCGACGCGAAAACTGAAACCATGGATTTAGTAGGTACATGATTCTGAACCCCCCTGCGTTGAAATGACATGTCCAGTTTCTGCCCTCTGGTCGTGGTCTGAAACGATAATGTTCATGATCTAAGGTTTTACAGTAAGATTTAATAATTAAGATTTAAATTATTATGGATTTATAAATTCAGTAGAGGTTGCGTAACATAATTCTCAAAAAAACAGTACTCAAATATAACTTCCGCCTCGCCATTTTTAACGGGAAGTACTAAAAATGTTTTTGACGTTCCATTTTATTCCGTAATTACCTTTAAAGAGTGTGAACAATAACTATAAGCCGCTTATTTTAGATCTAAAGTATTTATGTAATTATTATAATGTAATTGCGTATAAAATACGACAATATCACTAACATGTTTTTGTGTATACATCAAAAGTTTTTTTTTAATTACCCACTTCTTAAAATTAAGGTAAGTATTTATTATTTCTTTGCCATGACATTGACATATTATTTTAAATTGACCAGTTTCTGCTCGCTTTGCAGTTCCACAGAGTACATTTTTATATGTGCAGTTCCAAGTTGCGTTGCGTTCCTTGCTTACTGTGCGATTATTTTCTGATATTGATATTTTCTTATAACGACCATTGCTATTCTACACGGACTGATATCATCTAGACACGATTACTATTGCTGCTCATAAAGGATTCTGTTTTTCTACTCGATTTGAATATTATGATGAGGTGCATCAATTGTGGTATCGCTGTGCAGTGGATTCGCAGACATATCGTGTCGAGGCTGGTGTTACCCCTTTTTTTTTTTTTTTTTTTTTTTTTGGGTGGGAAATTATCAAATAACTTCTCCCGCTCTGGGTGGAGCGGGAGGGCGTGTCAGACTCTTACTGACTAAAACCCACCCGTGTTCCTTCCTATGCCATGTTGCCGGGGGCCACGATTTCCCTATCGGTTTTCTTCGAACCCCCGGCATTGGCATTGGCCCTAGCGGACCCCGTCAATTCTGCTGACATCTCTTTGAGGCGCGCGTGGAACACAACGCGCCGTCGACCCGGGCTTGGTCCTTATCGGACGGCGAGCTACCCATTGCTCACCGTCCGCAAGCCCGCGCCTACGGTGGCCGGAAATCTTCCTGCGATTCCCGACGCCCAGGGCGTCTCCTGCTGCGGCGGTTAGGGGCGCGAGGGCGCGAAATTTGCCTCTCCCTCACGCGCTCCGTCTCCTCCTTCGCGAGAATTACTGCTTCGCAGAAAGAGGTGACGGCCTCCCATTTCCTCTCGCTCCGTAGCATGGCCCGAATCAGGGCCGGACGCGAGAGATCACCGCCGCCGATCGCATCCACGAGGACACGGCGATGCCCTGCCCAAAACAAAAACAAAACAAAATCAAAACAAAACAAAAACAAAACCAAACAAAACAAAAACAAATACAAAACAAAACAAAATAAAAAACAAAACAAAAACAAAACAAAAACAAAAAAAAAACAACTACAAAGACAAAAACAACTACAAAACAAAAATAAAACAAAACCAAACAAAACAAAAAAAAAACAACTACAAAACAAAAACAAAACAAAAACAAAACAAAAACAAAACAAAAACAAAACAAAACCAAAACAAATACAAAAA